>OX578136.1:119167748-119677748 GCA_951213105.1 Amaurobius ferox
ATAAAACAGATGACATAATAAATTGTAATTATCAACAATTCCGCAATCTTTAAATCTGAAGGCCGTAATTGATTTCTTTATATGCCAAAATAAATTCACTAAAATTGCATGGGAAGATATAACCGTACTGCTTATATTGTCGTAGATTAGAAGATATGCCCGTGAGTTAGCAGAAAATTACCCCTATTACAATACAAGTTTAAAAAAACTTTGCTAAAATAAAAAAGATGACGTAATAAATTGAAAATATCATAATCCCCATAAAGATTACTCGTACTATAACATATGAGTTTCTAAAATATTTGCCAAAATAAAATAGATGACTTAATCAATTGAAAATATCAATAATCCCCATTATCTTTAAACTAGAAATCCGTAATTGATTCCAATATATGCCAATACAAGTCACAATATATATACCAATATACCTGCACTACTTATATTCTCGTAGATTAGAAGATATACATACCTGTGCATTTGTAGAAGATTGCCCGTTCTACGTACAATATATGAGTTTCACCAATTTTTACTGAAATAAAACAATAAGGTAATAACTTGAAAATACCACTAATCCTCGAAAATAAATTATTAAACTTGAAGACTGCAATTGGTGTAATCCAGTCAAAAGTGAATTATATCAATGAAATTTATTAACACTTTACAGCATAGTTGAAAAGTGTTTATGACTTTGTTCATTCTGTATGTCTGTCTATCTGTCCGTTCGCACGATAACTGCAGTAAAAATGATTTTATTAAAATTTAATTTTAGTATGTTGTTCAGACGGTCTGTGGGACATATGAGACTATAAATGAATAATATCACTCAATTAGTTTTGGATTGAACTCGGGATGAAAAAATGCAATACATTGAACCCTACGGGACCTATTTTTTAAAGATTTTTTGAACGAAATTAAAATTCACAAATTGCATCAAACATTTTAGGAAATACACAAAAAATATCTCATAACATATATAAAAACAATTTCAGCAAAATATGTTTGGTAGTTTTTAAATAAAAATTGAAATAGCAATTGCACCCATATTATATGAAGAGATCAGCTGACACACCACAAAATAAAATATGGCTTCCATCTTTTTATCCCAATGTAAAAATCTTGATTTTAAAAGTTCTTTTAAATTCATATTTAATGTCGCATCCGTCCTAAAACCGCTTTATTTTTGCTTATTCTCTGTGCATCTACATTCTGCGCCAACGCAGATACAATATTTTTTCGTTTAAATTATAATCAAATTTTGATTATTTCTACAACGAAGCCTAATTTTAACGTATGCATAATGTAAACACATCAATCTGTACGATGAGTTGTATAAGAATTTCTGAATGATGTATTAATGCAAAATTATTTAGCTCTGGAGTCTGGAATATAGATGATATGAATGAAACATACCATTTATTTTACATAGAGAATCATTCGATTTTATAGTATTGCCATTTTCGATGAAATGTTAAGCAGGAAGTTAAAAAGTACTTTTACCTCCATGGTTTAAATTTTTTAAGCAAAATAAATTATTGTAGCATTGAGATAATTTTATAATTATCACCGCTGACTGAAAGGAATGGGAAAAAATATGAATGAAATATTCACTGCTTTTATATAGAGGGCCAGGCGATTTATATTTCGATGACGTCATTTGAATAAAGTTCACTTTTTTCGACGGAGTTTAATTTTGAAAATATAATAAATTATTGTAGTATTGTGATAGTTTTTAATATATCACCGCCGAATGTATCGCATTTTAGAGATGCTTAAATAAAATTGCCTTGCAGTTGGAAAGTGTTTCATAATCAATGCTTTATGCCTGATTGTTCTTTATTGTTTTATATACAAATATTTATTATTTAAATTGGAAAAGATTTAATAATAATAGTCTGCGGCATTCACACACAGGATTTATTAAATCCATTGCTGAGCGACATGATATAATTTTCTTTAAATAAATTGGTGGAAAAAATATCATCTGCATAATGCTATCTCTACGGAAGGTTAATTGTGCGTTTTTAATTAATATCTAGACAACCCCTGGTCCTAGAAACCCGAAGCATTGACAAAATTTTAAGTGGAGCTATTTCAAATCTACCCCGAAAATGTGATCCAATTTGGTACAACCCTTCTCCCGTGATGATGAGACAAATAAATAACTAATATACCCAAAAATAAACACACATATAGATTTCAATGTTATTTATATAGATGAAGAGGGCTTTTGAAAAATGCAACAAAAGCACATATGTTTATATGTAAAATAATAATTTTTCAATAAATGTATTTTAATAAATGCATTTTTGTATCATGAAAATAATACTTTTTACACTATGAAAATATGAATTTTTTAGAAATAGTAGATTTTTTTAAATTTATACAAATTGAGAAATTGCCGCAATTAAGATCAGCCCTAATTTAAATAGCTAACCATTTTCAGTATCCTGTATTCATTTTTATTTTTTAAATATGAATGTAATTTTAAGAAGACAGATACTTGAGATAAATGCATAAAAATTATCTCAATATAAGATCTATTTACAGTCATATAATTGCAGGAAATGATGAACTAAACATTAATATTCACATGTTAAAAATTTTAATAATTCGTATAAGTGGTATATATATTTTCTATTTAAATTTATATATTGTATTGTGGGCAAGAATATATATTTTGACAGGGATCAATTTATATAGTTATTATATCAAGGCAAACAGATAGTGAAAAATCAAATAAGTAAAATTTCACAAGCTCCATTGTACATTTATTAGGTAATTAAGTAAAAATACCATTTTTACCCGATATAGGGTATAACAGCATATTTAACAAAATGCTTATTTCACTAGCTAAAATAAAGATGACTTTTAAATTTAACCATCACTATACTATAAATTCAGTAGATTTTATCTATTTTTTCAGGAGGCATTAAGGGCAATAAAATCAGAAAACATATTTCTTGGATAAATAGCTGAAATGCTTTAAACAATGTTCTTAGAAATTACTTTTTAATATCTTGCATTAGTATGGATGTCAGATAGCGTAAATGGGCACAATTCTTTTAGATTTCATTTGGTTACAAGATACAAAATTAAAAAATGCATTATATAAAAAAATTAATGGCATACTACCCTCTTAAAGAAAATTGGAGTAGTAAACGAATAAATTAAATTATTCATCTACTATGCAGAGTATATCAGTTATATAAAGAGTAGAAGTGTAAATATTTTTTGTATATTTCTCGATCATAAGTTTATACATACTATCTTTTCACGGTTTTAACAAATAGCTTTTAATAAAAAACTGAAATTAAACCCATACTTAACGTGAGACGTTTATATTAAAAATATATCTATAATTGAAATAACTAATGATGATAAATAATATAAACTAGAACCCAACGTAAATTAAAAATTTCAATATTTAAAAGGACATTATTATTGAAAGTAATTAAATTGAACTCCCTAATGTGCACATTTTATTTTTTAAATTAATTGTTACATCTTTCTGGTGTTTTAATTTCCACCGATGCATGGATAAAATGGAAAGTTTCTGCATGCATTATTTATGATTTATAATTTATTTGCATATTTTTAATTAGAAAAAGTTACCTTAAATTTCAGAATATTTCCGAGCTGATTATACAAATATCGATGATAATAGAGTTATATATTTTAATATCCTACAAAATTCTAAGATATTTTTTGCATTTAAGTTTCGTCAAACAATTTTATCTTCCATTTACAAGTGGCTTAATCAATTAATACATTAGTTTTTCAATTTAATAAATCATAATATGTATGTACAAACTATGTCGAGAAAAATATTGCAAGGATAATTTGTTTATTCAATAATTGTTTAAAAATGATGTGAAATAGCTACAAATACTGATTAGAATATAGTTACTCGCCAAAAATATTGCAACTAGACATCTATGGATCTGAAGATGCTAGCCAATTGGTCAATGTAGGTCAAATGCACAACTCTTGTTTGATGACAAAAGACTTGGGTATCGGCAGGACCTTTTTTAGGAAGGAAGGAATAAGAAATTTACCCAACGTAAAACACGTATTACCCCAGATTAATAATTCTCAGATTATATTTTCTTATTATTATTTTCTCAATTACCGATTTTATCGGTTTTGGGATCGCCTTTTCTAGCTCTCAATGCACTTCAATCCTAAATTCTGAATGTATATGTTGAAGTTATCTCTCCTTCAATGTAGTATTTCAAACCTTTATGTTGAACTATATTATTTATTTTCAATAAGACTTTGAAAACAAGTCTTTTATCAGAAAATAAAAACTGTGACTCACATCTTATCTACAATCGAAAATTCTTACTGTATCCTCCCTCTGAGTCCCACTAGTTTTCATTTCTTTAAATAATAGGATTACAATGTTCCTCTGTACTTTCAATTTTTTTCAGGAAAAAACAAACATAGTTATTGCCTGAGCTCTACGGTCAGTCGAATATATAATTGCTATTAGCATTAGGATCGTTTTTTGTAGCAAATTCAATAATTCATAATACACGCTGTTGCAAAAAAATCGCTCATATGAAATTAAATTGGGCTACCGGGAAACTCGGGATGTATGTATCGTTTGAGGAACTGTGCAAATGATTAAATTTTGGGAGCAGAAAACAACGTTTTATTCAGAAATGGTGACAACAAACAGATGACATTTTAGTAAGTGGTAAAACCTCCAAAGGAAGATATACAAGCCGATATTCAGTGCGGCATGAAGTCAATAATTTCGCTTAAATCCTTCTGCGGAAGATTCTGGTCAGCTAGTTCAGTGGTATTTTGTGAAGGATGCCATTGCCGTCCCAGCGTGTTTGAGACTTGTTCTATTTGTGATAAGTTTGAGGACCAGGATTGTCATGGAAGGGTATTAAATCATCGAAGACATTGTTCAGAAGTCATGCTGTATGTGGTCGAGCTTTCATTTGTTGCTAAATGGAACCTAAGTTGCTTGACAGCAAAGGCAGAACAATCTGCTGCAGAATATCTCCGACGTACAAGCGAACTGTCAGATTGACTTGCATCACAACTAGAGAAAGTTCCACGAGATGGCTGTTCACGAGAGCTATTCCACGAGATGGCTCCCTTGACAGTCATACCACTTTTGATGGCAACGATAACAAAAGCAGGTTCGGTAACAAAAGCAGGTTCGGTACACTAGGCAGTCCTCCTCCATATACATATACTGCGATCATCAGCATTAAGAGAGACGCGGGGTATAACGCTGAAATTAACATACCTCCAATCGGACATTGTCCAGGCTGATGGAGCTCAGCACAAGTTGAAACGGCTCTGTCCATGTTAAGGGGTCAGTATAAAGCGCCTTAATAGACGTCGACACCTAATCTCAGCTTCTGCCAGTCATCTTCGAATAGTATCACTTGGTAAAGGATGCATGAAAGATGACATATGCCTTCGAATGACTGACAGCAACGCCATTGGTGTGGACATGCCTTCTCTCCTGCTTACCCTATCATCTAGAGCATTTTTCTGTCTGGAACGTATTTAGCCTCTTCGGTTACATGTGCCTTCTCGGAGTCATTGTTGCCAACACCGAGCAGTCATCATTGAGCTCCGACCAAGATGGCGACTTATACGTTTTATAGACCAACCAGCGCCCTTTAAACCAATGATGTGACATCTCTCTAAATCCAATAATTGTTCGTAGCGCCGTCGGGTACATCTCATATGTATATTTGTACACAACCTGAAAAATTAAAGAAGAAAATTCAGTTCCAATTTAACGTCAGACAGAACACCGGTCGTTTTAAATGTTGTACGATGCGTTGCTCTCATGCGCGTTGGATGAGCCCTATACCATTATGGACGCTGATAGTTTGATCATTTGCATAACACTTAAAACGACATTTTCATGCCGAGTTTCGCGGCTGAAGCTCAAATTTGATAGATGTATACACTTTTTTGCCACAGACTGTATATATAAGCATAATATATACATATCATAATATAAGTTTTAATTCATATATGTATAATAAATTACCAAACATATACGATAAATGAGTATTGCATACATATCACATATATTACTTTATCATGTAAGTCCAATTTACAGCCACACAATTTTATATCTGTATAATTTCTAAATGCATAGACAGAAATTTTCCCCAAAGAGTGCCACGGAATGTCAAGTGAATGCATATAGTAATGAATATATTTCCTTATTCATCGACAGAAGTAATGAAAAATAAAACACTCCACGACCAACAGGTTTCAAATATTAATCAAGATAGATTTAAGTGATTATCTGCAAACCTGAGATGTAAGAGGACGTTACATTGTAAGAAATAGATAAGTGCTTAGAAATTAAATAAGACATGAAATTAAAGCTATTCAAATAAGGGTTGTTGTTAGTTTGTTTCCGTAGCTGCAATGAATTATTCATGGATTAGAGTATTAGAGTGGCTGATAATCATAAAATGTAAGTATATATTGTGTGTGTGTGTGTATCCTTGAGTCTGTGGAGACGATATTTCACAAACAAATAGAGTGTTTAGAACAAAATTTGGTACAAAAATAACAATCAGTGTATACTGGAAGTCTATTGATTTTAAACGCAATTGGATGCGCAGAAGAACCTTTAGAAGCAGTTTTAGAATAAAATCGTAAAAAAATATTAAATAAGAATGTTCAATAAAGTTCGTACATAATCATTTCTTATGTAAATTTTCATTAGAAAATGAGTGACATAAACTTTAAAACGCTGGCACGAAACCTTCTCCAAATATTAAACATTTTCCAAATACATTTATGAAAATATCTCATAGAATAAAAAAAAATTATTAACTATTGTGAAGTTTATACAATTTTTATATTTAATTTTATGCGATAAATTTGTTAATATCAATCTAGTAGATCTAGTTCGCTGCATTCACTAGAGAAGATACTTTAAGTTTTGTATTTTGACGCCTAAAAATTCACTAACAGTCATTTATCATAAGACAAACATATTTTTATGTATGTAACGATTGGCGAAATTTTGGCGACAAATTTGGCGGAATATCACCAACTTGGTGACTTTTCACATGTAGCTAAACTGACGAAAATGTAGCAAAATTAATAAAAATATAGTCAAATTGATAAAAATGATGTTAAATCAATGAAAATGGCAATCAATTGATGAAAATTCAATATATTGGAAATAATATATAGGAATTTGCTGTATGCATAACCTATTTTCCGTCCAACCGTCTGTAATGCTTGGCTGAAAGTTTTGCGGCTAATTTATCGGGATGTCGCCAACTGGTCGATGTTACCAAATTGACAAAGTATTACAAACATTTTGAATTTATTCCGTCACATGACGGCCATACCTTTTGCATCATAAACAATGCTGAGCTCGCCATTTGGCGAACAATTTTGCAAAGTATCGCCAAATTTACTATATTTCGTTTCAGATTGCCGAAAATATCGCCAAAATTGAAAAATCACGCTAAGTTAACAAAATGACTCTAAATTAATGAATTAATTATTTAAACACATTTTATTATATGAATTCCATTGTTTATTGAGATTTCCATCAGTATTGACACTTGTTAATTTCGATGTCGCCAACTTGGAAATGTTACCAAATTGACAAAATATCACAAACATTTTGAATTTATTTCGTCATATGATGGACATACATTTTACATCATAAGCAATGCTTATCTTTCCATTTGGCGAATAATTTAGCGAAATATCGCCAAGTTTACTATATTTCGCTTCTGATTGCCGAAAATATCGTCAAAATTGAAAAATCACGCTAAGTTAACAAAGGTACACTAAATTAATTAATTAATTATTTAAACACTTTACTATATGAATTCTGTTGCTTATAGAGATTTTTATCAGTATTGGAAATTGTTAATTTCGAATTACCTTCATTATAAGTTAAGTGGGTACTTGGAAATAGTTTTGCACGTTGTCATCAGGAAAAGTATCAAATGTACAATTCAACGTTAAAACTACTGTTCATGGATCTGATACATCATATTTTCACAGTGAAAAAGTAAATTCATTACATTTCGTAAGGAAAGTTATGTGCTGTCTATATCAAATATATTTTAGTATGTACCATTAACCATGATTTGCTATTGTTTCTGTCAAGACAGTCGTGTAGCGGAGTATATTTTTCCTTATTTTGCAGTACTATTGTCGGAACATAATATTCAACAGAAAACTATATTTTAGGCCATCAAACAACCGAATTCCTTTTACTAATATTCCAGCGTATAATAAGCATAGGTATCACAAACATATGAGCCTATGAGCATCATGAACATCAAAGCATTTTGAGAAGTGAGATGAATTATATTAGAGATACACATTAAACCAAATTCCTCCTTATACCACATCCCAATACGATTTTATGCAAGCATATAAATATCTTATTTATTCTAAAAACATTTCAACACTATCTGTGTAATATAAATATACTTCATATTTTCTCCAGTCTTTTATTACACCTTAGTAACCAGACTTCAAGTAATATTCCGCAAAACTATATATATCATTGTTTCCTTTAAATAAAGTATGTGCAATACCATGAACTGGAGAACATTTATGATATAGTATTCAAAGTACTCAAGAGGATCCATGCATTGTTTTGTTTAAGAGGAGATGAGACTATTAAGTAAGTGGACAAACACTGATCATAAAATCAATGAATGGGAAAGCTTACATTTATTATCCTTTGTTCGAAAATTCTGTCATGGAATGCATTATATTAAATGTCTTCTGAAAAACGGGAAAAGAGTAACGATGTTGTTTGTTTAAAATAACTCATTCTTGAAGCAGAAAATAAATTTGTCTGTGTTATAGAAATGTTTTCAGGTAGTATTATGGAGGGAAAGCTAATGCATTGGCGTGGTATACAGGGTGACCCAAAAACATTGACCTCAACTTTTATTTCTTAAATATTGATCTGATCTTAGACATTAATAAATTACAAAGTTGCGTTAAAAATGATACATAATTTTATGATTTTGATAAAAATTTGAAGGGGGATTAAATTTGAAGAAATACAAAATTTAAATTTTTATACGGCCCCCGTACAAAAAAACATTTCCAATGAGTAAAATATGCCCCATACACTAATAAGGTGATGTACAAAATTCCAGCATTTTATCATAAAAAGTCCCAGAGATACGTTTAAACGAAGTTGGTGAGGGATTAATCACAAATTAAAATGTAAATGTTTACAGCAGGAGTGCAAATGACGCAACGTAGAAATGCATCATAGGCAAATAATATCTGCCTCTTATCTTTAATGGATCTTTGGCATGGATGGACAACATTTTGAACAAGCATTGTAATCTTTGTGTAAAGTTATTATTTCTACAGTGTGTAGATATTTTTGTACCAATAAATAGCAAAATTATTATTTATTTATGTAATCATTGTTTTCTTTCGCAATTTGTGTATTACCCCTGAAACGCGATTTACCGACATACATGATTTTTTTTTCTCAGTACCCATATAGATGCATCGAAAACTGATTTAAGTCAGCATTTTTGTCTGTGCATATCTCTGGGACATTTTAACAGCAATAGATGAGAGAGAATTTCAGAGAGTAAGTCGTCAACGAGCAGAGAGACTGCCGTGATGAGTCCATACAAAGTGTGTGCCACAAAGTAGTCCGGAGATAGTCCAAAAAAAGTGTCCTAATATGCAATTCTACGACAGTCAGCGTCCAAGGAGACTTCAACAAAATAAGGACAAGCAGTACGAGTAGCAGTACCGTACTTCGAGTTGGTACCAGTACAATGTACAATGATGCAAGCGTTGTGGTCAGGTATGTGCTGATTAAATATTGTAGCAGGTCTTAGATTATGTTGATAATAATAACTGGTATTACATTCGTCATCTCTTTTCCGCAAGTAATATATACTAAATGTTGTAAGGAATGTAATAATTAAGAGAATGTTCTTAATAAAAACAATGGTGCAATTAATTGAGCAACATTATGTTAATTAATATTCTATTACAGAAACTCGCGTTGAAGATAAATAATGGTGGGTTTAAACAGCGACAAACAACGCAATGTGTTTAATGTTTAATATTATAACGATCAATAAGTTACAATATTAAGGCCATGTTTAGATAAAATTAATTTAATATTATGCTTTGCAATAAACTTATCTGCACTACATTTAGTTTCCGCGATGTTTTGGTGCGAGTTTAAAATTTAAATGAAAATTTTATTAAATGCTATTGAGGTTGATAAAAATAATTTTAATAAGGAGACGAATAATTTTAATGGAGGAGAGTGTGATGACCAGAGTTGTGCATTGTTTAACGTTAAATATGCACATTCACTAAATGATAAGGAAATAATTTGAATATATTTGAAGAAATTGAAAATAATTTGTTTGAAAAAGAGATAAATATTAAGAAATTTGCGTTTAAAAATGTTTGTTGAATTGTGTATTTTATGCTAGTAGTTAGGATTTTGGAAGGGATAAATGTTGTTTGAAATGCCTCAGAGAAATAATAGAAGACAGAAATCGCATCATAGGTGTCGCAATTAGGGATTATTGAAAATTCAACGGTACAAATGGATAATTTTGGATAAATAAATTGATTTCTAGATTTCAATGGACCTAAAGACGAGAGAATTTTGAATTTTTTTTTCGCGCAATTTGAAAATTTTGCAAACATGGCTGATTGGTCGCAAGAAAATAAATCGGTAATTTTGAAAACTCGGTTAAAAGTAAAGGCGCATGAATTTTTGTCAAAAAAAGTGGAACTGAAAAAGCAGATAACATTGAGAGAATTAAAAATTTGTTATTGAAACAATTTAAAACGTCTCTTACAGTGCAGCAAAAGCAGACAAATTTAAATAAAATTAAAATGAAGCTGTGAATGAAAATGTCGGAATTGCCGTGGGAAATTTTCAATTCCACTAATGAATTTTTAGGGAACAGTTAGGCGAATAATGAGATGCGTGAAATAAAGGAAAATTTAATGTTTTTAAAATTTATGGAAGCTTTAAGACAAGATCTGGCATTCGAAATTAAGAAAGAAACTTAATATACAGGATTTTGAAAAGGCGGTGGAATATGCGTAACATCTTGAAAATATCTTTGGTGAGTGCGACAGTATAGAAGTTAATGCTATTGGGCAAAATGAATATATAGGCAACAATTTATATGTTAGGTAAATGGAAAAGCAGTCACAAAATTTAAAAATGGAACCTCAGCAATTGGAATATGAAAAGCAGGAGAAATCAACAAATGATATAGAATATTGTATAGGATGCGGAATGCGCAACCATATGTGGGAAGAATGTGAGCACCACCCTTGTAACCAAAGTAGAAATAAAATATCAAAAGAGAATAAATATTGCGTAGGTTGCGGAAAAAAAGGACACTATTTTGATACCTGTTAGTACAACCAAAACGCCCACAAAAATTATAGAGAAAATAAATATGGGAATAAAAGAAGTGAATTCAGACATGGACAAAGTAACCGATTTAGAAATGGGCAAAATAACGGATTTAGAGAACGAAGTACGTGAATAAATGAGAGACGTGTGTTTGCAAATAGCCGACCAGAAAGGTTTACGCGGTAAGAAAAAGACTTCAGCGTCAATCAAAGTTGCAGGCATTTAAACTGACCGAAGAGCTTCGATCGAGTGAAAATTTTAAATACAGACCAAAGATCCAGTTAAACAATTTTAAAGGTAATAATTAAAATTATAAAAGAGAGGTTTGCCCGCAAAACCCAGGTCCCAATTATAAATTAAATCAGACGTAAGGACAGCAAAATACATATAACAGGCAAAATAAAAATAGAATGGAAATCATGAAAAAATTACTTCATTAAGGATCGGAAGTCTGGATAAAGACTGTATCGTTAGTAACCAACAATGAAGCAGATAAAAGGGTTGAAAAACTGAAATGTGAGGCAAATATTAATAAAAAGAAAATTGAGGTAAATAAATGTGCAGAAAATAATATAATTAAAATCGTAACAAATAAAGTAAATGCAGGTATTGAAGATATTAATAAAAATGAAAATGATGCGCGCAAAGCGAAAATAATATTAAATGATAAGCACATATATGAAGTAAACTCAAAATCGACTCAGATCGATAATGAAGTATAATGAAAATATTAAAAGTGGTTATTGTTACAGTCAAAAAGCGGCACAAGTGGATAATGCCAATTTTCTTAAAAATGAAAAGATTAATGAATTTGATGAAAAATAAAGAGTTAAGGAGTCAAATCTTGACGTCCAGAGATACAGGCTGTCGAAGAGTTAAATCTTGAACAGGGATTTCAGGATAAGGAAGTTGTTTTCATACCCACATCTCACGCAAAAGTAAACTTCCCATTTGGTGCAATTCGAACTGTAATAAAAAATAACAAAATTGATATGGAAATATGTAACTTAAAAGAAGGATAAAATTACTTTAAATAAAAATATGAAAGTAGGAGTGATAAAAAATTTCAAAAGAATTATGCAAATCGGAGATACAGTATTTTTGAAAGAAGAAAACAAACCCGGCATGCTACAAGAAACATATCAGGAATTTCGAGTAATTAAACTTGGAGAGAAAATTAATTTGAGCATTAGAAATAAATATAGCATGAAAGATGAACGAATTGAAATTCACCCACCCAATGTTATATATCACAAAATGTACTAAATGAGAAGAATTTGCCGGAGAAATATGACAGAAATGATTAAACAAAGAAAATTCACGCCAAAAAATGTCATATAGCACAAAAGGTACAAAGTGAAAATAAATATAACCGTAACGGTGAAATAATTGAAATTCAATCAGAAAAATGTTATTCGGTACAAAGTGTACAAATACATAATATATACTTATACATAATACATAATATATACTTAATATACATAATATATACTTAATATACATAATATATACTTATATTATTTCCATAATACTTAAATTATTTCCATATACTTATATTATATACATAATATATACTTATATTATTTCCAAGATGTTGAGTTTTCTTCTCCCAGTCTTCATTTTCCTTGATTTAGCGTCATTTTTATCCATTTGGCGAGATTTTCGTTAATTTGGCAACATTTAAAAAACTCGCCAAGTTGGCGACATTACGCCAAATTCATTGCCAAAATCTCGCCAAGCGTTATGGACGGCGAAATAAGAAATGCTTACAGCATATAAATGAGGATTGCCGTTCCATGGGATCAACAATATCTAGAGATTCAAATTGTATGGATGATTGGTTTTTAAAGAATTTTAAAATGAGAGAGATATAAAGAAATCTGATGGGGGCAGCACATGGATTTCCTTACATCATGCAATGAATTTGCTACTTTTACAGTAGAAAGAAATAGGTTGTTTTCATAATAGATACTTATATTATTTCCAAGATATTGAGTTTCCTTCACTCAGTCTTCATTTTCATTGAATTAGCGTCATTTTTATCCATTTGGCGAGATTTTCGTTAATTTGGCAACATTTAAAAAGCTCGTCAAGTTGGCGACATTACGCCAAATTCATTGCCAAAATCTCGCCAAGCGTTATGGACGGAGAAATAAGAAATGCTTACAGCATATAAATGACGATTGGCGTTCAAATACAAAAGTATTACTCAAAGTATATATTCTCATGAATGAAACGAGCTAGATCCACAAAAATGGTCTCACCAAATTTATCGCATGATATTATATATAAAAAGTGACCAGATGTCTCAACAGCTAATATATTTTTTTTAATTTATGGGATTTTTTTATAAATGTATTTTTAAAATTTGCAACATCTCGAGAACGGTTTCTGCTAGCGTTTCAAAATTTATGTCAATCGTCTTGTAAAGAAAAATTACATAAGAAATGTCAGTTTGCGTATCTGTATTAAAGTTTTTGAATTTTTGATGAATTGTTCAAAATTTCACCCGAATTTTTTTTTTTTTTTTTTTGTTTGGGGGGGGGGGGGTCTGAACATCCGATTGTGTTTAAAACAATAAGCTTCCAGTGTTCACGGATTGTAATTTTTCTACCGAATTTCATTCGTATCATTCCATTTATTCGCGAGATATCGTCTCCACAGGCTCATTGACACACACTCACGCACACAGACATCACCTAAAAAATGTTTGATTCGTGAGCAGGGAAGCTTGAAACTTACTCTCCCATCAAAAACTCGAATTCGAATTTTCGACCCCGTCACAATACTTTCCTCATACATTACTGTATATAAGTAGAGTAAAAAATTAATGAAACTCCGAAATAAATTTTAACTTATAAACAATATTAATTGTGTAGGTCATTTATATTATTTGGTAATATCGGGAGTATCTATCACTAAAGAATGAGATTCAGTGTATATTCGAAACAGTTGTATGTTGCATTGTATACTAATTTATGCTTAATTACGTAGCTTAAGTTTTTCATTTCTATTGCACAAATTGTTTCTTATTATACATAAATATGTATCGTTTTCTTATTTTTGTGGTGAACTAAATTACATATGTCTTAGAAATATTTTAAAGAGCAATTGAATGTTTAAGACTGGGAAGTGTGAGACCTTTTAAGTAATTTTATTCCAAGATTTACAACTGCCATACAAGGGGAGCAAAGGGCTCAGACGAGTGGCGCCGCGGTAAACATTTTTGCTCGAAGAGGTTTACGACACATAAATCAATGACATCGTCAGTTGGAAAAATCACGATGGCGATACTGGGCGTAAGCAATGCTTCCTCTCAAGACCAGCACAAGTTCCATATGCCCTTTCATAAAAGGGAGAGCCAATCAGAATACACCCCAAAGTCTTAGAAAAAACTAGGCCAATGAGAGCGGGGAAAAAGCAAGGCCAATAAGAGTTGGGGTGGGAGTATTTTATCGAAGCAAAGTTAAATTAAATTGATATTGCAGAAAGAGTTGGTGACTAGATTTCGAATGATGTGGTTGCTCAAAGAATTATTAAAATGTTGGTGGTGCCACAAAATAAAATGCTCCTAAATAATGGATATGTGAGACCATATTTAGTGAGACAGTTTTATGTTTGTATTTATGTCTGTAATGTCAGATAATGACATCAGTCTGAATGACGCCAGTTTTACAGCACCCTTATCCGAGAGGTCAAGTAGGCTATAAACCTAAAAGGATAAAGTGAAGCCACGAGATTGGTTAGAATAGTTAACCAATATAGAAGATATATGGTCGCATGACCCTGAGGTGGACCAATGGTAGCCAAGGGGGCGTGCAGGATCTCAGGCGGAAAGAGGCGACAACCGAAAGGTTCTTCAGATTCCATATAGACGTCGATGCAACGAAATGTCCTAAGATAGACTTGAGTATCAGCAGACAGACACTGAAATATCAGTGCAACACACAGACTTGAGTAACGGTAACAGTACGATAGAGATCGACTCTAGTATAACACTTGAGTTAGTATGCCGTTATGTTCAGAGATCGACTGCAGTTATTTTCAGAGATCGACTTCAGCACGAGTGTAATATCAGAGTAAGATTTACAGCAAATTGTGGCAGTTCAGCTGTACAAAGGGTTATGTACCAAGCAATTACTTCACAAATGATCAAGTGTAGTTCCTCACAATGTTTCAGTCATTATTTAGGTCTCAGATTCGAACCTCCAGGATCACGTCTTTAACGAGTATGGTGAATCGATTAATTAGTTATGGTTCTTATAAGAATATATGTAATAATATTTGAATTTACATAATAAATATAATTTGTAATATACATAGTGTGATTAATGGCCAATGTATTGCTTTTAGCTCGCACTTGTGAACTCGCACTTGTGAGGTAAAGAGTCGAAAACCCAGACCACTTGACTGGACCTAGGGCTTACAGCAGCTGTTTGAGCGGCCGGAGGTAAATTGGGTGGGTTATTGCAACGCAACAATAAATTATATTTTTACCGCCATCCACACAGGAATATATGTTTAGTCAAAGCAACGCTAATAATATTTGCTCGTTATTTATAAAATAAAATAAAAAATAAATAAAAACTAAGGCAACGTCCATAATCTACAATGGACAGAATTCTTCCATGTAGAAATTGCACGAGGCAAATTAAATACAAGGTAGGGAATATATTCCTCAAAATGCTTTTGATGCGTCTTGAATTGATAGAATGCAAAGTGCACGTCCATATTTCTGAATGTTATCTTGAACATTTCTGCGAAAGATTTTTCTTGACATGTATGACAAGAACTATATTTTTCTCGGGAAGATAAGGGGGGGGGGGGGGACGTAACAGAATCCGACAACACTTTGAAATACATAGCTGAAAAAGTTCTTTTACATACATTTTGGTTTGAATTTAATTTTGGAAAGAAAAAAAAATAAATGCATTTTGTTGGAAATATTTCACGAAATATTACTTTCTTGCTGAATATTTTCTGTATTTCTAATAAAACATTTCTTATTTTCAAAATTATTCTATTTTTATCTTTGTTAAATATGTTTCATAATTTTGAAAAATATTTTTAATCCGTACTAATGATTGGATAATAATGGATGAACATAATTGAAAATTCGGTTAAAAAGCAATTCGTGCCTTGTATTAGGTTGAAAACGATCTTTAAGAAGTAATCGATAATACAAATTAAAAACATTTTTAATTAAATTTCTAATTTTACACAGCACTTACACATCACTAGGAAATTCAACTTCGAAAAATTCAAATTTTCTGATTTAATTACTTATATTAATTTTCAAAATGATCCAATTAAACAATAATTCAATGTTTAATTTCATGTTATTACTTGAGAGATATTTCTTTATTTAGAATATCGAGGGTTTGGTGCAAACAGCAATATCTATAAAATTCCATATTTTGAGATAGCATTAGTTTTATATTATACAAACACCAATGCAAATCATAAAAAAGCCGTAATGTATCTTAAACCGAAATAAACTTAAAAACATATAATGCAATTTAAACAGTTATTGCTCATTTGTAGAAAAGCATAAGATTGCAGTTAATGTTGGTTAACACTAAACCCTTGATTTATAACTTTGCTTTTTTCTTTAAAATTAAACTGCTGTAAAAAGTCAAGCGTAATAGCTGTGAATATTTTCACAAACCAAAGGTTGGAATGGAAAGAAACTCGGAATGCACATGGGATAATTTAATGCAAGTACAATAGAAAAAGGTAAGACTACAGACTAAGTTTATGCAGGGATAATGGATTATAAAGAAAATACCAAAACTTGTTTTTCGTAGAAAAATACTGAAACAGCTCTAGTAAATATGCCAAGTATTAAGTGATGCGGTCATCTCCTGCGGCTACGCAAGCTTCACATAGATTTTTCACATTTTCTATAGGAGGTTATTCATGACTTGTGGGGCAAACTGTCATATTCCTGAAGTTGAGCTGGCTTTATTATGAATTAGTCAACGGTTTGGAAACTGACCTGATACAATTCGTTTTCCTAGTGCATTGTACACATGTTCGATGGAATTCATATCCAGAGACTTCGTTGCCCACTGCCTCCACACGATATATTCCTTTTGAAGAAATCCATCGACAGGATAATAGTGTGGAGCACGTTAACGTGCATAAATACGAATCATAGATCTGAAGAAACTCGAAAAAGCCCAACATTCATTAAGTCGTCTGTTCATCTCATACCAGCTACAGAACCTATGGAGATGTTATGGATCACTGTGAGTCCGTTCAGCGTTATGGTTTTTGCACATACCAAGACTCCACCACCTCTAAATTGTTCCTTTTCCTTGGTGTTATGGGGATGATAACGTGTCCTACATCCTTTCTATATATGCTACGAAAATATGTCAACAATCTGAAACTGGTCTCATCAGTGAAGAGCACAAGGCACCACTGGTTCAGAGTTTAATTTCGATGCTCTTGATTCCACTCTTAACACGTTTGCCTCTAGTGAGTGGTGAACCAAAGGCAGACTGTTAGGCATCTAACATACAAACTAGTTTTACAGAGACTTTTGCAAATGGTTTGACTGGAAACTGTTTGTTTAGAAACAGTTTGTTTAGAAATAGTAGTTCCTGTGACGGCTACATCTTTCCAGAGAGTTGCCTTACAGACAACGTCTCGTGGTATCTTGCAGTTAATGACAGATACTAGTACTGCCGAAATGTTGTAACTCTTATACGACCTTGTACTGGTTGTCATCAGACTTTTCCAGTATTTTTTTTAACTTTCCTCACATTCTGGGGATTACTCATTGTTACACATTCAGTGCTCTAGCCAAAATAATGCTAAAATAGCTAAAATACTCCTCTGCTAAAATAATCAAATCTTCCACATCTTCCATACGTTGGTATGTCTCGGCCTTTTAGACCAGCCACAGTAATTGAATTGAGATCGCTTCCGCCACTGCTCTGACGTCTTGGTGCCCCAGCCTATGTGTGGTGCTGGGGCCTCCGGTTTTATTTATTCTTGCCCTTGGGCCGCCCCAAATCAGGGAAGTTCCCTGGGGACGCCTGAGAGCCTTTCTTCTCTGCTGGAGTTCTCTGGAGTGGGGTGTGTGTGGTCAAGGGTCCTAACTAGCTCTGTCTGTCATAGTCCTTGTGTCTATCCTAAGCTTCTAGCAAAGACTTCACAAATACGCCGTCTTCTTTGGACCTCAGCCTGGTCGTCTGCGGACGACCCTCAGTCGTGGGGAATCAAACCTGTGGGCCGAGAGGTAGATCAGGTCCTCACGGCTGTCTTCCAGTGCTCTAGAGACTCTTTGCTGTGTTTGTCCTTATCCAATTATACCGATGATTCTACACTTCAAACAGTTCCACATATTCTCTTTGTTCCATAATCGGTTTTAGTTTACCAATAACAACACCACTTTTTCGGCATTGCAAGACACTGGATTAAGACATGGTCAGTTGTAATTATAGAATTGCAATGTACACATCATATTTATGAATATACCATCAACGTTTGCATGTGCACAGAGCTTGATTTGGGTTAGTGGATCTCGAAATCGAAATTTTTTTAGAAAACAATAATTTCTCTAAACTATATTCTATAGCATGAAAATGTGAAAGTAAATATGATAATATGTATTAAGCATTTTTGTGATTGCCATAAATAATATCACATTAATGATTTCATCAAAAAAAATCTTGAAACATTTATTTCTCAGGATTGGTTATAGATAGGGCTTATATAATGATTGATATTGATTGAAAACTAAATTCCGAAATTATAAAATACTTACTAAGGTTTTCCGCTTTCGTTCTGACAACGTTATGTTTGATACAAAATTTTACATTTTCATTGAAACATCGATTTCTCAAGATTTGCTAAAGATATAATTGAGATGATGTTTGATATGGATCCATCATCAACTTGCAACAGTGAATGGGGGTTCACTAAAGATATCTGCTTCCGGTTTTTTTACAATTTTAAATTCAAATAATTGTTTTAAACATATATTACTCATGAATATAGGTACAACTTAGACGATGAGTGATTACTGCAGCATTAAATTCAGGAGAAAGTATATTGGATTTGCTAAGGTTTTTATATCGCAGCTCAAAATATCTTCTTGAAGCATTTATTTATCAGAATTGGGTATAAATAGAGGTCAGATAATGATTGATATGGATTCAGAATCAAAATCTAGAGGGTGTATTTTATTTTGGAAGATGTTACGTCCAGCTTCTTATCCTATGACTGTAAGAAATAAGTATGAAAAAAGGAGAATAAAAATGTTACAATAGTCCAGTGTACACACTATTTGCCACCATATGAAGCCCCTTTGCAAAATGTCTTGTTCTTAATTTATTTTCAGAAGTAGTAAACGCATGTTCATCTGATATTCTAGAAAAGCTGTTTTCTGGAAATTTCCGTTTTTAGAAATTTTTGTACAATATTAAACAAGTCTGAATTGTCAATTAATATGAAGTATTAAAAAAATTAAATGTAGTTGTAATTCACTAAATTTTTGATATGTTATTTTTTGGATATAACAAATATGTCTCACTTCGGTAATTATAAATAGCCAAAAAATAATAATAATAATTTGTTTTGGTAGGGAAATTAATGTGCTGCCAACATCAGCCTTTTTAAATAGTAAGAAGTTCTTTCCAAGGATACTGTGCTTCGTCCCACCCTTCTATGCAACTTATATCCAAAAAATCTATTTGTAAGTAAATGGGGATCTTCTGTGAAAATCGGATTTTAAATAGATTTTATCTTGATATTCTCGTACTTATTCACGATTGGGGGCACAAAGAAAGCTGAAAGGGTTTTAAAGATATCTGAATCTTATTTCTTATAGAAGAAAATCGAAATACTTAGAATGTCAACAGCTCGGTTTGCATTTCAAAGGAATGTCAATTCTCCGGCTTTTCGCAGACATTTTACATTGGATGAAATGGGAAATATATTGTTTGTTTTTGAATAATTTTTGTCAATATGCTAGTTAAAACTATTTCATAAACAGAAGTTTACTAAAACAGCTTTGCAAAGCAGGAACTTTCTTTTCAGAAGTTTTCTAAAACATTACATGTAATTACAATAAATAAAACAGCTGCTTGTAAGAATATGACTTTCTAATACATCTTTATGAAAACAGGCGTTGGAATATTAAAGGACTGCAATTCTGTTTTGTCTTCGACCCTTGCCATCAGATCTACCCAAAGGTTTAATGTATATATTTAGACAGCCGGGAAGTGCCACTCAATTTAGACTGAAACAGAGTGAGGACGGCATCCACAGGGACCGTATACTCCTTCCCCTACGTTAAATGTGTGGGTCCGTAAGTTCTCTCGGAAGGACTCACGGACAAACATATTTAACGTGCTCGTACTTCACGTGAACACGGGGACAGTTTAAGCAGAAGAGCGAATGGAACTTGAGTTTTCCGGGAGCAATCTGTTGACCTCTTCCTCAAATGAAGAAATAGTGTACTTTTAACAGACTCTAAGAATCAATTGACGTGGTTCAGCCCTATACAAATGCATGTTGGTACGTTGAGGCTATATCTTGGTACCTGTTAAGAGCACATATTTAGGCCTGAGAAGGAGAGCTCAGAACGACCTTGAAGTAAATAGAATTACATCATGTCATATGCTTGGTTTCGAGGAAGTATTTGAAAGTTATATTACTTATAACGCAAGTGATGTAGATATATTTCTAATAATTTCCCTACGTACAAAATTTAAAATATAGGGAAAGTATTAAAAAGGGGAGAAAAATTCAAATTTGAGTTTTCAACGGATGAACACGCTTCAAAAAGCTCTGAACATAAATTGAAAGTTTTTGAGGTGATGTCTGTGTGTATGTATGTGTGCATGTGCGTATGTCCGAGAGTTTCTGAAATACACAGATGGACAAATAGGCATACATCTACCTTTATTATGTAAAATAAATTTCAATTTTACTTATTTTTTAATTAAGAAATATTGTAAATAAAACGTTTCTAAAGTATTTATCTCTTGTAAGTTCGACTTTAAAATCAAAAAGAACTCTACTGCACCATAACGTGTTTATACAAAATCTATCTAGTTCGAATGAAAAATCGCATGGTGAATCAGTATATCTTATGCAATTTCTCTAGATAATAAAATATGTTTATGTTTATACCAGACTAGTTATTTACTGTGTATTTGAAGCATGAACTTTTTTTAAGGAAGCGAACAGTTTTTAATGGATTGTGTGGGTATTTTATAGCTGGATCGTAAATTCCATGAAATTGTTTCACTACATTAATTTTATGTCACCCTAAAGATACGTTTAACGACTTATTCAATTGATTCTGGCCATTCAGAATATCGTTGCTCTGAGGAAACAAAATTCATGACCCAGTAAGGGGTTTGCATCTCAAGTTTCAATAGAAATACATTTCAGGAGTTAATTTGATTTGTATAGATTTTTTTTTTCGAAAATGGACTATATCTATTAATGGAATGAAGCTACAAAATGAAATAGAAATATATCCTAGTTTATTTATATACTATTTTAAAAGTAGCAAATATTTAGAGCCAAAAATGTGTCTATATTTAGACTTCACATTTGGTTTATTCTGGGCAGACGATAAAAGGCAGTTAAATCAATTATCCGTCAGAGCTTCCAGAGACAGTTGGCCGGCGAACGATATCAGACTTCTAAATGAGTGATGTTTTGAATGCTATTTTATTTGCTATTTTCTAAATTCATGAATTTAAGAGATACATTTCCATATTTTGGAAATTATAATTATTTTAATATTATACATGTTCTCTTAAAGCTTTACTTGAATAGAAACGAGCTGAGATATGGATTATCATTATTTTTTATTTTAGTTTTGCGGTAAAGACAATATCCATTTTTACCAAAGGAGCTTATTTAAGGCGTATTAAAGGAATGTATTCCTTTCGGAACGGCGGAATTCCGAAACTACCGTGGCCCGAAGGACGGAGTTCTTCGCTTCTGAACTTTTCCCAAAGGACGGCTAATTTGTTGCGCTAAGCTTAATTCTCAAAATAAATACACTAAAAATCACCTCTTCAACACATTAATCTACTTTTTTCAGGAATAATAGAAATACTTATTTTCTATTTGATGTATATTTTTCATACGAATCGCAATGCAAAATACCCCTTAGTTGCTTTTACTGTGGATTCTACTATTCACCATTGTAAAATATGCTAAAAAAATAATTTCCTTATCTAAATTAAACGGCATAATATTGTGATTGATTCCAGGTATGCTATAAAACTCAAAATAATTAAAATCTTTCAAATCTCCTGCCCAAAAACACAATTCGCAGAAACAGATGCTGAAGCTAGCGGCCTTGTAATAATAGTACGTTCAGAATCTGAAGAATCATTTGCATTTTCATATTAATCTTCAGAAATACTACAGTTCCACGAATCTTCATCACAGACTTCTATCTGCATCACTTTCATTACTGCCCGGTTCGTTTATCATACGAGTATATTATTTTCCACAGAAAAAAAAACGTCCTGGCCCAGCCATTCTCTGATCCTAAATAAACTAATAATTTCACTGCCACACATTCCTTTAAAACTCAAACTAAAAAAAACATACTTTCTTACATTCCTATAATTCACCAAAAAAATCATTACGCTAAAATCAAAACGAGAATGAATTATAAAACTGTAGATGCTGCAAGAAGTGCTCTGTTTGCTTATATTACAAAAATGTTTCAATGCTCCAGATAGAGAAATAATTTATTGGATCCACCCCTAACCAAGGTCAACTATCTGCAAAATACATTGGAGTCTTTCGCACGGGCGTTTAACGCCATCTAGTAGACAAATAAATTCAAATGAAAACGTTCCATATGAAAAAATAATTTATTGGATACACCCCTAACCAAGGTTAAGTATCTGCAAAATACATTGGAGGTTTTCGCATGAGCATTTAACGCCATCTAGTAGACAAATAAATTCAAATTAAAACGTTCCATATGAAAAAATAATTTATTGGATCCACCCCTAACCAAGGTTAAGTATCTGCAAAATACATTGGAGTTTTTCGCATGGACATTTAACGCCATCTAGTAGACAAATAAATTCATATGAAAACGTTCCATATGAAAACGCGCTCACTTGACCGCCGTCTTTTAGGGTAATTTTTTCTGAACGCGGATACGTGACCGTCGTTCTTGAATGCAAATTCGCAGCCGACGGGAATCACGTCAATGGTCGCGAAAGGGTTAAGCCTATGTATAGTTGTAATTGGCATAGTTGCGCTTGGAGGAAACAGAGCGCGGGCAAGGACGATTTTGATTCAAATCAGATGATTTAGGAATTGAGTGGCGGTTATCTGTTTCTGTATCATTTACGTAAAGGGCACTACTTTAGAACCCGTGCGAAGTCGGGTAATTCGTATTAGTGAAACAATGGAGATACGTGATTAACGAACAACTCATAACGTCTGGAGATCATGTATTATGACAGAAAATATATAACTCTACTGATCATAAAATTTCAGTAATACTCATTCTAGAAAATGTAAACCTATCAAGTACAAGAATATGCAGCTATAAACAGAACTAATGGTGAATGATTCACTAAAGTTATTTCCAGGGCATTACAGATAACCAAATTTGATAGCCCTGAACATTATAGATAACCATACAGATAGTCCTAAGCATTATGGATAACCATATAGATAGCCCTAAGCATTATAGATAACCATATAGATAGCTCTAACATGGACATTCATGAACATTTCCTAACAAAATTTTAGTAGTCTGCTTAATTCAATATATACAAACGTGAATGTGGAAGTTGTAACTTTAATCTGGCAACACCTATGGTGAATGTGGTTGTGATGACAGACGTTTTGAAACGTGACTTTAGAGTCAATTTATTAGATAAAATGTTAAAGTCCTCATGTACAATAAAATGATATCTGTTGCTTTTACTTACCACGTCATTTGGAAGAAGCATCTTTGATCGAGATCATTTGTGACTTATACCCAATGTTATGTTTTTGAAGTTAACCTGTTCTATTTAGTTTGAACTCGCAATTAGTATCTCTGATGTTGGTTTTCTAGTGCAATTAAAGCCTTATAGGTCTCCTCTCCAAAATGTTAAGTTAATTTATTTTATTATTAAAGTTATTAGTTTGTTGTAAATTTCTTATTGTTTTAATGTCTGTAGTTTTAGTCACCTTGTGAATCCTTGCTCAAACTCAACTTTTTATACAGCCCACAATTTTCAACAGGGTGCTTATGGACTTTCATAAGCACCCTGCAGAATTATGTGGTATTAAATAAATTGCTTTTTGTGGAGCATCCTTATCTCATCGTGACTCACTTCGACTATCCTTTGACTACCTTCGACAGACCTGAATCCATTTTAATAGCTTTTTTTTCAAATTTTACAAGAAAAATTTTGAGAAGTCGGTACCATAAGTCCAAATGATTACAATTATAGCGTGTTACTTACTTTTCAATTTAAAGGGCTTGAAAAAACATTTTGATCAATACCAAAATTGACAATGTATGCACCCTGAAGGCGGTTATCTTGCCCCCCCCCCAAGGTGACTAATGGCGGTACGAATAAAATTTTTTTATCGTGGCTAGCTTTCATAACAATGAATGAAAAGTCAAGGGATCATTGTGAAAGAAGCACTTTTATGCATGATTATGTCAAATTTTGTCCTATGCTGGCATGTTAGATAAATACAAAATTTCAAATAAACTTCAAAGTTTCGCTCGAACTCAAACAAATATCTTTAGTTCTAGACTTTTTGATAACAATGCCGGATACAAAGTTTTGGAAAAATTCATTAATATTTGTGGTCGCTATCGTGTATACAATAAATTGACTACAGACGTACATACATGCAGACATACGGATATTACTCCAAAGATAGACAATATATACGTATACAGGGTGTGTCGGAATTGCTTTTACAAAAGCAGAGGGGTGATAGTACCCCACCGGATGAGCAATAATTACCATGGAACATAGGGTCGCATTGCACTCTGAGAGGCAGAAAAGAGGCATGTCGAACTGCGTCGAGCATGATGCAGTCAGCGCCTCGGACGTCCTTGTGTACCTGCGGACGTAGTATCTCCTACGCAGTTACCGTATGCAAATGTCCAGGGAGCAGAATCAGCAAAACTGGCTCCTAGTAATTTCCGGCCATAGTCAATCAGAGCACACGTTATTCTTTAGAAGCCGGCACAACTTCAACGCTGCAAGTTATTCCCGTGATGACATCATCCGACACGTTACGTGAATGCTATGGCGGAGTACACATACGAGGGAATGGCCAACATGCCCCCCACATACGGTGAAGCCAAAGGGAATGGACACGCAGCACGAAGATTGTACGAGCAGCGGTTTCCAACGCGTCGCATTCCCATTCATCCTGTACCTTTACCAGTGTCGATCGATGACTGCGAGAAACCGGATCGTTCGCCATCGCTAACAGCAATGCAGGACGTTCACGAATTGCACGAACGCCTGAGCTGGACGAACGAGTCCTGACGAGAATTGCAGCAGCTCCGTCCACCAGTACGCGAGCGGTAGCAGACGAAATGGGTTGTTTCTCAGAAAATGGTGTGGCGTATTTTACACGACGAACGGATGCACCCCTACCAAGTGCAACAGGGGCAATCTTTGCACCCAGATGATTATTCCCGCCGGGCAGTCTTTGTGCAGTGGATTTTCGGGATGAGGAATATTGATCCACGATTGTCTGCATTAGTTTTATTTAGCGATGAGGCAACGTTCAGCAGAGAAAGCATTTTCAACATGCACAATTAACACGTGAGGTCTGCTTGTAATCCTCACTGCACAACCCATCGTAAACACCAGCACAGATTTACCGTGAACATCTGGAGAGGTATCCTTGGTGATTACCTGGTTGGCCCGTACATCCAGCCAGACCGTTTGTTCGGCGCAACATACCGTATCTTTTTGGAACACGAGCTACCCAGTTTATTGCAGGCCGTTCCGCTCCCCATCCAGAGTGACATGTGGGTTATGCACGATGGAGTCCCGGCACACTTTTACATCCCGGTCCGGAACTTCTTGAATGCCACATATCCCGCACGCTGGATCGGACGTGGCGGACCTATGGCGTGGCCTCCTCGCTCACCAGACCTCAACCCACTGGACTTTTTCTTCTGTGGCCACATACAATCTTTAGTGTACGAGACGCCTGTGGACTCGGCGGAAGATCTCGTCGCGCGCATCGTTGTTGCCGCAGACCACATTAGCAAAACACCCGGAATCTTCGAGAAGATGCATCAGTCATTTCTTCGCCGGTGTGAACGGTGCAACGAAAGGTGCAGTCGCCACTTTGAGCACTTGCTGTGAGTTTGTCGCTGCACAATAAATATGATTGTGCAACGTTTGGTATCGTTCATTTGTTCTCCCAACACTGGTATCTGCAGGTTCGTATTCTAATTTTACTCTTTTCTGCCTCTCTGAGTGCAATGCAACCCTATGTTCCATGGTAATTATTGCTCGTCTGGTAGGGTACTATCACCCCTCTGTTTTTGTAAAAATAATTCCGACTCACCCTGTATGTATATATCTTTGAAAATTATTCGTGGCATTTTGTATATGTAATAACCAATTATAGAAATATTTTTATATATATAGTTACTCGCATTTGAAACAGTTCTGCACACAAGTGTTTATGGATGTGAAATATTTGTGAAATACTTTCCGTATTTAGTATAGACAAACATAGTGTTTATAAGTGTTTATCATTTTTATCTTGGAATTAAGTTTTGATTTTTGGTTTTGGCAGATATTCCTCCACCATAGGCTGTAAAAACTGTAATCCTTCGTGTTGGTGTCTATAGGTGGTTAATCTGTTAATCAGAAAATCTTAACAAATATGGGCATCAAAATCTGGAGTTCGAAAATTTTTCGTGATAACAACATTTTCTCTATACTTTATTACATAGTATGATAAAGTAATAAATAAATGAAAAGAAGGTCGTAAGTAAAACATATAATTGACGGAAATGACATTTTTCGAATTGTACTAAAATCTAATAGGGATCCAGGATATGCATTAAACTTTTATAATTTTGCTATAAACATTTTACCCTGTCATATACTCTATGCACCCATATAAGATAAAGGAGAAACAACTACGTAGAGGGAATCATAAAATGTTCTTATTAAATAAATAATTTAATAACGTAACTTGCTTTGGTCGATGCCAGTAGATCGTGGGCCGGATTAGATTAGATTATGCTATACAGTTGAATTTGCGCATATAATTTACCCCCGGATATTTGTTCTATTTAAATATCCAGGATCTATAGTTTGCTCATCTTGAATACGATGTAACTCAAAGATGAGTAACGGTTTTGTGTTCAGACAATTACTATCAACTAGGTTAAGTTTGCTCGGGTGAATGGGTGAATTTTCTTTAGTTTTTCAGAAATTCGATGTACCATCTGGTGTAGTATATTTGGTTTGAATTTTTTAGTTTGTAATTCTTTAGTTTGCGAAGAGGAGTACAATTTCTAGTAAAAAAAAATCTGATGTGGGCAACACATGACTTTCCTTATATAATGCAATGGATTTACTACTTTTACAGTAAAAAAAAATAATATAGTAGATACTTATATTCTTTCCAAGATATTGAATTTTCGATAATTAGTCGTCAGTGTCATAGAATTAGCGTCATTTTTATCTAGATGGCGAGATTTTCGTTAATTTGGCACCATTTCAAAAAGTCGCCAAGTTGGTGACATTCCGCCAAATTCGTCGCCAAAATCTAGCCAAGCGTTATGGACGGAGAAATAAGTTATGCTTATAGCAGATAAATGACTATTGGCGTTCAGATACAAAAGTATTACTCAAAGTATACTTTCTCATGAATGGAACGAGCTAGTTCCCCGAGAGTGATGTCACCAAATTTATGGCATGGTATTACATATGAAAAGCGAACATGTTTCTCAATAGGAAATATTTTTTTTTTATTTTATATGACTTTTTGATAATGTTTTTGAAAAATGTGCAAAATCTCGAGAACGGTTTATGCTAGCGTTCTAAAGTTTATATCAATCGTTTTCTAAGGAAAAATTACATTAGAAATGTCTATTTGCTTAACTTTACTAAAGGTTTTGGTTTTTTATGATTTTTTCGAAGATTTACACGAAAATTTAGGGGGGTTCTGAACATTCGATTGCGTTTAAAAACAATATACTTCCAGAATTCACGAATTGTGATTTTTGTACCAAATTTCATTCAAATCACTCCATTCGTTCGTGAGATATCGTCTCCACAGACTCACTGATACACACACACACACATACTTTCACACACATACTTTCACACACATACTTTCACACACATACTTTCACACACATACACACACACACATACTTTCACACACATACACACATACAGACATCATCTCAAAAATATTTGATTCGTGATCAGGGATGCTTGAAACGTGCTCTTCCGTCCAAAAACTCGAAACCTAACTTTCGACCCCGTCACAATACTTTCCTTACACATTATGTATATAAGGAACGTAATAATACAGTCAACGCTCATATAACGTGTAGTCTCATAATACGGTTTTCATATAACGCGGAGCTAAATTTGCGACAACCCTCTGCACAAGGCGGTAGTCTTGTAACGCGGTTTCTTTATAATACAACTGAATTAGTTTAAACAGCCTCTTCATAGGATGAATTTTTTTATTACACTTTTACTGTTGTAATTAATGGGGAATACCCCTGTTTTTTCATCCACGTATATCATAATTTTTCAATTTCAGTTATCAAGGAAATCTCCTGTAAAAAATTAATACATTCACCTAAAATGCATCGGTAAACGAAAATATGGGTAAAGAATGGGCTGCAAATTCCAATTTAAATGATGTGAAAAAGACACTGGAGTTTGGTAAATAATTAGAAAATTACTTTTTTGAAAATAATTCTTCAACAGTGCGAAGTGCAAAGTTCAAAAGATAGTTACAAAATTGTTTAGTTCCTTAGAGAGAGATTTTGGTAGAGTTAAAAAATAAAAATACATTTGAAAACGAAAATGAATATATGCAAAATGAAGAAGATATTAAATGAAAAATAAATAGGCCACTAATATTTGACAGCGATGATGAATGTTAATAGGATTTTTGTTGGCAAAAAGTTATCAAGTTTATATTTCCCAATGTTTTTTTTTAATTTTCGCATATGAAGTCTTAAACTCAGTAAAAATAATTCGAAATATGTAAACACATATTTATTGCCTTTTGAATCCATGAATATATATTTCATAACCGTATTCATCATAACATCCTGCTCTAAAAATGCACTTTTTGCAACGTAGAACGAATCAGTCTGATTTATATGTTCTGAGTTTCACTTAATGAGGTTTCCATATAACGCGGTATGAATTGTTCTGTTTTATACTAATTCTGAGTTTCTTATAACACTGTTTCTATTAACACGGTATGGGGTTTATATATAAAACGGTGCGAATTAATCTGACTTGCATTAATATTTGTTTCTTATAAAGCGGTACAAAGTAATCATGTTATAGGATGGTTGACTACAGTAGCAAAAAAAAAAAAACCTATTGCATAAGACCACAGACGTTTAAGCCACAGCTGCTTATTTTATATCTCGGGCATCGGCGGGAACATTTTCTAGTTAAAATGCTTTATTTATTTTTAAAGTCCAAAATTTTTTGCTATAATAATGCCATACTTTCAAATATACCTACCGGACATACCGGCGGTTGAAGCATTCAGGCTGGGTACACTTTGGGGCGAAATCCAAGCATGATATCCGCAAGCACAAAATAAAAAAATAAAAAAAAATGATTCGAAACCTCGAGAGCAGCTCAGACAGTTTTCGCTCGTATGCCAAATGGACATTCTGGTCACCCCTCTTTAAAATGAATCCAGAGCAGGGAAGAATGAATCTCGGTCAAATGAATCTCGATTGAAGACTATGTTTAGACCGTCCACAGCAATAACAGAATGCGATCACTTAAAAAATTACAAAAATTAAAATAATTTATAAAATTAGATTTTTTTTTGTTAGAATACTGAGATATGCGGGGAAGTTTTAGCCAAATAACAGAATTGCGCTAAACTTAGTTTTTAGGATGCGACGATATATATATATATATATCAGATCATATTAAGTATGCAAATTCCGATGCATTAAAAAATAAATAAATATGATGGAATTGCCCCCATGGATTCGCTTCAAATATTGTTGTAAAAGCGTTGTTAGATCTTTTCCAGGGTCTCAAACTCTGATGACATTTTATGTCGCTAAGAAATCGATAAGTAGGAATATCGGCTGAAATCGTTGTAAATCAGGGTAAAACATAAAATAACTAAAAACTCATTCATTATTTTTAAAAACAAGACGGACGTGTCCTAAATTTCAAATTCCAGAAGTATGGTATCAAATTTCATGACCGTCCGACGTTTAAATTTATCGCCACAGACTGAAAGGCGCATATACAGCCATGTTCCTTTGTTATGAAATAAAATAAGTTACGACATCTTTGATAATAGATTTATATTTTTACATGCTTTTATGTCACTTGAAATTCCATAATTTTGTAAAGTTGGTAGCTGCACTTCGCAGAGTACCAGGAAATGAAAAAGCGGACCCTTTGGCCAAACATTTAAATGCTACACAAAAAAAAAATATGCAGAATTTCTAGAGGCATCTAAGGGAAAGTCATGGAGCGTCCTCAGCAAGAACATTTCAGTCATTCCAGAGGCTCCTCGACGAGTAGTAGTTGCTAGATCCAGACTTTTGGCTGATCATGACTGTCTCAGGACTCTTCTCCATCGAATTGGGCTTCTGCCTCCCCGAACTGTATTTTATGTGACCTACAGAAGCTTATGTCTGGAAAACATTTGGACGGGTGCCCTGACTAGTAGCTTTTAATTCAATCATTGAGAAATACTGGACAGATCATTGTCTAATGACCTAGCAGCAAAACGACCGGCATTTGTAAGCAACAAATATATATATATATATATATATATACGTAAAATAACATATCAATCTGTGTATCGGGATTAATGTGTTATAGTAGCTAAATGTAACAGGTATGTGTGCGTATGACGTTATGTTTCTCAAATTTTCAATCATAACTTCTATACATTTGGGGGCCAGTGAATTTCTCAAAAATTTCCTTCTTTTGGTGAAATAACCTATTTTAGAACATATTTTGATTAGCAGAAACAACAAGCACACAACTATAATAGAAGGTCTTATTTCACTTCCTATAAGACGTACAAAATTTAAAAAAGGCCAGAGCGCTTTCGAGCGTAAATACGCTTTTCATCAGTGTCTACATGGAAATAGAAATAATCGTTCATATATAGACCAGAAAAGGTGACAAAATTGCATAAATACAATTATCAATAAACTTAAGTTTATCTAAGGAGAATCCGAAAATACAAAACATTTTGAACAGATTCAAAATCGAGCATACATCACGAAAAGTACAGTGAAAATTTTTACAATTTTATTACAGAAATTTCAAATTCAAAAATTTAAAAAAAAGGAGGGGAGGGGGCAGTTAGGCCCAATCCCCGAGAGGATGACGTCAAAGATAACTATGAAGAGACTTGAATTGCATGGAGTCGAGAATGATTCGCCAAGCATAACTTAAAATCTGCACGGGGTCAAAATTGCAAATTGACTCGAGGTAAATATAAATAATGAGGGACTCAAAAAGGAGAATATTACGAGGGTTATTACAACGCATAAGAAGGAAAGTTCTTTCAAAAATGGGCCGTAAATTTTCTTTGGGACCGACAAGAAGCAAAAAATTTTTGAATTTGAAATTTCTGTAATAAAATTGTAAAAATTTGTACTGTACTTTTCGTGATTTATGCTTGATTTTGAATCTGTTCAGAATGTTTTGTATTTTTGGATTCTCCTTAGGTAAACGTAAGTTTATTGATAATTGTATTTATGCAAATTTGCCACCTTTTCTGGTCCATATATGAACGATCATTTCTGTTTCCATGTAGCCACTGATGAAGAGCGTATTTACGCTCGAAAGCGCTCTGGCATTTTTTAAATTTTGTACGTCTTATAGGAAGTGATCTTCTATTATAGTGCTTGTGTGCTTGTTGTTTCTGCTAATTAAAATCAGACGTGATGCCAATTTATTTATTTACATATCTTGATGTTTATTTTCTCGAAAAGCTTTGTATTTCTTAAAAGTAAATAATTGACATGTACTAATGTTTACGTTTTCATAACTAAATCTAAAAAAAAATTTTAGCAGTGCATTTCATTTTTCAATCAGTATTCTGCACTACGATTATCACGTTCAATATTGCAAAAAGCTTCCTTGATATTTTTTACCTAAATTCAAAAGGATTCTCACATATTTATTTGTATTCATAAACGACTTTAAATGTTGTTCTCTGTTCCGTATGCAAAGAATGATAAATAACTAAGAAACTTCCAGACACTAATCCTATGAAGTATTTCTTGCGTGTAACTCCTTATTTGAATTCCGTACATATTTTTCGCATTTCGGCTTTTTAATTTCGAAAATGTTTTACGCCCAACTGAAAGTTCGAATTTGTATGCAACGTCAGGGTATGCAAAATAATGTGCGGCAGTCTACACATGCTATATTTTGAATACTGTTATTTATTTTATTAGAATTTCTACCGAATATGCATTATACAATGTTATTAAACTCTGGTATAAACATTTTTATATGTCAATGATTGAAAACATTACCCAAAATTTTGCTATATATTTTGTAATATATGATCTATATAATAATCTGATCATATTTCTTCATATTTTTCACAATATATAATATTTTACAATTATAATATACACTGCTGAACAATTGCTAAGGACGGGTGACAGTATTACCCTTAGAAACCACAAAATGAAAGGAAGCAAAATGTGGATAATTAGAATAAGTACGGAATATAGTAAGAAGGGGTGTGCGTATGCAATTTTTTTATTTCCACAATTGTTTTTCAGGTGATAGCGCTGATAAGAGATTTAAAGGATTTGACGAGTGTGGGCAGTTGTTGTTCCAAATGAAAGTTTTATGGGGAAGATTTAATTGGCGAACATTAAATTTTCGGTATGTCTTTCCGACATCACTTAGATGATTTACCACGTGGCCGTATTACCAGGGAGTACGATATCGTCCACAGCGTTGTTTTACGGCTGTGGCAACTATTTAAAACAACTGGAATGTATAGCAAGCTTCACGGGGGGGGGGTCGTATTAGAAGTCGACGCCTGCAGGAGACAGGTACATTGTCCTATCGGCAAAAAGGGACCGGCGCACCACAGCTCAGCAGGTGACAAGTCAGTTTCATGCTACCACAGGGGAGTTGATCTCCCGAAAAACTGTAGCCAGACGTTTAGGGGAAGGAGGACTATACGTCCGCAGACCTATTGTGTGCGTCCCATTATCCAGACTGCACGATACCGCCCGTTTTCAATGGTGTCATAAGCACCGCCATTGAACCGAACAAGACTGGGCTTGTGTACTATTCTCAGATAAGAGTAGGTTCAGTCTGTCATCGGATTGTAGACGCCAACTGATATGGCATAAGAGTGGTACTGCTTATCGTCCAGAAAATATCCGGGAAAGGGACCGATATCCGACAGGCAGTATCATGGTATGGGCCGATATCATTATCAATAGCCGCACGCCCCTACATGTGGTTGACACTGGGACTATGACCGGTCAACTATACATTAATGATGTTTTACCGCCCCAAGTTCGCTTTTTACGCGGTGCTGTCGGTGATAAATTTGTTTTCATGGAAGACAACGCATCATGTCATCGAACTCTCGCTGTTCAGGATTATCTAGTCAATGCTCATATTCAAGACCTCGTATGGCCAGCACGTTCTCCATATCAAAACCCCATTGAAAATGTTTGGGATGCGTTAGGGAGGCAACTTGCTAGTCTAAAATATCCTCCAACAAACAAGAACACGTTCATCCGTGAACTGACAGAGGAGTGGGATAACTTGCCTCAACAGCTGCTAGATAATGCTGTGGAAAGTATGATACGACGTATGGAATGTTGCATCGCACACAACGGTTGACATATCCCGTACTGACACCTTTCTCAAAGGTGCCTTCTGTCGTCCATATGCATTTTTCCATTTCTCCGTACACAGCATCAAATGAACAATTTGTTCCTTTCGGATGTTTCAAAACCTTCTGTATATTCCAGAACAATAAATGAACTTTATTCTAATGTCCGAATAGTGTGCCAACAATATGTTATCCTGCTGGGCCTCCACCAACGCTTAATGTTGTGCTGCAATGCAATTTGTGATCGGTCCTTAGCAATTGTCCAGCCAGGTATATATATTTTACAAATACAATATATATATATATATATATATATATATATACATATATTACAATATATATTATTATTATAATTCCATCATATTTACTCCGGACGCTCTAAAAGCCCTCAGATAATTTAAAAACTGACTTTTTTCACATTTCTAGCATCAAATATGCGACTAAACCTAATGTAGTAGAAAATTATCTCTATGTCGAAGAAATTGAGGAGTTTCAGATTTCCAGACTCTCCAATGGTCCCTCCGGTGACACATAAGACAAAATATTTGCACTTTTCCATTATCGTTTGTTGTATTGTTTGTTTGTTATCGTAAGTTGCCAAAACACAAGCATTATAACAGTGAAAAATAATTTGTTAATTTTGAAGTGGCAACATCCAGGCGGAAACAACTTATGCAAATATTTTAAGTGGTGTTGTTCATGCAGGGTACAATAACGACCTAGGAAATATAGTGACGTTGTTGAATGAATTTGGTCAATTTTGGAGAGCCCGAGAACAAAATTCGCTCGTGTTCTTTTCCAATATTATCATATGCGCAGAGAAGTAATTAAGTTATTCATGCCCTGGGATGACACCCACCTTCCCACAACACCGGAATATGCCACAAGATATTTCTGCCAGTAGCGTGGAACAGAAACGATCTACCTTCAAACACTAATGGTAAAGTACTTACCTCACTCTCAGTAATATCAGCAAGAAGAAAATTACACCCTGCACGGCTCTAAACCAAACAAGAATTTGAAAATGCCACTTGGTAATCTCAGAACAAAAACACGTTTAAAGGAAAGCCGTTTGTCACAGATGGAAAATGCATTTTTCGGTGAAACATTGTTTAAAATATAAAATTGTTTGTGTTATAGATGATATTTATTGTGAGTGGTGACCTTTCACTGCTGCTTAACTTGTCCAAACAACAATGTTTCTGTAGCATGTTTTGCCCTGTGCGTTGTTTCTCATAGATGGGTAACATAATATTCCACTGCCCGATTTTGTCTGCCTTCCTACACCTTCCCCGCTAGTTTGCGGGGAAGGTTTGAGTATTTCGCTTGCGGTACTTCAGCCCACTTGTTTTTAATAGTCTGCATATGCAGCTGGTAGTTCATGGATGTGCATAGTCCCCATTGTGCGTGTTTATCCAGAACAATAATGTTCTAGAAATGTGACTTGTCATCATACCAGTATTTGCAGTACAATTCCAGCTGTAACTACCTCTATAAAACAACAAAAACCATAATCAAGAAAAATCAGACCCGTTACCCAGGCAGTGCCCTAAAAGAATGCTTCATTTATTCAAAAGGAGTGGGAATTGAGGTATTAAATCAATAACTCACAGAATGGAAAAATAATTAAAGTGTTCCACAGTAAATTATCTAAGAGTCTAACAAAATTAGTAACTGTCTGACGTATTATTGCATTTTGCATCCATTTTGATATCAGTGGGGTACCTACATGAAGCAATATGGAATGCTTGTTCAAATTAAAAAATAAAGTTTTATTATATTACCAAATCTACACATACTTGCAAACTATTGCTTATCTATGTTTATTGATAAGGAAATGTTATCTGATCAATTTTCTGTGACATTCTCTCTATTCCGAGAATGAATTGTTTGCACTATAAATGTATACTCAGACAGAGAAGCTCAGCCGAAGTTTTGGAGCTTCTGATTCCCCGGTCGGTATGCACTGTAAATAAAAACTTCGTGAATATAGCATAAATACAAAAATAAACTGGTCTCCTAATTTCAATGGCAAACAGAAAGCTTCTTCTTCAGGACCGCCAAGAAGCGCAAACTCGTTTACACAATTCAAGCCTGAAAGTTGAGTAGGCGGTGGAGCTTCGTGTCGGTCTTGAAGCAGAAGGCTGCTATATGCCTAATTAATAGACCATTTTTTTTTGTATTTATGCTGTATATACGAAATTTGTATTGTGGTGTTTCTGCAGCAGTTTTCTATCGAATATTTGATTAATTGTGTAGTACACTGCCGTGTAAGGTAATCCCTGAATCTATACAATTATTACGTACAATTAACTATATGAAGAATAATAATACTGATAGCATTTTAGTGTATCTTGGCATTACATTGGAAACATTTCCAATATTGGGAGAATATTACATTGGTCTCCAATATTGGCTAATATTTTCATTACAATATTACGCCAATATTGGTGTTACATTGGGAATATCGGCGTAATTTTGTCCCCATATTTTAAACCAATATTGGGCTAATTCCGTCAAAATGTTAATTTTATATTAGCCTAATATTGGACCCAATACAAAGCCAAAATTGAGGCGATACTGGATTGATTCTAAGGAACTATTATGTAGTATCAAGTTTGCTTTTCACGATTCTACTAATTAAGTTGCATCTAAACTACTAATTCTTCTAAGTATTGTCAAGGTTAAAAGTCGAAATTCCATGAAACACCTGTGGGAGATGCATCAAAAGTACTAATTATTCTAAGTATTCTCACGGTTAAAAGTCGAGATTCCAAGAAATATCTTTGAGCGATGCATCTAAGCTACTAATTCGTCTAAATATTCTCAATGTTAAAAGTCGAGATTCCAAGAAACATCTTTGAGAGATGGTGTCGCGCCCCAATAATTTTAGAATCCGCGAAGGGATCATTTACAATACATGGTACCGAACCCATCTCCATTTCGACAGAAGAAAGCGTCACTAAAGACGTTTGTGGATGGGGATGTAGTTTAAAGGCCTAAATATGAAGTGGTAAAATCGATTCTACATGCCATATTGTATCATTTAAAATGGTCATGGTTATATTCCATAAGTTGTGTATACTTCACGAAAAATATTATTTACCTAGCATTTCAGCTTTGCAAAGGCATGGAAAATAACATTATTAAATTAATCTGCAACGTTTTATTATTTTGTTTTTACGAAGTGTTATTTCGCTTAACAATGCATGGAGCTTAGTAATGAAACTACTCGTCTTAATCAATCGAAACTAGTCGACCCAGCTTTAGGTTCTGTCTCGTGACCGATACTATGTGCCAATTGGCAGTCGTCTATGTCGTCGGGGGCATTGTTGTCGTTGGATGCAATAAGAGTGTTTAGTAAGGGACCGTCTCCGTTTCGTCCATCTCCGAGGAAGAGATGAACAATCCATCTCCATTAGGTCCGGCTCCGTTGCAGATACAATAAGAGTCGAAAGCCCAGACCTTCCGACTTGTCTTGGGACATGAGCAGCTACAAGTGTGATATAAGTGCGTATAGGTTCTGATACTATACATATTACTATATACATGTTACTATATAGATACATGGTAGTATAAGTGTGTATAGGTTCAACATTCTATGTCGTCTGTGGGGCAGATTCTGAATAATATATAATATTTTTTTTAAAAAACGTCTTGTTTCTCTAACTTATCGAGGAGAAGGAAAGAATAGAACATTCGGCTTTATTAGGGACTGTGCCGTCTTGGGTACTAAAAGTGGGAAACGATTGACGTTTTAGGTGACCAAAGGGGCAGCTGAAGGATCTCGAAATAATTTTGTTATACTGCCCGTTTTCTTCGCCACCGAGAGGAAAATCGGAAATCCAGATTGTTTTGTATCATGGTTGATGCAATAAAAGTGGAAGGATGCAATAAGAGTGCTTTCTTGGTCCCTGTGGGGATTTTGGAAAATTAGGATAGCAAAAACACGTTAGATAATTATTATATTGTCACTCTACTTATGTAGTTCCGTATTTTAATAAACATACATGCGACTGGATTGGATCTAAAGCATTATAGACAAATGATGAAATACCAATTTACTTTAAACTCAAAATAAAGGTGAAACTAAGAATTCAAATTATATTGATAAAAATATTCTGCAACTTATTTAAAACAAATGCCAGTGATAAACCAGGAAAGACATTTTTTCAAAAAGAAATCATAAAAGTGTTGTATTTAAAGTATTTAGAATATTCTGAGTAAAAATTGGAGAAAGATAAAATAGAATCCATTCACTCTCCTTCATGTGTCCTCTTGAGAAAACGTAGTCCGAGATAAAATCTATTGAAATCTATCGTGAATCTCTCTGAGGATCCTCATTTACTTACAAATAGTCTCGTTGAGTAAGGGGTGCTTTTCCTTCTCATCGAATAGAGGGCTTCCGTGCGCGGAAGTAGGACTTAAAAAGAAATGCACTTCCGAAAAACTCAATACCTGAAGAATATTTCATTTGGAATTAGAAAGACTAAAGAACTATCTATAAAGCGATATTTTAAATTGCACGAATCTGTAAACCTTTAATAAGAACAATATTTATTTTAATAAATATATTACAAATTAAAACATATATTACAATCTTAAAAATTTATATCTATAGAAACAGAAGATAAAGATCTCACTTACTAACTTTCTCATCACTATATATCCGCAAGCTCTCACGCTAGAATTTTTATAGGAATTTTCCTCAACGTCATATACAATAACTAAGAAAATATGGTTTCTAGTGAGTAAATGTGATCAGCATAATTGGGTATGAGGCATGGTTAGCGCAATTAGTGTTGAGCATGTATCTATTTTTATGAGGGTGATGTCCTTAGGTTTACTCTTAGCAGAGACAGTGGCTGAGATTGTTTGGTTGTGCCTTACCACAGCATAGAACATTGCACCCATTTACCACCCCTTCCATTTAGCTCTCATGTTATCATGCATTAACATTACGCTCTTGAAATATTTCCCAACCAATTGCACAGTCGCAGATGCTGCGAGTCCCTAACTCTGCCACTCAGCAGAGATATGTGTTTGGAAATATCTGAAGTTAACTTTTCTACTTCTAAATGTAAGTTTATATAACACCTCCTTCATAAATAAGGACGGTCTGAAAAGACGAATTTAGTTGCACTCAGAAGCATACTTCTGGGAAAAAAAAACAAAAAAAACAGCAGTTGCAATGTAGATGAGTTTATTTTGTGTGGTTTCAGATCACAGTTTTATCAAGATGTCTTCCACTGATTGGTATTATCCTTATTTTCTAATGTTTTGACTTCAAAAGTGTTATGTTCTGATTGTAGTGACTGCAAGAATTTTCACCTCAAATCAAAAGAAATGCTCATTTATTCTTATTCAACTGAAAATTCAAAATCTAATTTGTGCTATAAATGACTTTGATTAAAATCTATTGGTCCAATAGTACCTAAACATAAAATGTAAAATTTGTGCCTGTGGGATTTTTTATGTAGAACAGCATGAAAACAACAGAACTGGGCCTGATAAAAAGGTTTATTTTCAAAAATCAAGGTGAGTTTTAACATTATGTGTTTGAACTTTCTATAACTATATAATAAATGCAATACCAGGTTTCGTTTTCCCATTTAAAACAATTTTTCGAATTATTTTCAACTATGCATCGTTACAAAATGTCCCAAGTTGATCTTTCAGTTTGCATTCTTTGTGGCTAATTCCACAAATATAATTTCAATTGTCAAAACACCACAAAATGCATAGGATTTTGTTTAAAATTGGTTATCAATTATGCCAAACTTTGATGCCTTATAATTATTATTTGTATATTTACTTAATCGAATTTAAATCTGCTCAATTTTATCAATCTGTATTGTATCGTGTAGTCTTCCGACATCATATAGGCATTAATTATACATAACTTTACTACATGGTTAGGTTTCTCAGAAAGTTCAGTGCTTATATCTAATATAAATAATTTCCTCGTTTTTCCCTCTTTTATATATGTTTGTACATATGATTGTATAATTGCATTTTACTTTTATTAAATTCCGTAAAAATGTTCTTTACCTCATTTCTGAAATTCGTTTAATTCATTTTTAACACTTTACAACATAGTTGAAAAGTATTTATGAGTTTATTCATTCTGTCTGTCTGTCCGTTTACACAATAATTGCCGTAAAGATGAAATTTTAAAATTAAATTTTTGTATGTTGGTACACGGAATCCTATGGGACCTATTTTTTAAAACATTTTTTAATCAAAGGTAAAATTCACAAATTGGTTTGAAAATTTTAGGAAATAATTAAATTATCTCATAAAATATATAAGAAAAACTTACTGAGCAAAATATGTTCGGTTGTCATTTAAATAAAAAGAAAATAATAATTACACCCATATTATATAAAGAGATCACGTGAAGCAGCTCAAAATAAAATATGGCATCCATCTTTTTTCCCAAAGTAAAAATCGTGATTTCGAAAGTTCTTTTAAATTCATAGTGTTGCATCCGTCCTAAAACAGCTTTATTTTTGCATATTTTTGTGCATCTATATACTGCGCCAACGCAATTACAATATTTTTTAGTTTCAATGATCATCAAACTTTGATTATTTCTACAACGAAGCCTAATTTTAACGCATGTATAATGTAAACAAATCAAGCTGTCAGATGGGTTGTACAAGAAATGCTGAATTTTTTAACTCAAAATTATTTAGCTCTCCAGTCTGGAATTTAGGTAATATGAAAGAAATATTCATTGATTTTACATTTAGAAACAGGCGATTTTATGGCATTGGCTTTCTCCATAAAATTTTAAGCATGGAGTTGCAAAGTACTTTTACCTCCGTGGTTTTAAGTTTCCAAGTAAAATAAATTATTGTAGTACTGTGATAATTTTAAAAATATCACCGCTGAAAGTATCGCATTTTAGAGATGTTTAAAAAAATTATTTGCAGTTGGAATGTGCTTTATAATCAATGCTTTATGAATTATTGATCTCTCTTCTTTAATAACTAAAAGGATCTTAATACAGTTTTTTTATGTACAATGTAGAAACAAGCGCGGTATAAGACAAATGTATAACCGCTAGCATATATAAAAAGACTTGGAGCCCATATAGCTTGCATGACATTTGACTTGCTTCCTATCTGTGCCACATTATTTTCAGAAACGGCCATATCATTAATAATTTGCCTATGTATCAATCTTCATTTTACCCTTTATTATCTTTTAGAAAGTAAACACATCGTTACCGGCCATTTTAAAATGGGATTAATCACGAAGTTTGTTAATTTTTTGTAAGATTGCAAAGAAATACACCCATATTTTTTTCATACTATAAAGTTTCCCTTGTATTCACTTTTGGATGCGGCGATTTAAGAATATACAAAATAAAGCTTGCATATTTCTATATATTTAAAAATAAATAAATAAACATGAAAGAGTTATCCTACGGATTCGATTCAAGGATCGTTAGAAAGGACGATCTTTGGTGTTTTTCTCACACTCTCAAGATGAAAACACTACGACATGATTTTCGAAGGCATGAGAATCGATTTGTGTGAAAATCACTCAATATCCTATTTCAATATAAATTAACTACAAAAACGAATTTGAAATTTAAACTAGTCTCTCCGAGGAGCATCGATAGGGGATCTGAAGTACCTTTGTAATAACTTTCACCAAAATTTTGTCTAACTATTTTCTCGACATACCACATATTACACACATAGAGAAACACAGTCAGAGAAACATATTCTTTTATTATCTAAGATCTATGCCCATGCAATTGATAAAAATAGCTTAGGAAACACAGCGCATGTTCAGATTTGTAAAATGAAGTGCTAATTTTTCTTCTTTTGTTACACATTTTTAAATATCCTAAACCAAATTGAGGAATTTAAACAAACTATCTCGCAGCAAATATAGATTGAGGTATCACCTTCGAAATCATATATAACAAAAAATCTGAAGGGGACAGCACATGACTTTCGTTATATAATGAAATGAATTTACTACTTTTACAGCCAAAAAAAAAGGTCATTCTTACAATAGATGCTTACATCATTTCCAAGATATTGAATTTTCGTTAATTAGTCGTCACTTTCATCGATTTAACGTCATTTTCATCCATTTGGCGAGATTTTCGTTAATTTGGCAACATTAAAAAAAATCGCCAAGTTGACGACATCCCGCCAAATTTGTCGCCAAAATCTCGCCAAGCGTTATGGACGGAGAAATAATTTATCTTTATAGCAGATAAATGACTATTGGCGTTCAAATACAAATGTGTTACTCAAAGTATATTTTCTTATGAATGGAATGAGCTAGATCCACGAGAATGATTTCACCAAATGTATTGCATGATATTACATATAAAAAGTGAACATGTTTCTCAACACTTAATATATTTTTTTTAATTTATGGGATTTTTTATAAATTTATTTGAAAAATGTGCAATATCACGAGAACGGTTCATGCTAGCGTTCTAAAGTTTATGTCAATCGTTTTCTAAGGAAAAATTACATAAGAAATATCTATTTGCGTAACTTTATTAAAGATTTTGAATTTTTGATGATTTTTTCAAAATTTCACTCAAAAATTTAGGGGGGTTCTAAACCTCCGATTGCGTTTAAAAGCAATAGGCTTCCAGTATTAACGGATTGCGATATTTTTATTTCATTCAAATCGCGCGAATTTCATTCAAATCGCTCTATTTGTTCGTGAGATATCGTCTCCAGAGACTTACAGACACACGCACACACACATACATACTTTCACACACACACACACACAGTTCACCTCAAAATGTTTGATTTGTGATCAGGGATGCTTGAAACGTGCTCTCCCGTCGAAAACTCGAATTCAAATTTTCGACCCCGTCACAATACTTTCCGTATACATTATGTATACAAGGAAAATGAAAACATTAATCAAATAACAAGAAAGCGAGAATAATAGAAAATATCAAATAATAAACTACCAAAATCATCTCAGCTCTATTCCTCAACACTACCCTTCTCGTATGGGCACTCTTTCAAATCGAGACTCATAAGCTATGATGTATCAACTAAAAGGTAAATATTCATTGATTTCTAAATGGGCTTAAATGGAACTTTTTTGAAAAGAAATATTGAGAAGCTATTTCAACATCTATTCAACATAAATGCTCTCAATAAGTCCGAAGAGAGAGTGAAAAGTGAATGTAACATGCAAACTACACAGTTTAATATTCAAAGTGTTTCGAACTTCCGAAGAAAAAATTGGACTTGGATATCTTTAAAAATCCATTCAATTTTCTTTACACTCCCTGCCGAAAAAACGTATTCTATGATAAAATCTATTCAAAACGAAATTCTCTGATGTTCATTTATTTACAAATGGTATCTTTCACTAGGGAAAAACTTTATTTTCCTATTACAATACAAGAGTTGCCGTCAAGGTAAGCATGCATGACATAAAAAGAAACATATTTTTGTAATGATACAACCTTCTTTGACTATATAATGAGCCTGACGGGTATTTTTCCCTAATAAAGCAAATGCGCTAGACATTAAAATAATATTCAAATACAAGTAATAAGTCTTTATATGCAAACAGAGATCGAGCTAGATTTTTTCCAGAAGAGTAAAAATACTCCCTAGCTTGATTTGAAGGAGTATCTTGCTTTCCAGAGGAGTAATTTTTAACTAATGTGCAATTACCCTCAAATTTCCATGTATTTATTAAATGTATTGCATTTTGTATTTGAAAAGAAATTACAGGGTTATCGCCCAACAGAATATACATTTTTGACTTTTCTACGTTAAAAAAAATCTGATGTGGGCAGCACATGACTTTCCTTATATAATGCAATGAATTTACGACTTTTACAGTTAAAAAAATGTTATTCTTATAGTAGATACTTATATTCCTTCCAAGATATAGAATTTTCGTCAATGAGTCGCCATTTTCATTGATTTAACGTCATTTTTATCCATTTGGCGAGTTTTTCGTTAATTTAGCAATAATTTAAAAAAGTCGCCAAATTGGCGCCATTCCACCATATTTGTCGCTAAAATCCCGCCAAGCGTTATGGACTAATAAAGTACGTAAAATACTTATCAGCAACTCTCATCTTGATCATAAAACTGGAATTATTCGAGTAATTAATGTGATAATTAATGTGGATAATGCGGATAATTAAATTCGAAACTATGTTAAACTGGAATTATTCGAATTCTAAGATTTTCATAACTTTATTTGCTGTAGAAAACAGTAGTAATTCCAGGTAAAATGGTAGAAGACACTATATATTTGTTTGGTACCATATCCATGACTCATCATGGAATGAATTTGCCATTGTCTAAGTACTATATAGATCAAAGGGAAAACTGATATTCTGAACTTTACTATGGATGTTAATGGTACTAAAATAGTTTATATTATCACAGATAACCGATCCAACGTCATCCCTGGGGTGTTGCTATTTTTTATTCCTACAGTCAATTCTGCTATTTTAAACATACGATGCCTTGTACACCAGTACACAAAAGAAAATGCTTCAAAAATGATAGAGATGAACAATCAAAGTCATACAGTTCAGGGAAAACCACAAGTGGTCAATTGTTATTTTCCGATGTCCACAAAGTGGGTTAGAAAGTTCAATATGCTTTAAATAAGGCTGCATATAATCATGCTTTGTAAAGTTCTAAAGCAGGCAATACCAATCTTGGAAGATCCGAGAAATCCTCTTATATTTTCCCATCAAGCTTGGCAACTTCAATCCTGCATAAACAAGTTTATAGCCAGATGTCCTCTTATCTGAAATTGATTTCCATGTTAAATGCTGGATTTACGAAATGGAATGGGGACAATTTGCAGATTTGACTAGATTTAGCCTTTGCCAAATCGCTGGTCAATTTATTCATTACCATATGTCCTACAGTGGCTAGGATTCTACTGTATGAAGCCAATTATTTACTAATAGATCTCCTGCAGAAAATGTATTTTCTTCAGGCCTTGCTACAACACCGATGAGCGACAAAAGCAGTTACTCATTTAGCAATATCCAGAAAGCACATGTAGCTTAAAAATGCTACGAAAGAGTAAGACGAACTCCCCGTTGCCAAGTTAAAAAAGGAAATGTTCGAGCATTTATTCAAAAACTATTTTAAAATAATAACTTGTGATCGGAAAAATGTATCCTGTATTTTCAATCTAATTAATATTTCCATTTTGATACAAATAAGCCTAAGCGATGTGGAATATAAATTGATGAGAAAGTCAAGTGGAGACTCGCATTACTGATAACTTTTTATGTATTAAAAACTTTTAATGCGTTAACTTTTTATTGTGTTAATTGTGCATATTCATGAAATTAATATATATGTTCAAAATGCAAGCAAGCATGCTTTCATATTTTCGACATTTTCATAGAATACTTTATAAATAATGGACAATAATTCAGCTGCATATGCACGAAATACATGGCAAAACATCTTGACTCTCATTAAGCATTACATGATCTGAAATCTCAAATATCTTAATCGGATTTTTCATAAATTTACGTAAATTGCATAATTAAATACAACGCATTTCAGTGAAGAACGATGAAATCGTTCTGCATACCAACCAATTCAGTTTGTAAATTCTCAATTTCGAACTTTTGTCCGTATGGAAATTGAGATAGTAATCATATAAATATAGAGAATGTCGTGAAATATAAAGTTTCTAAGTATAGCGATGAATGCTGTTTGGATATTTTTACCTCGGATGATTACTGGCAATAAATTTCTTGGTAAATATTATCCATTTGAAAATATCGTGAATTCGTAATCATATTTTAATTAGAAAATATTATTAAATTTTCGAATATAACACTGAAGCAATCGTGATGCAAATTGCTAACAATCCAGATGACCTATATGTCATGATAAAAATTGAAAAAAAAAATTACAAAAATTTATCTATGACTGGCTATATGTCCATTCTTCACACGGAAGATGCCATTTAAAGTAACTTATTTAACAATTGCAGGTGAATTTTTAATATTATCAGTCTTTATTTTTTAAATGTTATAATAATTTTCTCAAAAAGGAAATAAATGGGTTCTTCCGTACTGAGATATAATCAGGCAGGTAGAGGCAAAACTACCAAGTTTATTTATATAGCTATATATTATTTTACAATTTAACAATAGTTTATATCACATTGGGATATTTTCTTATTAGGTGTAGAAATAAAGCGATGTTTTTCACTTATGGCACTTGGGATTCAAAGGTTATAGTTCTATTTCGTTAAACTACAATAATTTTAGAAATATATAGAGACAAAGATCGTGTTATGCTATCAAATTTTAGCTTTCATTCCTTGTAGTGATGTTCAAAATATGATTAGCCCACGTCAATATTTGCAGACTCAAAATAATATTGGGGAACGGTTTCTTTTGGAGACTAAGCCATTGGTTCAGCCATTATCCAGAGATGATGAGACAAACAGACAGTCAAACAGATGCATTATCAATTTTATTTATATAGATTTGAATATCGACATAATAATCTTCGACCCAGAACATCCGACCTACCCGAAGGTGTAAAGTGCATGTTTGGACGGATAGTACGAACCACCCAGTCATCCAATTTAGACCTGAACCCAGTGGGGGTGACCCTCACAGGGACCGTACTCTTCTTCCCCTACTACCAACTTCCCGGGGAGCCTTGCAGTGCCACATATTTAACGTGCCCGAACTCATGGTAAACACGGAGAGTTTGAGTAGTAGACGGGAAATGAACTCGGCTAATCTGAGTGCAATCCAGGCGTGCTAACCACTGGGCTGTCCTATCCTAGTCAACCCCCCTTCTTCTCTTTCGACCAAGATCGTCCGACCTACCCAAAGTACGGTATTTGTTAGAATGGCCGGGGAATGCCACCCAGCCATCAAATTTAAACAGGAACCCAGTAGGGGCGGTATCCACAGAGACCGTACCCTCCTTCCCCTACCACCAACATCTCAGAAAGACTTTCGAGCCCACATATTCAACATGCCAGAACTCCGTGTGGACACGGGGATAGTTTGAGTAGTGCCGGGAATCGAACTCGGGTCGCCCGAGTGCAATCCCCGAGCGCTAACCACTAGACTGTCCCACCCCAGTCAATTTATCTTGATGACTTTTAAATATGGAAGCCAATATGACCATTGTCCACACACAAAACATGTGGCTGTAAAATGTTCCATATCCTGAAGAGGCCACCGAATTTAGGATCGCGTACAATTACAGATAACAGCATCCATGGATCGATTTTATACTGTTTTTGGCATCAACATGGGATTAAAGTACCTAGATTGGCACTTTATAGTTTGTTATGTGCCACAATTTTCAAATCTCTCTAGAGACTGACAAATTGCAGTTCTTCCATACAACAGGTGTAAAATTTCAGAATCCCAAGCCACAGAAAGCTGCAATAGCCAATTTAATACTCAACGAAACACATTAATGGGGTTTCCCCTAAGCTAGGATTGCTCTCTGAAACCATTTCTTTAAGAAATTCAAGTCTGGATGCATGGTAGTACTGAATTTGTTTCCGTACTAAATTCCATAGTAATTCCGTACTAAATTCCGTACTAAATTCCATAGTTTATTCCGGAGACATTATAAGAGAAATATATCACTGGGCTTAATCGAAAAAAAAATTTAAAATCAAGTTTTAGAAAACGATGGATAACCTGTTACAATGACGAAATTCAGTACAATGCTATAAATTATATTTAAATTTGTAATATTGCTCGTATAATCTTATATAATTGTTTAGTATATCCATTTCAAAGTATTAAATTTGCCTTATTAAGTTGTTCATGAATACCTTACACATTGTATACTCATTCAGCGAGTAGATTGCACTCTTTGTTTGTTGATTTTAAATTTAAACGCTGGAAAATTAATAGTCTTCCATTTTTTAACCTGGAGCTGTCAAAAGAAAATGCAATTGCCTGAAAATGTGATAAATTACAGAGTAATTAATTTTATTCGAGATGGTTTAAGATAATACATCAATCTTTCCTGTAAAAACATTAATTAAATATTGTAGGAATTTAGATTATTCACATATCTGATGTCTAATTTGTATGTATTTAAAATAAAACAGATCTGTTTATTGATGTTAAACGCAAATATTACGTATAGTGTTTTTTTATTTTTATTTTTTTTCCAGCAGGTGATTCTGAGAGATTTATGAATAAAACGTCATTATTATTGCCCTCTCAAAACTTTACTTTTACCATATTTAATCTTTCAATTTATAAGTCTATTGTGCAGTACTAAAATTTACTATTAAAATCGCTATGATGTGCATTGTAATTACTCATAAAAATACTACAATGTTATACTTATAATTAAAAACACTGACATGGGCAGCATATGACTTTCCCTAACTCTAATCCATTTTTACTTTCTTCATGGACAATTATATTAGTTATATAGCGTAAAGGAATGTGTGAATTTGATATTTATCTGAAATTACATCAAATTTAGCGTTATAAAATTGAATTTTCAATGTGGTGATTTTCAGCATGTTAAATCTGCCTTTTAATTAAGCATAATTTGATCTGGTGGTAGGTACCTAAAATAAATTAATTACATAGCCAACATAACCCACTGGTATAAGCGGGTTCTCAAAAGTTGAAATCGCGCTGCTATGTTAGTGCCACTATTGGTTGAGAGCTTTTGTGTCTTCTAGAGCTTTCAGCCGTGGTGTCAAAATACAGTCACGATTTTTACTTATTCAACGTATTATTGTAGTGAGGTTGAACTGGTGTATAAAGTAACAAATTTTAACTGATTTGGTATCACATATCTCCGTAAATTAAATATATTGGCTACATTGAATATTGAGGACAATGATATAACAAAGGGATTTAATAAATTATTGTTGTGTAATTGCTGATCTTCACTAATTAAATTTACGTTTCAGTTTTTAATAGCAGTAAAAAATATTGCTTATTATAACATAACGCAATGTCCTCCTATGATTGACATAGAAACAAAATCCCTGTAAGATATCGAAAGGTTTTAATGTATATACACCACACTTCATGTACACCACATCCACGTTATATACACCATATCAGCACTGTGTACACCACATCAGATTTATGTACACCACATCAGCATTAAAAATTAGATTGCTGCACAGGGAAATGAATCCATATTAAATATCGAAATTTCGTTAATATCCATCTCAGCAGGCAAATTCAATATATCTACGCAGCCAGTTTCGAATTCACAGATTTCCATGACCAGTTCATACTAGAACCTGCAAATAGGGTGTGCAGTTAATCCTCTTATAACGCGATTAATACGCATCGCGTTATACGGAAACCGCATTATAAGAAACTCAGAATTAGTACAAAACAGAACAATTCGTACCGCGTTATATGGAAGCCTCAATGCTGTATATTTCTGCATTTGCACGAGATTTCCCTGATAACTGAAACTGAAAATTGGTAATGTACCTGAATGAAAAAACAGGGTAATTCCCCATTAATTTCAACCGTAAAAGTGTAATAGAAAAATTCATGCTATAAGGAGACTAAAGCTAATTGAGTTGTATTACAGAGAAACCGAATTATAAGACTACTGCGTTATATGGAAACCGCGTTTTATGAGTACCATGTTATGGGAGATATGTCGCAATTTTTGATCCGCGTTACAGGGAAACCGCGTTATGAGAGTACCGCGTTATAGGAGAGTTGACTGTATATATAAAATTATTCCCCGTTTTAAGTGGTTTCAAATTCCTTGTACTTGTTGTAGTCAATGACAATGGTACACACATGTTCAGACTGATATGTCAAGGATACACAAAGTTTTCAAAAATATATCCGATTGCAATGTAGTGCAAAAATGGTCAGTTATTTCTGACATGAAGTGCCAAAACTAACACATACTAGTTCTCACTTCTCGCTCTTTATGAAATTCCACAGTGTTAATTTGAAAAATGTATTTTTAATTTCTCATACGTAGTACTGAGAAACCATTATTTTCACGAAAATTTTCGATTTCAAGAATTGGATGCCAATATTAATTGTAAGACCTCCTGACCACGTTTTGACTAATTTTGAAGTGACGTCTGTATGTATATATGTATTTCTGTGGTCGATTTCTTGTGTACACCATAGCAGCCACAAAGATTAAAGTATTTTCCCAAATTTTTGTATCCGGCTTTGATATAAACAAAAATCTAGAACTAGATATAATTTTTTTAGATTCGAGCGAAATCTTGGAATTTTATTATTTTATTTGAAATTTTATATTTTTTTAATGTGGCAGCATTGGACAGAATTTGACATATTAATGCATAAAAGGATTTATTTATTGTTCAGTAATCACGATATTTTATAGTTTTAATCATTGTTGTGAAAAATAGCTGTGATACAATGTTTTGTTCGTGATGTGATTAGCCCCCCGAGGAGTACATTGTCAAGTATGTTTTAAACTCTTTAAAGTGAATGGTATTGTGAGACCAGAAATAGAACTCACACTAGTTATTGTGAGACAGTTTTATATAGATTATTTATTGTGTCTGAAACATTACCTTCTGTCTCAATGACGCCAGTGTTTACGATACGCTGACCCAAAGGTCAACTAAAATCATTAAGTTAAGGGTGTCAAGACATGAAGGGGTTGAAGGATTCTTAAGAAAATGTGTAAAGACATTGGATGGAAAGGCTGACCAATGGAGAAGGTGATTATTGTGGCATCGCTGTGAAGACTGCCAATCAAAGCAAAAGAGGAGTGTCGGACCTGAGGTAAAAGAGCCACTACAAAGGGAGACATAGCGAGAAAAAGACTTATAGGACGACACTTAGAAAGATATAACTACGAGAATGACATAAGAACGAGTACGATACACATAGAGAACAATTTCGACAGATAGAATGCAACATGATTTGTTCTAGAGGTGATATCGAATTCCACGATGACTTACTTCTACACAAAAATTTAAGAATGTAAACAACATAGTTCTGAGTGCAGTTAGTCCAAAAGTGTTCGATAAAGTCCAAGACAGCCTTGAAGGTATGTGTTCCACAAATAATATACCAGGGCTTAATAATATATCAGGGCTTATACATTCTAGGTATTTTTAATAATTGTCTCACATTGTCTCTCTCCGCCGAAATAATATGAATAATTGTGTAATGAATTTAATAAGTATGTTATGTTGTTAATAAATGGTTTATTGTTAAAGTTAAAAGGGTGCAATCAATTTAGTATTATATTAATTAATATTCTTTCACAGAACTCGCGCGAAAGATAAATAATTGGAGGGTTATCAGCGGCAAAACAATGCAATGTATAATTTAATAATGAGTTCCACTATGTAAGATTTTACTATGTCAATCTTACTAAATTAATATATTTAAAAACACAACTTTAATTATTCTTTTCTTTATGTGCACCACAGGTATCACGCTATAATGTTAATCATTTGCACTCATAATACCGACATTTCAAACTGTTTCTTGTAAAATTCTACTAAAATGGATTCTGGTCAGAAAATATCGAGTTGAGCCTCACTTCAGCTAATTGTAATGTAATTTTGAGATATACATATAAAGTAATTCCACTAACCACGTTTAAAGAATTCTAAAGCGCTTTTTGTTGGGATGAAGCAATACTTAATCCCATTTCTTACAGATGAATAGTTCTGACTCTGCTGTAAACATCCGACATGGAAATGCATTAGAAAGTTTTTGAAAATGAAATATTTTATCCGATTTACTTAACGCTGATACGTGAGTGTATTTTAATGCAGGAGATTTAAATGATAATATTCAAAAGAGATTTACTCTTACGAAAATTCATGGAATATTTTGACATATCTCGAAAAAGATAAGATACTGAAAAAGTATTTTAAAAGGTTATAATACTAATGTTGCAGATATTAGAATAGCCATTTAACAACACATTTCTGGGGAACATATGAATTATTATTTTGAGAATTAATTCATAACATAAGTAGTAAGTTTATTACTGTGGTATGAATGAAGAGAAATATAATTTTATTTAGTTTGCAAAGTGTGTGATTCAATATCGATAATCGGTAGGCGTTTGATAACTTTTGTTATTTTGCTTCAAAATTGCTGATTATTTGCTCCACTGGTTGTTAAGAATAATATTTCGCATTAGTAACATTTAATAAAATTGTTGAAGTTGAAATTTTAAGGGGACGGTGGACGTTGAAATGAGCAAAAATCGACTAAAAAGGTTTTTTTTAAATATATAACATTATTTTACACATTTAACCTTTTTCTTATGGGTGGGACAGCGTCCATCTCACACGAAGAACCTCCCAAAAAGACATTTCGGATCTTAACACTTGGGTTGCCTTTTTGGGAGGTTCTTCGTTTGGGATGGACGCTGCCCCACCCGTGCGCAAAAGGTTAAATGCATTTTTTTCGAAACGGAATTTTCAATGGTTCTACATTTTTAAAATGTTCCATGCGTCAAAATTTTTGTTTGAGATGCACGAAATTTGGTAAGAAGACACCTTTCATACGTTTTAATGAAACTGGGTATGTATTTTATAATTGAACTTTAGTAAGGTAATTAAAAGTGAATAGCAACCCAATTAAATAATAAAAATTAAGTTTTAATGCAGAAAAATATAATTTTAAAAAATTAACTTTCTAAGTGATTTAAAAATGAATATCTCCAAATTTGCTCATAATATGTTTTTGAGTGATCATAATGTAAAATTAAACAAAAATGTGAACAATGGCACGCAAGGAGCACTTTCAAATTTTCGTTAAAAAAATAAAATATAGAAAAAAATACAAAATTATAACATAATTGAAAAAAATGAATGGTATTTTATACAGTAATGTTAAGAAGAATATTTATTCAAATTTTCATGTTTCTGAGTCAGTAAATAAATAAATAAATAATTCAACGTCCACCGACCCCTTAACAGTAATATATTAATGAGTGATAAATTAAAGTAAGGAAAGATTGGTCAGAATTTTCCATTTAAATTTGAATCAGTTTTTCATCGGCAAACGGTCTCTAAAAGTCGGCCTCGAAGTTTTGAACTGCCTCTCAAAGTTGGATTTTCGAGTCGATATTGTATTTGAGTCGATATTGTTTTCATAGATTTTTAAAAATCCCTGTAAACACGAAGAACCCTTTCAGAACAATTTTTCTCTTGTTTATCGTTTCTCGGAACTTGCAGAGTTCGAAAGGTTTGGCAGATGTCGCCAGTAGAAATACGGATAAAAACCTGCAGAACTTGCTAAAAACTTTTGCTACAAAACTGACTATTATATATTTATTGGTCGCTATCGGGCAAACCCTGCTAGTTCTTATGCTAATATGCAAAGACTGTATTAATAATATGCAAACGGTGTATTAATTTTTCAAATTCCATGGATAAACAATATATAGTTTCAGAAACGTGGATAGTAAATGAGAATTTTGGGATCTTACATAATTTTTTGTTATACATATTACTGTAAAATTTCATGTACGTGGTTTAGAAAAAAAATAATTCAAAATAATTAATAAAACTTGAGTAATTAATCAGTAATTTTGTAAATGAAATATAAAACAATAAAGCTTATATATTGATAATATTTCGCGAAAATGCCGAGCCTATTTGAATCTTTACCGCATTGTTCATTTTAATATTTGAATTTTTTTTTTTTGGAAAATATGAATCATAGTAATTTCATTCTTTTATTTTAGTAACCTTTATTTCCACTTTTAATATGACAACTATTACTTGTACAACCGGCACTATCATTATACTAGCTATTTGTTGATCAATCAAAATTATTGTTATAAAGGACCTTCAGTGGTAGCTTTTCATACAGGATTCCCCTAATATCATGATATGCAGGAAATAATTGTAGGTATTAAAATGGGAAATATTAATTTCTGAAGACTAGTCATTCGTCTTCATTTAAATTTCATTACTTTGCTTTATCTAAATCAATTCAACCAGAGCAGATACTTGTATTTAAAATTATTTTATATACAATCTATAAATACTCCAGGATTACATTAAATTACAACGGAAATATACAAGTACAAACGTACGTTGCATATTATGCCAAAAATAGGCAGAGACAAATTATGATCAAACTCTAAAATGTGAATACCGTACCGCTTATTTGTAAGAGTCATTATGCATTTGTAAGTCACATATTTTATATCAGCTCATAAACAACCCTTTCAAGCCATCCTTTTAAGCCAAAAAATAGAAAAAAATCTCGGTATCTAATAATCCGATTTAGTTGAATATTCCTTGACGTGATGTAAATAATCGAAGTAAGAAAGCATTAGAAAGTTTAAAAAGAACTTTTCTATGTGTTTACTTTTTGCTGTTGTGTGAGTACATTCAGTACAGTGCATTCATATGCTAATATGTAAAATAATTTTGCTTTCAAGTGAATTTATGGAGCGACAAGATTCGTTTGAAAAAAGTAGTATTCAAACTCAATTTTTTAATGTAACATAGCTTAACTTCATGAGTTAATGATTATAGAAAAATTTTAGGAAATTAGTAGTTTCAAATATTAAAAATGTTGTGCCAAATGTTCCTTTGATCTATTGAGTAGCATTAGCATCTGAAAACACAGCGGTTTTGTTCATCTTCTGAACTTGGATCTTGAAAGTATGTCGAGAACTTTAGTCTAGGGATTAACCTTTTTACTAATATATATCAAATTCAGTGCTTAAGTGATTGAAAAAGCAGCATACATCAGATAGTAAGAAATAACATCAATATATCATCAAATTTTATTACACATATGTAAATTAGGTACTTCTAAGTTTTGCGATTATATCTGGGCTCTCAAATAACGGCCAGTACCTTTATATTTTATTCTCCACAATTACTAATATTGGAATTATTGACAAAAATAGCAACACCGATCTATACATGCTGCTAAATGCCATGATTATAATTTGGGAACATGCCACTGTAAGCGAGCTCTGTGGATGTAAATAGCTGTGATAATTGCAGTATTAAACCCTACATATGCATCAAGATAGCGACAGCGAATGCATTGAAACGCATCAAATACAGTGTGTAAGTACATTGATATGAAGTATAAAAAATAATCCTAATTTTAATTTCTCATATCGATATTGTCTTATTGGTACGTTCATCACAAGTATCGATATATCTATTTTATTATATATATCCCAACTCGAGCGGATATACACAAAATTTAACGGCAAAGTGCGTCTTTTATCTACCATATTCATTTTGAAGATTATTTGCTATATAAAATAAAATTTCATTTATTATACTCTTGAAAATAGTTGATGTAATCTATTCATAAAAGGTTCTGAGTAAAGATGGAGCAAAATAATAACATTAGAATGCAAATTTATTAAAGCTAACTTATGGCAAGATTCCTAGAAAAGTGGCTACATTGCCCATTTTTATAGATAAATCAGGATTTCTAATTCTAATTATAAAAGTAAATTGTAGTTGGCGCCATGGGCACCAATTTGACGTCAATTGCATTTTCAGATAAATTTAAAATGGCAAAAGATATTTTTTTACAAAAATTAAATCTTGTATCAGCAATTGCTGTTCCAATTAGTACCTTATTATCCTCATTATCCAATTATTCCAATTATTACCTTTTACCTAAATTAATGCATGGTAAAAATAATTAGTACTTAGTCGTGGTGATAATAAATATATTATACTAAATCATATAGTACATTCATTAAAATTATTATTTCGGAATTTTCACGATGTCCACATTTTGTTACGCCCGCATTCATAATCCTCCAGTTGCTTCTTCAGTCAGATACAAATATTAGCATTTTCAAATTACACCTTAATAATGCAACTTAATTTGATGAAGTATGATAATCAGCGATAAACATCAGTTACAATCATTTCTTTATTTTATCTTTATATTAAATTATGTGGATCGGGGAGACAATTCACTTAACTTGTTCGTGTTTACTTTAATCAATATGTGAAACCAGCATTTAACAACTATTAACAAGACAGTTTCACCTTTTGATAGGTACCATTGGTTGGTTATAATGGCAAACATTATAATCTTTGCTATATGATATTTCTGGTTTCAGAATTAGTTAGTCATGTGTCTTTTTATGTGAAATATACCGTAGCATCTCAATTTCAGTTTAAACATCAATGGGGAACTTGCAAGTACTATATTTTTTTTCATATGAGGTTTACATCACATTTTTAAATGTTGATGCGTGGATTTTCACCACAATCGTTCCAGTCAGAACGCAGTCATTGCGTTCCAGTCAGAACGCAAATATTATTATTTCTCCCCATTAAAGTAATCTCCGACATTGGCCGTGTCGAACATAAATACATACAAGCAATTAATAAAATTGTTAATTGAAAATGAGGACAGTGGGCAAAATATAAAACAATAACAATATTTATTTACAGAATGATTATAATAACAATGAAATGTTCTACTGACATCCTAATGTAAGCATGATTGATCTCAAACATCATCTCCGCACAGAATATTGACCCCGTTATAAAAGAACTACTTTAAAAAATTACCCATTTTAAAACATAAGTTTCTTCGTGATTAGATTACATTAAGATTGGAACCAACTCGTCTTAGAATGCAATTAGGTTAATTTACATAAAAAGAACAAATATCCTGAATATGAAGGCTAATCGATTGCAGCGAGAGAGAGAGAGAGGGGGGAAATCGTGTTATTGACACAGTATGTGAAAATACATGCATGGCATACATCAGTACTTCGAAGGATAGCTCGTCAGCGGGCCTGACGGCGGCGGGTGTCCGTCATCTGCTCCGTGGATTCAGGACCTTTCTCCTCAGCTCTAAAATATCAAGTATTCTAAAAACTTCTTTCAGAAAGCTCACTAACTCTCGGCATCCGAAAAAGTATATTCCTACAAGGACTACGCCCCTGGTTATCATTGGCCTGAACCTGAAGCCCCTGTATATTTTCTTAGCCGGTATTTCGTTATCTATCACCTATTGGGTGCTGTCATCTCGGAAGGTTGGTTAACAACCGAGAATTGATATGTATCAGCTGGTCCCAACTCCCAAGCATCCGGGTGCACATGCGACCAGTGGCGGTCAAGAGGTCACCTATTTTACCAGGGCGCCCCATCGTGACCCCTCTGTAACTGAGAATTCTCTGTCCACCAAGTCGAAGAAGCTTTATTTTCACCCTTTTGCTGGTGTTCTTCTAGGGAATCATATATAAATTGTAGAAGTGACACAGGGACCATCTTTATCGATTGTAATCTTACCACAGCTTCCAATGTTACATATTTTCCATGTAACAAATGGCATCAACCATATTCGATATCATTTGGCTAAGGAGCACAATCATATGACTAAAAATGCGCTTTATATTTTATTTGGAATGAGAAAACTAAAACAGTTATGTAAAAGTTTACAATATATCGCATTCATCGTTTGAACCTTGAAGTCTAGAGTCACTACTGTCCACAGAACCTCTGTGGTTTTCAATCTTCACATCTACGCATCATTTATCTATTACTCGATTTCAAATATCCTGCCTAAAATTTTAAACCAGCCTTAAATTAGAGATTAAACTATTCAAATGCAACAAATTTATCTTCATACTTACAGTAATTAAAACGGTATTAAAAATCAGATGTGGGCAATACATGACTCTCCTTATATAATGCAATGAATTTGCTACTTTTAAATTAAAAAACTGTTATTATTATAGTAGATATTTATATTCTTTACAGGATATTGAATTTTCCTCAATTAGTCATCATTTTCTTTGATTTATCGTCATTTTCATTCATTCGGCGAGATTTTCGTTAATGTGGCACGACATTAGGCTAAATTCGTAGCCAAAAATCTCACCAAGCGTTATGGGCGGAGAAATAAGTTACAGCACGTAAATGACTATTAGCGCTCAAATACAAAAGTATTACTCAAAGTATCTTTTCTCGTGAATGGAACGAGTTAGATCCATGAGAATGATGTCACCAAAGTTATCGCATGGTATTACATATGAAAAGTAACCATGGTTCTCAACAGTTAATATTTTTTTCTTAATTTATGCAATATTTTTGATAAATTTATTTGAAAATATGCAATATCTCGAGAACGGTGTATGCTAGCGTTCTAAAGTTTGTGTTAATCATTTTCTAAAGAAAATTACCTGAGAAATGTCTATTTGCGTAACTGTATTAAATGTTTTTATTTTTTGATAATTTTTTCCAAAATTTCACTCGAAAATTTAAGGGAATTCTGAACATTCGATTGTGTTTTAAAATAATAGACTTCCAGTATTCATGGATTGTGATTTTTGTACGAAATTGCATATGAATCGCTCCATTTGTTCTTGAGATGTCGACTCCACAGTCTCACTGACACACACACACACACATATACACACACACATATATACACACAGACATCACCTCAAAAATGTTCGATTCGTGATCAGGGATGCTTGAAACGTGGTCTCTAGTCGAAAACACGAATTCGAATTCTCGACCCCATCACAATACTTTTCTTATACATTATGTATAAAAGGGAATTAAAAATAGCAGGGAAAATACTGCAAATGTATCCCACATAATACTTTGTTTTCCCTTTGTCAAGAAGAACAGAAAACGGAATACTTAAGTATGAGAACTGCATTAATATCCAGTTGAGACGTACATTGAATGACTTAAAAAATAAATAAGCATGGTGATCGGTATTCAAACTTACAAAATATCATGAATTCCAAATCTTTAGATATGCCATCTAAGATACAAAACCACTGCCTTGGAGATATAAATGTATATAACAGTTCATGCCTCATTATTTATGTTATTTTACATAAGAATTTCCCATATGTATAGTATAAGAAATTGTTTTCCAATACTTTACATATTTTTACCGCTACATGGTATATGTAATTCGAAGTACATGTAATTTTCCTTTTAAAATATATAGTACGTAAAAGAGTAACATATTGTGATTGGGTAAAGCAATTCAACTCTCTGATTTTGATGGATTTACATATTTTAAATGATCTTGTATGAATAGGAGTCAATTATTTTTTAAACTTTACCCTCAGTATGAGTACTTGTATGTCTGTCTCAAACGGAATATCTCTAACAAAAATAAGTCTTGGGAGATGCATCCGTATCGAAAGTGACTATTGGGCAGGATATCTCGAAAAAGTACTGGATATGAATTATTTAATAAGTATTGGGCAGGATATCTCTAACAAATATTGGACAGGATATCTCTAACACGTATTGGACAGAATATTTCTTGCAATTATTGGACAGGATATATCTAACAAGTATTGGACAGGATATCTCTAACATGCATTAGACAGGGTATATCTAACAAGTATTGAACGAGATATATCTAACACGTATTGGACAGGATATCTCTAACACATATTGGACTGGATATTTCTGACAACTATTGGACATGATATCTCTAACAGATATTGGGAATGATATATCTAACAATTATTGGACAGAATATCTCTAGCAAGAATTGGACAGGATATTTCCAACAAGTATTGGACAGGATACATCTAACAAGTATTGGACAGGGTATATCTAGAAAGTATTAGACACAGACATTTATATTGGAAAACTGAATCACATAGTTATACTACATAAAACACCAAACTCTTGGAAAGACTCTGTCTTTGGTTTCTGACCACGAACTTGTCATTGCACCATTAATCTGTTTTGAATTTGAAGCTGTCTGTGTTGAAGACCCAGACCGTCCGACTCGTCCAGAGGACTTAGAGTAACTAGTTGGACGGCCGGGAAGCTGTCTGTGTGGTACAACTGACTGTTTTATTACCAAATTGTAAAGTTGTAGATTATTGCAAACTGCCATTTTCATAGTACTTATACATCGCTTAATTACCAATGATTTCTAACAAAATATGGTTATTTGCAATAGGAGTTTGATTTCAAAAATTCTAATACTTCTTTTAGAGGTTTTTATAATAAATTACTATAATATTTTACTTCTACAATTAACAATTACTATACTCGTACCCACTTGCATTTTAAATTATAATTATCTTTTAAGATATTTAATGAACATATTAGTGTATTCATAACTTACATATGTAACCTCTTGTTATTGATTATGTTAAGTCGATATCATATGAAACGTATGACTTATGGATAATTAACCAAAACTATTTGATAGTTTCCTAATATTTTAAAAGATTATACTTCTTCATCTGATTGCTAATGTAAATGGAAATCAATACAAGATATGCTTTAATGGAAATTGATTAAAATAATTTCAGCTAATGATAATCTAAACGTATTGATATTTTAAATTGTGCGAAACAATATGTAAGGTCTAACGTTCATTTTATTTTCGAAATACTCGTAATACAAAAACCTTTAATGCAGAATACAAAATGGCTTTTAAGGATATTTTATAAGCTGTTACAAAATCTGAGACTTATACATACATTTACAAATGACTCTTTCAAATGAGCGGTGCAGTATTTAATGGAGTACTGCGGGTTTAGAAAGATTACATTTTTCTCGTCGAGGTTTATAGTTTATAATAAGTATTAAAAATATCCAGGTGTACCATTATAGAAGTCTTCCCAGTTTATCACAGAGTGTCCCATATCATACTATGAGATGAAACTCATACACTGATGATATTATTTCACAGGGAATAAACTGCTGCATGTGAACATACAAATTAATATTTTGTTTCTTGAAGAAATCAGACACAAGCAAAGTAAGTGACTACAATGGTTTTAAGTGCTTTATGAACACCAAAAAGTAGTTCGAAAGCAATATGTATTGATAGAAGGACCAAATACAACTACGTGAAACATGGATAGAAAAAACCCCACCGAAAACAGTCAGAGAGGCGTATTGGCAATTGAAATCGAGCGTAGTGTATAAATATTTCAACAGTGACAGAAAAAAACCCAGCTCCCACTACACGACTACACATATCGCCAACGAGGGAACATATCCTTTTTTGTATAAAGAAACATATCTTTTTACTGCTCTTATATACATAATGTATAAGGAAAGTATTGTGACGGGGTCGTTTCAAGCATAACTGATCACGAATCAAACACTTTTGAAGTGATGTCTGTGTGTGTGTGTGTGTGGAGATGATAACTGACGAACGAGTGGACCGATTCGAACGAAATTTGGTACAAAATTCACAATCCGTAAACACTGGAAGTCTATTGTTTTTATACGCAATCGAATATTCAGAACTCCCCTAAATTTTCGAGTGAAATTTTGAAAAAATCGTCAAAAAATCAAAACCGCTAATACAGTTACGCAAATGGACATTTCTTATGTAATTTTTCATTAGAAAACGATTGACATAAATTTTAGGACCCTAATATGGACCGTTCTCGAGACATTGCATATTTTTCAAAAAAATTATCAGACAGTCATATAAAATAAAAAAAAACTATTTCCTATTGAGAAACATGTTCACTTTTCATATGTAATACCTTGCGATATATTGGGTGACATCATTCTCGTGGATCTAGCTGGTTCCATTCATGAAAAAATATACTTTGAGTAATATTTTCTTATTTGAACTCCAATAGTCATTTATCTGCTGTAGGAATAATTTATTTCTTCGTCCATAACGCTTGGCAAGATTTTGGTGATGAATTTGGCGGAATGCCACCAACTTGGCGACATTTTGAAATGTTGCAAATTAACGAAAATCTCGCAAAATGGATAAAAATGTCGCTAAATCAATGAAAATGACGACTAATTCAATATCTTGGATTCGATATCTTGGAATATCTCGAAAATTCATTATCTTGGAAAGAATATAAGTATCTACTATAAAAAAACCTATTTTTTTATTGTAAATGTAGTAAATTTATTACATTATATAAGGAAAGTCATGCATCTCCTACAACAGATTTTTAAAATACTAATTGACCAAATTTCACAAAATTTGATTGATAAGTTACTTGTGGGATACTTTGGTGCTGATTAGATTTTGGTACGATTCGGAAAAGAACAACCTGCCTTTTTTTACGAAATGGCCTTCCAAAATCGCCAAAATAAAAAAAATAGACTAAGTAGTTATGCTCAAATGTATTAATTAAATTCTTGTTTTATAAAAATTAAATTCTTGCAATTTTTGAAGTTGAAAATAACATAGCACACTCCATTATACTTTAGCACTAACCGTTCTCAAGGTATTTGAGATTTCTTGCATTCTTGTTACACCGATTTCGGAAAAATGTCCAATTACCAAATAAAAACAAAAATTGAATTAAAAATGCAAATTTGGACTTATCTGGTTCAATTAAACTCAATCTAATGAATTATTAAAGAAATAAAGAAAATACGAATTTGAGTCTGCAGGGAAAGTCATGTGCTGCTCACATCATATTTTTTTAACTGTAAAAGTAGTAAATTCATTGCATTATATAAGGAAAGTCATGTGCTGCCCACATCAGATTTTTTTCACATCGATTCCCCTGTTATTTGCATGTCTTTCCATTTACGTTTATATAAATTTAGTGTTTTTCGCTTGACTTTAAAATCATTTTCACAACTGCAGAAAATTAAAACGCAATACATCAGTAACATGCGGCGTCTTGAATGGTAGCTTAATTATTCGTCATGTCAAGCTGCAAATATTGTTACCTTATTTTTTATATTTATCTCAACGTTAAGAAGACATTTCAGAAGCAATGCAGACGATTTAATGTATTAAATTATGGGTATTAAATTCTGCCAACAACCCGAATATAAGCACCTTCACAACTTCCTAGTATAAATAAGTCATAAGTCAGTTAGATGGCTATAATTGTTTTGAGGACATTGTTAGCATCCTCCTGCAGGCCAATATAGAACTGTTAGGATAGTATGTCCCCTTAACCAAAGCTGAGAGCAAAGCAATTCAATCTCAGCCTTTACTAAGGGCGTATACATTTCTAACTATTCTGATTGTTCCGTTTGGGCCTGAGGAAGGATATAATAACACTCTTGAAACAATTGTAGTCGCTTAACTAACTTATGACTGCTTTATACAAGGAAGTTTCGCAAGCTCTTATTTTTCAATCAACAATTTGTTTTAGTGAAACTAAATCTAAGCTAATTTATATTGAATTGAGTATTTCTACAATGCCTAGGGTCTTGCATCAATTAATGCAGAACAAATAAATGAAAAATGAAACAAAAATAAGAATTAATATTGTTTATGCTTTTATTTATCTTTTACGATATTTTATTTCTTAAGAATATTGAATAAAGTATTTATCATTGAAAATGTTATAGTGGAGTTCAAATGTAACAATGAGGTAAAATCACCCTGATAGTTATATTTAAATATTTCAGTCATTTTTCTCTACGTTTTGTTTAAACGTTAAGAGTCTTTTCATAAATACAATGCATTACAGGAAAGAAATAAAAGGAAAATGTTTCAAAATTTGCATTACAATTTTACATAGTACGCTTTTACGAAAATGAGAGTTCTAAAGCACAAGTAGCAAGTTGGAAGAAGTCTAATACGTAAAAGCTCCCTAAATGCAACTTCATTTGTGTAAATTTAAGAATGTAATCTTTTAAGCTAAGTGTGGTTTAAGAGGAAAGTTTAATGACTTTACATTCTGTTCATATTTAGGTCTCTACGAAACAATTTTCAAAATTTCAAGATCTTCAATTTACGGATGGAATAAATGCTCTTGAAACATAAAAGAATGAGAATTCCAGTTTTGGTTAAACACGAGTTAAATGCACATGTTTAAATATTTTCAAGCAAAATATATTTGTTATGTAATGAGCAGAAATTCAGAAATAAACTCATTCATAACTACATTTGAAATATCTTGATATCTCTTTTGTAAAATTTTTCTCATTTTCAGCTATATTCCTAAAACGTTTCTCATCTGATATAATTGTTTTTAAAAATTTTGTTAAATATTGCTATTCAATGTAACTCTCTTGCCAAATATATGCTATAAAATTAGAATTTTGACGGGACAAAATAACCTTTATCGAAGGAATGTAAAATTTGCTCCTGTTTATAATTTTTATACGCATGATTCCGCACTAGACCATGAGGACAGTTTTACGCATGAAAAATTGAAACACACAATTCATCTCGTCGGGCTGTTTTTTAAAACTTTTAAACTACTTCTCATCTGTATTACCACTTGGTTCTACTTCCTTTTTTTGTGAACATCATCCTGATCGACGCCAATCGCCGTAAATTTAAAATTACTTCTATACACCACATGATCCTTGATAAAAAAAAATGGGTAAATCTTTGAAATCAATAGTTCACTACAGTGGACATTCAGTGTACATGTATCGATTTACAAAGTCATCACTCTTCTCCTGTTAATTACAGTGGATACTGCAGCTTTCACTTAACAAATAGGAGTTTTCAAGTCAACAAATAGGAAGATAATTTCAACTTTCTTCGTACGCTACATTTATTTCTTCTGCCACGAATTCAAAAAACGTTTTATTAAGAAACCTTCTGATCCTTGAATTCCTACGCAGTCCTAACACCTAATGGCACAAACAAAAATAATTAGAAAAAGCAAAATATTTCGCAAAACTGAGACAATAAGGGGCAGAAATCATGTTCTGTGACAACCATAACCATAACTACAACTGTACTTCAACATCGCAGCTTTCTACAAACGTAAACTTTTCTTCATGTTCATAATATCTTTGTTGAAAATATCTCTGTCTATTCTGTCCTATTCTGGCTGTTTGATGTCCTAATATTTGAACACATATTTCATGCTAATAAAATATTTTCTTTATACTTTTAGAAAATACATTGATACATTAGTTTATTTTTAATAAGATGTGCTTATTAAAGTGTTTAAGTTTTAAAATGTTAGATATTTTCTATTATTTTTAGTTTTCAAGTAATAGACATTTACATGTCCTAACTCAAAACACCACACTTAAGGTAGTATATTTTTATGCTTTCAAACTAGATTAGCTATTATATATGAATTAAAATATATGGTTTTACATATTAATTAACAAAAATGCAAGTTATTCCTTCAAAATAATGTAAAATGTAAATTTAATATGTGTCCCATGTACATCTCATGAGTGTTACCTCATGAGTGTTACCGCAATTAATTTGAAAATCAACCATGTGATGACTATTAATACCTTTGATGATATATGATGACTGTTTGACTGTGATGTCGGCAGTAGATACATTATATACCTAAGCACATCATATTAAAACATGTGATGTTCAGTTATCTCTAGTAGCACTACTACGTTGACTGGCCAGTACGTGTAACCGTGATTTGAATCCTAGCTATGACATCAAGTGTATATATATATATATAAATATATATATATATATATATATATATATATATATATATATATATATATATATATATATATATATATATATATATATATATATATATATATATATATATATATATATATATATATATATATATATATATATATATATATATATAGGCTGTCCCAAAATTATTGACCTCGGCTTTTATTCCTTAAATATTGATCTCAGACATATATAATAATGTTACAAAGATGCGAAAAAAAAGTTGCATAATTTTATGAAATCGATTAAAATCTTCAAGGGAATTAAATTTTAAGAAATACAAAATTTAAATTTTTATGCGGCCACCGTGCAAAAACATTTCCAATAAGTAAAATGTGCCCCATACACTAATAAGGTGATGTACAAAATTTCAGCATTTTATCAGAAAAAGTCCCAGAGATATAAAAAGACAAAATTGCTGACTTAAACCACTTTTCAATGCATCGATATGGGTTCTCAGAGGGAACTATCATGCCGACAGATCGCGTTTCAGGGATCATACACAAATTACGAAAGAAAACGAAGATTACCTAAATAAATAATACTTTTGGTATTTATTGGTACAAAAGTATCTACACTGTGTAGAAATAAGAACTTTATACAAAGATTACAAAGCTTGTTCATAGTGTTTTCCATCCATGTCAGAGATCCGTTAAAGATAACAGGCAGATATTATTGGCCTATGAATCATTTCTGTGTTGCGTCATTTGCACTCTTGCTGTAAACATTTACATTTTAATTTGTGATTAATCTCTCACCAAATTTGTTTAAACCCATCTCTGGGACTGTTTATGATAAAATGCTGAAATTTTGTTCATCACATTAGTAGCGTATGGGGCACATTTTACTCATTGGAAATGTTTTTGTACGGGGGCCGCATAAAAATTTAAATTTTGTATTTCCTCAAATTTAATCCACTGAAAATTTCTATCGATTTCATAAAATTCTGTACCTTTTTTACGCAACTTTGTAATTTATTATATATGTCTAAGATCAATAAAGGAATAAAAGCCGAGGTCAATGTTTTTGGGGCACCCTATACATATATATTTATATATATATATATATATATATATATATATATATATATATATATATATATATATATATACAAATCAATCCTGCAGGCTAGCGTTGTGCTGTCTGAGGTCTGAAAGTGATCCTGGTATTAGTATGGATTCAGTAGGCTCAGGGAAATTGAGAATATATATATATATATATATATATATATATATATATATATATATAATATATATAAATATAGTCTGACTTAGGACTTCACAATGAGACCTATATTGAACAATATTATACACATATAGAATACGTTTATAGAGCCGCCCAAACAAATCAATCCTGCAGGCTAGCGTTGTACTGTCTGAGGTCTGAAAGTGATCCTAGTATTAGTGTGGATTCAGTAGACTCAGGGAAATTGAGAATCGATTTCAAATCAGAAGGACAGCAACCACGCAAGAAGCTGACCTACAGAGTGAAAAAGCAGCAGTGGAGTAGCGTGAGATAATAATAACAGGAGGTGATGAGTCAGATTGCCAATTTGCATGTCAATCTGGCATTAGACTGAGGAGAATGCACAGTATATTTCAGCGGTAAGAGCTAGCAATTCTGTTCCAAAAGCTCAATTGAGAAAACGCCGGGTGGTCAGGATGACGATCCGTGGTGCAAATCCCGTATGTAAAAGAATTTAACATTACAGTTGATATTATGAACCTAATGAAATTCATTTTGATATTACGCAAAATAATGAATAAAGCTTTACATCATTACATATTTAAATAGAATTTCGTTTTTGTTTACGGGTTGAAACTTTTAGTAGTACACTGGCAATCACACCTTCCATATGAGAGTAAATTAACCCGCATTATATAACTTCTAAATTCATGATTATTTTATCAAACTAAACACAAAGCAATCATGAACATATTGAAAGTAATTACGCCTTCTCTGTATTTCTCATGGGGTCGTAATTATCGCAGGTGTTTCATCGGTTTGGAAATAAAACATTAATTAAAAAGGGTTTCACAAGTACTTAATCTTAATTTGACAATTTCTCAAACTCTTTTGAAGTAAAATGCACTAGTTACACTCGTGTATGTCACTGATAGCTGTATTCCCAGTTTTAAACAAACTCATTTAGCTTAATGATGAAATATATCTAAAATTTAATGAAGTGGCGACCACATTGTGTAATTAATGTGCATACTATTATTAGAATTTCCAAAAGCAATAGAGCAATCATATAAATATTATTTGTGAAAACTGTTGATTATTATTATCATGGAAGACATTATTGTTTACCAACCTTCAAGAATAATTTTCATTATTGGAGAGAAATGGACAAATTATTCAAATTTGTGCAATGAAGAGAGAATATGGTAACTTTAACTCTGTTTTTGAAAACTTAGCTAGATATTTCAGAGGTAAACAAGACGAAGAAGATAATGCTTCTGTTGTTTTCCCACCTAACTATTAAAGTGATGCGTTGCAACTTTGAGTATAATTCAGATTAAATATAACACATATTTAGCAGACGGAACTTTTATTAATAAACGCTTCCATAAAAAGTTGCAAACAAACAAAAGAGCTAATTTCTCCTGCAATACATAGTAAGGTATAGAAACAGTATTAGAATCGTTTCGAAAATCGCATCTCGAGTTTTCGACGGCTCTACACGTTTTGGAGTTTGGGATCTTTAGAATACCAAAAATTACATTTATCCTGTCTTCCTTCTCTCTCTCTCTCCTCGCTGTGTGTGTGTGTGTAATGTATGTATCCACTCTATTTCAGTAACTAACTGACCAAATTGCTAAAAATTTTACAATTAACTTCTTTGTGGGTTACGCTGGTGCTGACTTGATTTCTAACCTGCCGCTTTTGAGAAATGGCCCGAAAAAATTATATGAATCCATTCTATCCACAAAACTTATGGACTAAATTCAAAAAATTTAGTAGATAAGCCACTCATGGGTTATCCTAGTGCTGATTATATTTTGGTACGAATCGGACAAACACCTGCATTTTTTGAGAAATGCTCCTCAAAAATTCGTTGAAATCTAAAATAAAATACTACACATGTCCAAATGTGTCAAGTAAATGCTTGTTTTATACGTGATTTTTAACGATAAAAATATTAAGACAAACCCCATTATTCTAGGACTAGTTGTTCTCGATATCTTTTAGTTTATTCGCATTTTTACATCGCCACCTTTAAAAAAAATCTGGTCTGGGCAACACATGACTTTCCTTATATAATGCAAAGAATTTACTACTTTAACAGTTAAAATAAATGTTATTCTTATAGCAGATACTTATATTCTTTCCAAGATATTGAATTATCTTCAATTAGTCGTCATGTTTACTGATTTTGCGTCATTTTTATCCATTTGGCAAGATTTTTATTAATTTAGCAACAATTAAAAATGACGCCAAGTTGGCAACATTCAGCCAAATTCGTCGCCAAAATCTCACCAAGGGTTATGGATGGAGAAATAAGTTATTCTAACAGGAGATAAATGACTATTGGCGTTCAAATACAAAAGTATTACTTAAATTATCTTTTTTCATGAATGGAAGGAGTTAGATCCACGAGAATGATGTCACCCAATTTATCGTATGGTATTACATATGAAAAGTGAACATGTTTCTCAATAGGAATTTTTTTTTTATTTTATATAATATTTTGATAATTTTTTTTTTAAAATGTGCAATATCTCCAGAACGGTTCATGTTAGCGTTCGAAAATGTATATCAATCGTTTTCTAATGAAAAGTTACATAAGAAATGTCTATTTGCGTAACTTTATTAGCAGTTTTGATTTTTTGACGTTTTTTTCAAAATTTCACTCGAAAATTTAGGGGGGTTCTGAACTTTCGATTGCGTATAAAAACAATAGGCTTCCGGTGTTTACAGAGTGTGATTTTTGTACCCAATTTCATTCGAATCGGTCCACTCGTTCGTCAGTTATCTTCTCCACAGACTCACTGACACACACACACACACACATACATCACTTCAAAAATGTTTGATTCGTGATCAGAGATGCTTGAAACGTGATCTCCCGTCGAAAACTCGAATTCAAATTTTCGACCCAAGCACAATACTTTCCTTATACATTATGTATATGAGGAAAGTAATAAGTACATCCTGCTACTAAATGCAAACGAAAATTGAATTAAAAGTGCAAATTCAGTGCAATTTCATATAACTATGCCTGTTATTTTGTGCAATAAAACTCAATTTAATGACTTATTTAAAAAATAAAGAAAAAATGAATTTGAATCTGTAGGGAAAGCCATGCGCTGGCCACATCAGATTTTTTATGTTATATTTAAAGTTCTGGAAGTATGTATTTTCTCTAAATGTTTTTTTTTTTGCATTTTGTTTCGAAGATTACGTATTTTTAACGCTTTATAAGTGCATTTAGTGCCTTTTCTTAATTGTTTGTATTCCCTACCACTTCTTAATGAAATATGTTAGTAAATTTAATTAAAAGGCTTATATTTTAATGCTACCGCATTATACTGTATTTTGAAATAAAGTCATACCTGGGAAATTCTAGAGTCAGGAACATTTAGTTTAAAGTATGTTATCACTGTGCGTTAGGATTAGAAACAAACTGGCATTCTTAACACGAAATTATAATAAACTTGAATTTTTAGCAAAATTCAAGTTTGCAGACAATATATTCGAAAACATGTTATCCCTACACTTTACTAAATACTGTATAGACGAATTGTGGTGCACAAAAACAAAATATAAATCAGATATTTATACTTATTAACTTATTATGCTCGTTAATGGTTTGGTTACAATTAATACCGCACTTCTCAAAATAAAACATTAAAGTTTATTTATTCTTAGTTGCGTTGATTATTTTTTAATACCGCTTTAACCATCAAATGAGAATTATGCAAAGCATAACATTAAATTGAATTATTTAAACATGGCCGTTAAATCGCACATCGCAGAACATTGCATTATGCCTCGATTACCGACCTAATTTCATCTTTAGCGCGCGTTCTGGAAAATAATATTAATTAACACACTACTAAATTAATTGCACCATTTTAACTTTAACAATAAATCTATTTTTAACAACATGGATCAACTAATAACTCAATTACAACAATTATCACCATTAATTCCGCAGGAGCGAGAAAGTGTGAGATCATTAAAATATAGTTATTAAAAGATTCAATGACCTGCATATAATAGTAGTGGAGCACATACCTTCTGGTTAGCTTTAGACATTAATACACACCACTTACAGTCGTACGTGTTCCATCAGTGTACGCCGTACTATACCAACTCACAGTGTGGTATGTCGTCTCGTACGGTAGTCACTCACTATTGCACACAAGACATTATCCGTACTCTGGCTCCACTGCAACTCTTGTCTATTCCAACTCTCGACTTCCATTCTGGAACTCTCCATCTACGTCTGGTGATATTCTATCTTACTTCATCTCTCCTATTTTATGTATCTGTGTCTACTCTCGTAGAAGTTGTGTAATTTCATCTCTTGGTTGTCCCTTCTTTTTGCCTGAGGTCTGACACGCCTGTTTGGCTCTGATTGGGTAACCTAAGGACACTGAGCCCAGAAATCTTCCACATTGGTCAACATATTTGACCACCTTTGTAGCCTCACCTTATCCTTAGAGTCATTCGACCCACCTGTCTTGACACCTTTACATTTTTGGTTTCTGCTGACCTTTCCGTCAGGGTGTTGTAAAAACTGGAGTCGTTTCGTCTGAAGAATTGTTGGCTCTTGCAGCCAGCCATAATTATTGAACATTAAACCGTCTCACTTGAATCAGGTGTAAGATCTATTTCTGGTCTCACAAAAATATTATTTTGAACATTTTTATATTTGTCTTTTGTAAAAGTTATTTTTTTATAAATTAATATAAAACTCGCTATAAATATTTTTGTGGGTAACTAAAAAAACATACACTGTATAACTATATGCCTTTTTCGTGCGAAAAATGTTTGCTGAAAATCTTCCAGTGTCCAAGAATTATAGCCTATATTATTTTATAATATTTTACATGTATTACAATTTAACAAAAATTGACCATATGTGTGGATTTATAACTTATTTTAGAGATTCTAACAGTAATATATTGCCCGAAAATAGGAACTTATATAAAATCATTTTAATCAGAGTAAAAGTGTAGTTTCTTGCAAATACAGGACGCAGACATTTTTTAGAATATTTCATATTTTATTTTGGTTATTTATTCACATATAAATTGTATGATGATATGATTTAATCTTGATAATTATCATGCATTTTAAATAAAGCAATTGTAATATATGTGATACTTTTACATTATTCATTGGAAAACTTGACAATATAGTAAAGAATGATAAAAAAGTCACTTTATAGTTTTTTCGTTGAAAAATACCAAACATTTTCATCTCGGAGTGATTAACATTAAAAACAGCTGAACATTTTTTTAATTCTTGTGATAAACAATTATTCTTTAATCAATGATAAATTACTTTTCAATATTAAATTATCTTTAAGCAGCATTATATGGTAAGAATAAGGACTACTCTAATAATTTGCTAAAATCAATTTGTTAAATTCGTATAATTGGACTTTTAGTGCTACTATTTGTCAAGAGATTTTTTATTTCAAATAAATTGAATATCCTTTCATGTCCGAAATGAAATAATTTTATTTTTGGATTCGTAGCGAAATGATTCGTAGCGTTTGATGAAATTGGAATTTACACTTTAGTATGTCTAAAGTACAATAATTCGATTTTTTTTTGTTCAAATTTACGTTTTTAAGGAAAACTTTTTTGTGCAAGTTTTACAGATTGGAACATCTTAAAAGACTGAAACATTAACATCGTACATTCCCATATATTTCAACTTAGCCATGTCTCCTTCCTGTCCTTTTCCGCAGAAAACTGTGGTCCATAGACGGTGAATTTGAAACAATTGAACACATTTTACATCTTTGCATCGCCCTGTAAGTAGGCAGAATTCACTTCATAACGAAAACTCTGAAGTTTTAAACAGCTGTTCAGACGTGTTGAAAACTCGTCTTTAAAATGAAATAACATTAGAATATAAATTACAATCAATTATCAAATCAAATTATATACGTAGATATGCGATAGAAGATCATTCATCTAGTTTGTGAAATGGGAAATTCAAATAATGATCATTAAGGATAATATTTACGATCTACTGAAAAAAGGTTTTTTACATTTTACAACACACTTATTCGCCAAAGACACTTCTTCGTTTACAGTGTTTATGATTTTGTTCATTCTGTCTGTCTGCCGTTCGCACGATAACTGCGGTAAAAATGACTTAAGCAAAATTAAATTTTAGTATGTTGTTGAGACGGTCTGTGAGACACATGGGAATGTAAATGAATCACCTAATTAGTTTTGTAATGAACCCGGATTGATAAAATGAAATATACATTGAATCCCATGGGACCTAATTATTCAAACATTTCTTACGCGAATTTAAAATTCACAAATTGATTCGAAAATTTTAGGAAATATTCAGACTATCCCATAATATCTATAAAAAAATCAGCAACATATGTTTATTAGTTTTTTAAATTAAAATTAAAATATTAATTTACCCCATACGATAAAGATATAAAGTGATCCACTTCAAAATAAAATATGGCATCCATCTTTTTTCCCAGAGTAAAAATCGTGATTTTTAAAGTTATTTTAAATTTTGTGTTGCATCTGGTCTAAAACCGCTTTATTTTTGCGTATGTTTTGTGCATCTATATTCTGCGCTAACGCAATTACAATATTTTTGAGTATAAATGATCATCAAACTTTGATTATTTCTACAACCAAGCCTAACTTTAATGGATGTAGAATGTAAACAAATGATTGTAAATATGAGTTGTATAAGAATTGCTAAATTTTTTTCACTCTAAATTATTTAACTCTGGAGTGCGGAATAATAGTGTATGAATGAAGTATTAATTTATTTTACTCAGTCGATTTATATTTCAATGTCGGTATTTTAATAACGTTCATTTTTTTCGATGAAGTTTTAAGTTTTTAAGTAAAATAATTTATCGCAGTTCTGCGATAACCGCTGAATGCATCGCATTTTGCATTTTAGTTGGAAAGTGTTTCATAATCAATGATTTATGCATGATTGATCTTTCTTGCCTTTTATTATGTCTTGCAATGAATTTAAGTCTCAGGAAATGTTCTATAGCTGTACTCCGAAACTGATCGCATAATAGTTTAAAAAAAAAAAAAAAATGTGTGCAAAAAATTATGTGGGCAGCACATGATTTTCCCTGCAGACTTCTATCCACGTTATTATTATTTTAATTAAATTTAATTCACCTTTAATTCAATTTTCGTTCTCATTTGGTAACTGGACTTATTTTCAAAGATGCCGTAAAGAAAATACGAAAAAACTAAACTATCTCGAGAACAGCTAGTTCTAGTGTAATCGGATTGGTCTTATTCGTTTCATCGTTAAAAATTATATACAAAACAAGCAATTAATGGATATATTTGAGCATACGTAGTTTTTTATTTTAGATTTTGACGATTTTTTCTGGCCATTTTGCAGAAAAAGGCAGGTTATTTTTTTCCGAATCGTACCAAAATCGAATCAGCACCGGGGTATCCCACAAGTGACTTATCTACCGAATTTTGTGAAATTCTGTATATTAGTTTTCAACTGAAGTGGATACAAGCTTTTGTGGGTCATTTCGCAAAAACAGACGGGTTCTTTTATCCCGAATCATACCTAAAACTAATCGGCTTAGATTCACCCAAAAGTGACTTACATACCAATTTCTATGAAATTCGGTCCATTAATTTTTATTTAAAGTGGATACAATATCTGTACAGACAGACACACACACACACACACAGACGTCACGGTAAAAAGGGTTTTTTCGTATTCTAGAGGTCTCGCAACTTGTAGATTCGTCGAAAACTCGAGTTGCGATTATCGGCATGATTCCAATACTTTCCCTATACATTATCATGTATTGCAGGGAAAGTAAAAATCTGATATGGGCAGCACATGACTTTCCCTGCAGACTTATATCCACGTTCTTTTTATTTTAATTAAATTTAATTTACTTTTAATTCAATTTCCGTTCTCATTTGATAACTGAACTTATTTTAAATGGTGGCGCAAAGAAAATACGAAAAAACTAAAATATCTCGAGAACGGCCAGTACTAGTGTAATGGGGTTGGTCTTGTTTTTTCTTCGTTAAAAATTACGTATTAAACAAGCATTTAATAGATATATCTGAGCATACGTAGTTTTTTATTTTAAATTTAGACGATTTTTGCAGGCCATTTTGCCAGAAATGGCAGGTTATTTTTTTCGAATCATACCAACATCTAATCAGCACCAGGGTGAACCGCAAGCGACTTATCTGCCGAATTTTGGGAAATTCGGTCCATTAGTTTTTCAACTAGAGTGGATACAGTCTTTTGCGGACCATTTCACAAAAAATGGCGGGTTCTTTTATCCCGCGTCGTACCCAAAACTAATCAGAACCAGATTCGCTCAGAAGTGACTTACCTACCAAATTTTATGAAATTCGGTCACCCTGGTGCTGATTAGATGTTGGTATGATTCGAAAAAAATAATAGTAAAAATAATAGTTCTTTAGTTATAGTGGATACAAAATCTGCACAAACAGGCAGACAGACACACAGACAGACATGCAGACAGAACACACACAGACGTCACGCTAAAAATGGTTTTTTCGTATTCTAGAGGTCTTGAAACGTGTAGATCCGTCGAAAACTCGAGTTGCGATTTTCGGCATGATTCCAATATTTTCCCTATACATTACCATGTATGGCAGGGAAAGTTAAAATCTGATGTGGGCAGCACAGGACTTTGCCGGCAGACTTAAATTCATATTTTCTTTATTTATTTAATAATTCATTAGATTGAGATTAATTGCACCAAATAACACTAAATTTGCATTTTTACTTCAATTTTTGTTTTTATTTGGTAATTGGACATTTTACCGATAGCGGCGGAATGCAAGAAATCTCAAATATCTTGAGAACGGTTAGTCCTAAAGTATAATGGAATGTGTTATATTCTTTTCCTCGTCAAAAATTGCATATAAAATAAGAATTTAATTGATACAATTCAACATACTTAAATTTTTACATTAATTTTGGCGATTTTTGCGGGTCATTTCGTAAAAAAGGCAGGTTGTTACTTACCGAATCGTACCAAAATCGAATCAGCACCTGAGTGTTCCACAAGTAACTTATCTACCAAATATTGTGAAATTTGGTCAATTAGCATTTTAGCTAGGATGGATAAATAAAATTTGTAGGGACCATTTCGTAAAAAAGGCGGTGTTCTTCTTTTCCGAATCGTACCAAAATCTAATCAGCACCAGAATGACCCACAAGTGACTTATCTACCGAATTTTGTAAAAGTCGGTCCATCAGTTTTTTAGCTAGAGTGGATACAATCTTTTGAAGGTCATTTCGCAAAAAAGGCGGGTTCTTTTATCCCGAATCGTACCTAAAACTAATCAGCACCAGATTCGCCCAAAAGTGACTTTACTACCAAATTTTATGAAATTCTGTCTATTAGTTTATTATTTAGAGTGGATACAAAATCTGCACAGATAGACAGACAGACAGACACACAGACACACACGTCACTCTAAAAATAATTTTTTGGTATTCTAGAGGTCTTGAAACGTGTAGATCAGTCGAAAACTCGAATTGTGATTTTCGGCATGATTCCAATACTTTCCCTATACATTACCATGTATTGCAGGGAATGTAAAAATCTGATGTGGGCAGCACATGACATTCCCTGCAGAATTATATCCACGTTCTCTTTATTTTAATTAAATTTAATTTACTTTTAATTCAATTTTCGTTCTCATTTGGTAACTGCACTTATTTTCAAAGGTGGCGTTAAGAAATACGAAAAACTAAAATATCTCGAGAACGGCTAGTCCTAGTGTAATGAGGATGGCCTTATTCTTTTCTTCGTTAAAAATTACGTATAAAACAAGCTTTTAATGGGTATATTTGAGAGTACGTAGTTTCTTATTTTAAATTTTTAAGATTTTTGCGGGCCATTTTGCAAAAAAAGGAAGGTTATTTTTTTCCGAATCGTACCAAAATCTAATCATCACCAGGGTGACCCACAAGCGACTTATCTGCCAAATTTTGTGAAATTCGGTCCATTAGATTTTTAGCTAGAGTGGATAAAAGCTTTTGCGGGCCATTTTGCAAAAAACAGCCGGGTTCTTTTATCCCCAATCTTACCCAAAAGTAATCAGCACCAGATTCGCCCACATGTGACTTACCTACCAAATTTTATGAAAATCGGTCAATTAGTTTTTTAGTTAGAGTAGATACAATATCTGCACAGACAGACACACAGACACGCAGACAGACAGACACACAGAGACACAGACAGACAGACACACAGACAGACAGACACACAGATACACACACAGACGTCACGCTAAAAATAGTTTTTTCGTATTTTAAAGGTCTCGAAACGTGTAGATCCGTCGAAAACTCGAGTTGTGATTTTCGGCATGATTCCAATACTTTCCCTATACATTACCATGTATTGCAGGGAAAGTAAAAATCTGATGTGGGCAGCTCATAATTTTCCCTGCATACTCAAATTCATTTTCTCTTTATTTCTCTAATAATTCAATAAATTGAATTTAATTGCACAAAATAACACTGAATTTGCACATTTTATTCACTTATTTTTTGGTAATTTGACATTTTTTTTAAAGACAGTTTAACAACATTTCGAAACACTCAAATATCGGGATAACGTTTAGTTCTAGAGTAAGGGGGATGGTCTTATTATTTTTCTCTTCAAAAAGTATGTATAATATAAGCATTTAATTAAAGCATTTAGGAATACTTAGTCTTTTATTTTAGATGCAGACTATTTTTAGATGCATTTATATTAGATGCAGGCATTTTCTTAAATGCAGGTTCTTCTTTTTCGAATCATACCTTAACCCAATCAACACCAAGATATCCCACAAGTGACATATTTACCGAATATTGTGAAATGTGGTCAATTAGTTCTTTAGCTATAGTAGATACATAAGATTTTTGTGGGATATTTCGGAATAAAGGCGGGTTTTTTTATCCCGAATCGTACCAAAATCGAATCAGCACCAGGGTCACACAGAAGTGACGTATAAAATTTTATAAAATTCGGTCCATTAGTTTCTGAGTTAGAGTGGATGCATTGCAGAGTCAGACACACACACGCACAGACAGGCACACAGATATACAGATACATAGACACACACACACACTCTCACACACACACTCTCACACACACACATTCACACACACAGACATACACACATATGCGATACTCTAAAAATAGTTGTTTCATGTTCTGGATTCTGGAGGTACAAAAATGTGTAGATCCGTAGACAACCCCAGTTGCGATTTTCGACACGATTCTAATACTTGCCCTATACTTTACCATGTATTGCAGGGAAAGTAAAAATATATTTTACTGAAACATTAGAAATGGAATGTTTTATACGGTCCATCGGTCTCCAAAGTTCTAGCAACTCAGTTGAAACCTCAGTTGCAGCATTTCTCCTCAGTTGCTCAGTTGCAACCTTTTTGTAATTGGAAGTATATATCAACGATTAACGGTTGCGGATATAACGGTCGTTAAAGGACATTCCCGGACATTCTGTAGATTATCGGTTGCGTTGCTGCAGAGACTATTGCCACACGGCCCTAAATGGATATAGGACACTATATCCATTATAGATGTCTGCGATATATAGTCTGCGAACACTTTAAAAACTGCAGGGGCCTTTCATTCAGTTGACGATTGGATTCGAAATCCTTGCGCAACCAATTGGAAAACTCTATAGAAGCATTTTTCTTCCATATCCACAAATTTTAAAATATACTCTCTTTCAATTTCTTTTGATTGAAAAAAATCCCCCTCATCTTAACCGAAATACCATAGCTGAATCTTGAAACTTTGCTGACTAAAAACTGAAAATAACTAACACTATAACACATAAGCTGTACAAAATTGTCATAACTTGATCGTCATTTACATAAACGCCATGAATGTTCGTAATTTACTTATTTGCCATAAAACCATACATTATCGTCATAAATCAAATAATTGACATAAAACAAATAATCGCCATAAAGCAAATAATTGTCAAAAACAAATAATCATCATAAAATTATACATAATAGTCTTAACTATGTTTCTTTATGCAGAAGCTCTATTTAACTACTCGTAGTTTCAGTGCTGCGATTTGTGGGAATTCGGATGGTAATGTGGCGCAGTAAAAAATAAATACTTTAAAGTTGGAATTTTAGATCATTAAATTATACATAATTGACATAGCCGAAAATTATCGTACATCGTAGACCATTGCATTGTGCCGCAATTACCCACCTATTTTATCTTTATCGCTATTCCTGGAATAGAATATTAATTAATATAAGACTATAATTAACTGCACCATTTTAACTTAACTTAAAATCGTTTATTATCAATATTCTCTTAATTATTAAATTAGTTACAATAATCATTCATATTCTTGCGGCGGAGGGAGACAATGTGAGACCATGGCTTAAAAATGCCTAAATTGTATTTAAGACCTTCAAAAATCATTAATGGGCACATACCTTCATTTTCTGCTTAGTCATTGACCACAATTCTTGCATCTGCGTATATCGTAACTCGAAGTGTTGGGCTCCTTGCTCGTACTTCATCTGCGTATATCGTACTGGGCTTAACTCGAGGTGTTGGGCTCCTTGCTCGTACTTCATCTGCGTATATCGTACTGGGCTTAACTCGAAGTGTTGGGCTCCTTGCTCGTACTTCATCTGGGTATATCGTACTGGGCTTAACTCGAAGTGTTGGGCTCCTTGCTCGTACTTCATCTGCGTATATCGTACTGGGCTTAACTCGAAGTGTTGGGCTCCTTGCTCGTACTACATCTGCTCATTGTACTCTCGAACACATCTGGAACCTGTAATCAGGACATTGTCGTTTCACATTTGCCTCTGGACTCTATAGAGGTCATCATGATTATTCATCAGTATTGCCTCCGTACTATCTTTGAGAACCCCACTCTTACTTCTGACTTTATTAACTGCTTCATCACTTGTTTCATAACTACTTACTCCTATTCCCGTAGAAGTTGTTGTTGTTGAAACCCAGACCGTCCGACCTACCAGAAAGGTGTAAGGTAACTGTTTGGACGGTCGGGAAGCGTATTAATCTGTGTGTAAAACTTTACACAACAAACAATCCTTACACAATACATTGGTCATCACACACAACTAACATCCGACAGACTGACATACTTAAACTCAAGTAATGCACAAGAAATTCAAGGAGTCTTACACTAAAGGGGGAGAACCCAGGAGCAAAAACAGGATTAAGAAATTCATAGATCACCAAAAATTAAGAGCAGAGAATACTCACAGAAGTGTCACTTAACAGAATTTGAAATCTCTCTCGCAGTTTGAATACAGTCCTTCAGTTTGTTTATTAATACTCTATTTCTGCGGACACCGGAAAACCAAGCTGCAGAGTGGGCAGGGGAAGGTTTGACGAGGTGGAATTTTTTAGAAAAGGGACAGGAAAAAACAGAGTGATCAGCGTCACCAAAAGCATTACAGGGACAGTTAGAAGAGGTTTTGTGCTTAAAGAATTTGAGGTAATCAAGGAACGGGCCGTGTCCGGTAATAAAATAAACAAGAAATCAGTTACAAATAAGAAGAGAAGGGTCAACCAAAGGGAGGAAAGAAAGAATACGGGCCGGGTCGTGATTACGGGGAGCGATATAGTCGTTTAAGTAAGTTTGCCACAGTATATTTAGGAATATTTTACAATGACGAGTGAGAAGAGAATAAGGGAAAGGGACCGTAAAAGGGGAACCAGAAAGGGAGGCAGCTTTGGCATGAGAGTCAGCAACTTCGTTTCCCAGTATTCCAGCATGGGCTTTAACCCATTGAATGTTAATTAATTTAGATGCCGAAAGGGCCAAGAGTTTAATATCACATAAGTATTTGGATCTATTTTTAACAGATTTTAGAGCCAGAATAGAGGACAAACTGTCCGAAAAAATATTGACCTTTGTATTGTTGTCCAACGCCCAATGAATAGCGACTTTAATGGCAGAGATTTCCGCTTGAAAGACCGTGTTTCCATGAGAGAGCTTTAAAGAGAACGATTCGACCAGGTCATCTTTTTTAAAAATGCAAACTGCAAATCCAATATTTTCGTCAGTTTTAGAGCCATCTGTGTAGATATTAAAAGGGGAGAATGAAGCAGGGTCAAAGGAGGGAAGATTAACAATACGATGCGAGGGAGGGAGACTGGAAAAGGGAACGTTTGTATCAAAGCTGGAAGGGTCAGGAAGGGACGGGGATGAAAAAAGGTCAGTTTTAAGGCGCCAGAAATGAAATTTTTTGCAAAGGGTCTGTATAACAAACCCCCCCGTATAACAACCCTCCCCCGTAGAAGTTGTGTAATATCATATCGGGGATGCCGCCTCTTTTTGCCTGAGGTCTGACACGCCTCCTTGGCTGGGGCGCGGTAGCCCATTGGTTAGCGCGCTGGAGTTGCACTCGGTAGGCCCGGGTTCGATTCCAGCCACTGCCAAAACTGCCGCCGTGTTCATGCGGAGTACGATCACGTTAAACATGTGGGTCCGAAAGTCCTTCCGAGAGGTTGGTGGTAGGGGAAGGAGGGTACGGTCCCTGTGGATGCCTCCCCCACTGGGTTCCGGTCAAAATTGGGTGGCACTTCCCGACCGTCCAAACAGTTACCTTACACTTTTCTGGTAGGTCGGACGGTCTGGGTTTCAACAACAACAACGCCTCCTTGGCTCTAATTTATCCCGACATTGGGCACTGCGCCCAGACATCATCCATAAATGGTTATTCTTTTTAACCACTCTCATGGCTACACCTCTGTCTGCAGGTTTATGGCCCAATTTGACTTCTGCGGTCAAAGTGTTGTAAACACTGGCGTCGTTTCGACTGAAGCATTGTTTGCTATTGCAGCAAACCATAAATATTGAACATAAAACTGTCTCATCCAAAACTGATGTGAGATCTATTACTGGTCTCACAGGTAACAGTATAAATTTAAGCAGTGTGTTATTTGTTTTGTGTTCGATGATTTATAAAATACGTTTATAAAAATATATTTAACAAATAATAAATGTTCTCATTTTAGTTATGAAAAGATACGCATGTTAATCCTGCTTAAAATTGCGATGATATCAAATATAACATTTCTTAGAATTGTTATTTTTATTTGGACAATTATTTCAAAGCATTCAGTACACTTACAATACATCATAATCATTTCATTTTATACTCCATATAAACGTTATTTGCCCTTTTACAAATCTAATTACTTTTATAAGCTAAACGAAAAAAAAAATACGTGACAATTCGCATTTACAATTTGTATAATACGCTTTCACGGAAATGAGAGTGCTAAAACACAAATAACGAGTTAGAAGAACACTTCTAAAAGCCCTGCATTTCATGTTTATTTGTGCAAATTTAAGAATGTAATCTTTTAAGCTGAGTGCGGTTTAAGGGAAAACTTTAATGACTGTACATGCTTTCAAAGCTGGAGATTCTACGAAAGAATTTACCAAATGTTAAGCTGCTCCAGTTACGAATGAAATGGATGTTTCTGAAGATATATAAGAGGGGAGTTTTAAATTTTTCTTAAACGCAAGTTCAGGCATTTATTCGAAATGTAGAAAACGAAACGAGTTAGTGCTGTTGTGCCATATGTAATTACGAAACCAGTCATCTATTTTTATTTAATATTTTGTCTAACTGTTTACATTAACAATCGTTATACCGTATATTAAATACAAACTAAATGTTTGCAAAAATTTTATTCTATGAAAAAATACTTTATTGAACTCTTACATATTAAAATGGCACTAGGAAGGAACTGGAAACTGAACTGTAAAACTGGTGATATAAAAATGGCGATGAAATGAAGTGCCTATTAAAAGATTATTGAAACTCATCATTTATCGTGTTATTAATATTCAATATTTCTTTATAAAATATCCGGCACATGCACGGGTCATAAATTAAAGTCACAACATAATGTGCACTCTATTGTTACATTAATTTGTATCCATATAACATTATATTATCTCTGAAATATTTGGCATCTATTATAATGTGTTTTTAGTACAGTGCAATATATGTACAAGATGCTGCAATTTCCCGGGGATGTTTTTACAGGTTAATCTCAAACATATACTTTCAATTTGAAGAAAATAATACACACGTACTGTAAAAGTCGATCATGGAAGTTTCATCCTCTGGCGGTGGCATATAAAAATATGATATCTAAATTTTTATACCTAAAACTCCAATTTTAAAAAGTTTCTCTTTCTGCTAATTACTCAAACTAAAGTAACTCAGTCTGCTTTTGTCACCTACACATTTGCCATATATTTTGAATAACTCGAGAATTCACTTTAATTAGAATGTGAAATATATTCTCAAAGTCTCAAGTCTCAGTCTCAAAGTTTCAGAGTTATCTTAAAATCTTCTCAACCGATTTTCATGATTTTATATTTAAACAAAAGTTCCGGCCTGTAGATTAGACCAATATTGTTTTCTAGATAAAAATGGATCCGAATGTATTCTGCAGTATGTTTACTTTCTAATCTATCTGTCTCAAGTCCACTATAGAAATTTACAGTCTTGATTTACATTGTTTTATTTTTAATGAAAGAAACCTTTCACAAAAGATCAGTATTTAATACATATGCGTTAAGCTATGCTCTGCTATCGCTATGATTTTTACAAGTTTAAAAAATTATGTAATTTCTAAGGGATAATTAATTCTGGATCTTTTATATATATATATATATATATATATATATAAATTGAAAGATTTTAATCGAAAATTTTGCATAAACTACTTACTGTATGTACAAAAAAAACCATCTCTAGCATATATGTTTCAAATGAGTAACTATAGAACAAGACTAAGGATAAAGATAGAAGGTAACATATCACTACAATGGAAAGGGGGATGAGAAGAATATTAGGATACAAAAATCACAATTAAAAGTATATAAATATAAATAAAAATAAAAAAGAAAACACGGCAAAAATGAGAAAAGGCAATAATAATTAGTTCAATATAAAAGATTAAGACATAGAGAACAATCAATTGAAACTACACAAAAATGGCGGTTAGTTCGAAATTGCATTCTCATCAGGACAGCCATACAATTCGAATTAAAACCGATAGAATAGCCTGTTTCTGACAATGGCGATAGTATTTAACTATAGACATAATTGGAACTGTCTACTGGCTAGTGGAAGGAGAAAAATAAATCAATTGAATTACAAATCAGAAAAATATTACCTCCTCGAACAGAAATATGAACTCACAAGCATTGCTACAACGTGTAAGTTGAACAAGCGACTGAGCATTTCACCTCACTTCGTCAATGCGAGTGGGCACCGGAATGAATACATTTGAACAATACATAATATGTATGGAGACTTTCAAAAATAGTAATCAGTATAGGACTCAGAACAAGTGGAAAATATTCATTCGAAAATAGTAAACAGTATTAGACTCAGGCCAAGTGGTAGGTTAGGTGATAGGAATGGGTGAATTCTCAAAAATGAGTTATCCAATCAAAGATAAATAATGCATGTGTAAAATTATTACGTGGTATATTTGACATTATTAATAATATTATTTACAAATACTTCCGGATATTGGTAATTTTGACAAATGCGTTTAAGAAAATTGATGTGGAGAAAGTGAAACCGAGGATCAGAAAGCCGATGTATTCGAAATAGCTGGTTTAAAATGATGTTTCTAAACAATTGAATAGAATTACAAGATTGATATGATAGCAGCTTTATGATAGTGAAGTTGTAAGAATCTTTTTCATCATATAGATTGGTGATTACATGATTATTGAGTGTATCTAAATTTAGGTCTAAAAAATTTACAGTTTGACAAACGTTAGGCTCATTAGGAATTGATTCTAAGTTAGATGGGTAAAAATCAATATTAATGGGATAGAAAGCATCAATGATAATACAAATTAATTCGTCAATATATCTATATATAATATATGAATAAGAGTTAAAATGACATTCATAATAATAAAGATATAAGTTAGCGAGAATATATATATATATATATATGCATGCATCATATATACATTCTGCTATTCATTATTCAATTCATATAAACTGAAAAGCCAATAATATATTGTCTCTTACTTCTACCTAAATATTAAACAGTGACGTTTACTTGGATTATTACCGGTCAAAATTTTCTGTAAAAGATAAATGTAATAAAAATACTGAACACCAATTTCAGTCCTTTCAATATTATTTTGTCAAACTAAGTTTGTGGACATATTGAAACTATTTATGTCTTCTATGTTATTCTCATGGTACAGTGATTACATCAGGTGATTTAATGCCTTTGAAACGCAAACATTAATTAAAAAGGGTTTCGAAAGTACTTAATCTTAATTTGACAAATTATCAAACTGTTTCAAAGTAAAACTTGCTAAAATACTTTCATCTCACTGACAAATTTGTTTAAAATTTTAAATCGAATAAAGTTTTTTCTTCGGTTGCTTTTACTGATAGTAATATCTGAAAATTTAATGTAATGTATTGTACACAACTTTTGTGCATTTAATCATCATTGGTAAATATTTCCTTCTTCAATATAAATCTATCATATATAACGACACTTTTAACCCTTTAACATAAAATACTTAATAAAACAGAATATTTGAGAATATTTGCATATGACAGAGGATATTGGCTAGTTTAAATTAGTATGAGAAAATGAGACATCAATGAATTCAATTTGAATAATTATTTCCATTTTTTCTTTATCAACGGATATTCACTGCTAAAGAAACAAAATTATTCGACATAAAATTTAAAATGCACTGTACTTTTAATGGCTAAAAAATTCTCGAAGACTGTCCCTTGTGCGAACACATTACTTGTCCTGATGTCTCCCCGTCATTTCTACCCCATGAGCCCATTGGCTGGAGCGCTAGTATGAGGAAGTTGTTATTGGCCGCAGATTCGCTAAGCATCACAGCCCGAGGTCCACAGAACCACGTGCCGTTATAATGTCTGTGGGTCTATTTATTGGGTTTATTTATTACTCCACAAAATGTAATTTACTCTTAGTGTAAATCTCTGTTGACCGTCTGACCTCGTTCATTGTGGACACTTACAAAGTTTATTTCCTTTATATGGTACTCGTTGTTTGGGGTCATAAATGAATTAAATGCTGCTGTCATTCACAATACACAAACAAAACGCACTTTCATCCTCAGTAATATGTAGAACTGATTACTAGGAACTCTGTATACTATTAATTAATTATTATACTACTTAAATAATTACTATTATATTTACTATTAATTAATTACCATGAATTTCATATATTTTCAGATACATACTTTATCAATAAAGAAATCTATGAAAGATGTACTTGTGTAATCAATTTCCTTTATCGTATAGTAAATAATACATACATGCATTTTGTTGTCAATATGATAAATGGAAATATTTTGGTGACCAATATTAGAATTGATAAGGGATGTTGTAGTCAATATGAGAAATAAAAAAATATTTTAGGGTAAAAACAAGGTTTTCAGGAAACGTAATTTTACATTGTATCCAGCTAAATAAATTTGAGGAAATAAGATAAAAGGAGGATTAAAATCAAGGAAACTCAAAAAGCAGCCGTTTTTCCATGAACCAAATTCGTGGAATCTTTTTATGAGGGATCCAATTTCTTCCTTGGTATTTTACAGTTTATTCATAGTATTCTATTACGTGTTTCGTCCTCCATGATTTTTACTTTATTTTCTTCTGTCCCCTGTAGCAAACCCAATTCCCTGTTTCAGCAGCGTGTGTTGCGCTAACGAAAGTTTCCGATCTTGCTTTGACGAGTGAAGTTTACCCTTTTTTTTATCCTGGCGAATAAATATGTTTTCGTGTTAAATGCTGCCTTAAACAAAGTTTTATTAGTTTTATTGCATTAGCAGCAGTACATAGAGCTGTACATTATAAATCTGCACATAATTATATTATAATTATACATATATATAATTGCATATAAATTACATATATATATAATTACATATTAATTACATATATATATGTAATTACATATTAATAATATAATCTGTACATATTAAATCAGTATTTTCAAATTGTGCTTACCTATGACGAAAATAAAGCCACTATAAACGAAAAACTAGATTTGAACTTAAAACTCAAGATGTATGGTACAATTTTTTTTATTGTCATTTCGAATGTAAAACTTATTTTTCTCTGATATATTACAAATCAGAAAGTCAGAAGTCAATTTTGCAATATTTTTTGTAATTGTAATGGTATTTTTCACTGGCTAATGAAGCTCATTTTGCAACCGAAATATGATACAATTTGCTAAAATTCTAGATTTGTTTAATGCCTCATACAAACGAGAAATGTTCATCTATATAAATTGAAAATCTATCTGTGTGTCTATCTGTATGTTTGCCTCATCATCACGAAAGAACGGATGAACCGAATTTAATGAAATTTTGTGGGTAGACTTGAGATAGCCCCAATGAAAATTTAGTCCATGTTTCGTGTTTCTAAAATCAGGGGTTCTTGTTTAGAAATAAATTAAAAACGCACATTTAAACCCTCCATAAACATAACATTATGCGGACGATATTTTTTCCTTTAAATCTATTTGAAGAAAATGATATCATGTCACTTAACAAAGGTTTAAAATCCAATTTGTTTATGCGGCCGGTGATTTTTAATAAAACGCTTCTGATTTGAATAATACAGATGTGTATATAAAATAAATTTCATTGACATTGCATTTTTGACTGGATAATATTAATTACGGTATTCAGGTTTAAACATTATTATTATTGATATTTTCGGGGATAATTGATTCAGGGATAATTGACATGTATGTAATTGTTTTTTATCAAAATTGCAATTTTGACTAGATTATATAAATTATGGCTTCCAGATTTAAAGATTACTGGGATTATAGACATTTGCAATTTATCACGTTATCTGTTTTATTTTGGCAGAAACGATTAAAACTCATATATTGTAGGATGAGTAATATTCAATTAGTACACCTGCATATCTTCTAATCTGCGCGAGTATAAGTAGTACGGTTACATCTCCCTATACAACGTCCACGCTTTCATTTTCGCATATATTAGAATCAATTACGACCGTGAAGTTTAAAGATTATGGGGATAATTGATATTTTCACTTTATTACGTCATCTGTTTTATTTTGGCAAAAATTTTTGAAATTTATATATTGTAGTTCGGGTAATTTTCTACTCATAACTGGTATATCTTCAAATATTCATATCTTCCCTTACAATTTTAGCGTTATTATTTTGGCATATAATGATTCAATTTCATAATTTTTGTAAATTTGTTTACACACCGGATCAGGATAATTTATTCTTCAGATCTTCATGTGAAGATAATATTTGTATAGCGAGAACAGATACTCTAGACTTCTTTTTAGGAACATTAATTTAAATATTTTAATAGAATAATTTGAATAATAATGTCATTTAGAATTGTATAGAAATTTGCACACGATTTTAAATTCAAAGATTTTTTTATATTATATTTTCCGTACAAAGAACGTGTATGCTGCTAGTCTATATAAATAAAATTGAAATCTGAAACAGATTGAAAATTTGTGTATATATTTGTGTGTTTGTCTCATCATCAAGTGAGAACGGCTTCATAGAATTGGAAGAAAACTTGGAATAGCCCCATCTAAATTTAGCCCATGTCTCCATGTTTTGAATTTATACAATCAGGTGTTGTTTTGGCGTTAATTAAAAACCACAATCAAACCTTCCATAGAGATAGCAATATTCAGACGATATTTTTCCCAACCCTGCATTTGAAGAAAATTTTATCTTGTCGTATAGCAACGCATTTAAATCCAATGTGTTTATACAGTAGACGATTTTTATTAAATATTTCCTATTTAAATGTTAAAGATATGCATATAAAATAAATTTCATGAATATTGCATTTTTAGCTAGATTATATCATTTACATTTAAACATTACTATTATTGACATTTTACGGGATTATTTATTTGGGATAATTGTTATTTTGACAAAGATTTTAGAAACTCGTGTGTTCGCAATATAGGTAATCTTTAATGTCCCCTTTTAATTTATTAAGTCATCTGTTTTATTTTTATAAATATGTTTTGAACTCATAATGTAATACAGGTTAACTTCTAACACACGGGCATATCTTCAAATCTATGACAATATAAGTCCATACAAGTTTATTTTTCATACAACTTTAGCGCTTTTATTTTGGTATATATTGGAATACATTACATCTTTCAGATTCAAAGATTACGGGATTATTGATATTTTCAATTTATTATGTCATCTGTTTTATTTTGGCAAATATTTTAGAAATTCATATGTTGTAGTAAGTGTAACCTTCTACTAATACACTAGTATATCTTCTAATACTTCAGAATATAAGTGGTAAGACCCACATACAAGTTTAGCTCTTTTGCGTATATTGAATCAATTTCATATTTTTTGTAAACGTGTTTAAAAATGGGACCAGGATGTTCTATTCTTCAGATCTGCCCGTGAAACTAATTTTGTCTAGCGAGAACAGAGATCCTCAAACTTATTTTAGTAACATTAAATTAATTATTTTAATATACACTTTTGACTAACAATGTCATGTAGTGTACTATAGGAATTTGCATATGATTGTGCATTTTAAGTTTTTGTATATAATATACTCCGTACGAAGAACGGGTATGCTGCTAGTTCACGATAAAATTATTTCTGGAACCGATTGACTTGTTTAAGCATATTTCAATTTGCTACACTTGGATATATTATCTTATTGCTGTTTTATTATAATTTATAAAGATATGTATTTGAATATACTTCGTCTCTAATAATTTTGTAGCCTCAGCATGTTAGAGTTACATTGCATGATTTTTTTTCAATTGTAATAATAAAAAAATCAACGTGATATGTATATTTACGACAAAAAAAACACACGCAAAAATGTAAATCTTAAAAGTACATAATTTCATAAAAATTAATAATCTTAAAGAAAATTAAAAACACGTTTTGATTTATTTTTTCTTATGACGAGAGTAAAAATTTGATGTGGGCAACACATGACTTTCCTGATACAATTCAATATGAAGTTACTACATTTACAGTTAAGAAAATGTTATTCTTATAGTAGATACTTATATTCTTTCCAAGATATTGAATTTTCTTCAATTAGTTGTCATTTTGATTGATTTAGCGTCATTTTTATCCATTTGACGAGATTTTTGTTAATTTGGCAGCAATTAAAAAAGTCGCCAAGTTGGCGACATTTCGCCAAATTCGTCGCCAAAATTTCGCTAAGCAAAAAATCGCCAAAATTTCGCTAAGAAATAGGTTATCCTTACAGCAGATAAATAACTATTGGCGTTCAAATACAAAAGTATTACTCAAAGTATCTTTTTTCATGAATGGAACGAGCTAGATCCACGAGAATGATGTCACCCAATTTATCGCATGGTGTTACACATGAAAAGTGAACATGCTTCTCAATAGGAATTTTTTTTTATTTTATGACTTCTTGATAATATTTTTAAAAAAATGTGCTATATCTCGAGAACGGTTCATGTTAGCGTTCTAAAATTTATGCCAATCGTTTTCTAATGAAAAATTGCATAAGAAATGTCTATTTGCAAAACTTTATTAGCTGTTTTGATTTTTGGATGAATTTTTCAAAATTTCACTCAAAAATTTAGGGAGGTTCTGAACATTCGATAGCGTATGAAAACAATAGGCTTCCAGTGTTTACGGATTGTGATTTTTGTACCAAATTTCGTTCGAGTCGGTCCATCCGTTCGTCAGTTATCGTCTCCACAGTCTCACTGACACACACACACACACATACTTTCACACACACACAGACACACACTTTCACACACACACAGACACACACACACAGATATCACTTCATAAATGTTTGATTCGTGATCAGGGATGCTTGAAACGTGCTCTCCCGTCGAAAACTCGAATTCGAATTTTCGACCATACTTTCATAATAATAATAATAATAATCATAATTTTCACAGTACTTTCCTTATATAAGGAAAGTAAAAAAGGTTAAACATGTAAAACTTGATATTACATTCGCAGAATTTAATAACACGTAAGAATGTATCATAGAAATTCAACCAAGATTTTGAACAATGCTACTTGCTTGTAAATATTTGTAATTACTGGTAAATACTTATGTTCATTATATGCAGAGAAATATAATGCGAACCATTTGGGCAATGATTTCAAATTGCACTTGAATGTTGAACAATAAATTAAGTTAAATGTACAGTAGGCAGTTTAAAAATATATAAAATAATTTAACCTAAATTTTAGTGCATTATTTGATAACTTTTCAAAAAGTTATATTTTGTGTGAAAGAAGTTTTTGAATGAAGTCTATAATTAAAAATTATATATCTAATGCCAATAAAGGGACAAACAAGAAACAAAAATTGACATTTTGTAATACGTCAGTTTAAAAAATGCGCAAAATTTCATTTAAAAACAATTAACTTTAAAAGTAGCGTGAATATTATCACTATTCATTCTTCAATCATAAATCCCCTTTTAAATTGCATTATATTAAAGCTGTCTTAAGTTTTCGTCCTGAAATTTTGTAAAAGCAACGTTTTACGATATTATAATTCGATTATGTGAAATTATTTTTACCCAAATGTTTCTTCTATTTGATTGTAATTCAATTCGTCTTACTATGCGTCAAGTTAGATATAAATTTTGCACCTTAGTTAGATTTAATCTTTAAAAATGTAATCCGTGCATAGCATTGTGATAATATCTAATGTATAAAATATTAACATTTTTGCAAGGGTACCTTTTTAAAGTACCTCTAAAATACTCATTAAAATAGCAAAGAAATTAAAATCATAAATAAATTATAAATTAAAATCGTAAAATATAGAAACATATCTCATGCAATCTTGTCCCTGATAAAAAAATATATCTATGTATCTATGTATATACAATAAGTGTATTTGAATGAAGATATTGAATCATACTCATTGTATAGCAGCTAACATGGATGGATTGTTTTTCTGAAAATTGATGTGAAATTATTTTACTGGTGACCAAAATTATTTTTAATATTTTGAGATCTAGAAAAATTTCTTGCGCTGTTAACATATATAAGTGTTGATACAGTTTCAGTAATTAAATTTAAATCGGTCCAACAATGATGGATTCTAAACGCAGATTATGGTACTAGTGATTAGAATACTTCCCTTTTGTGACTATGAAAACTGTGAAGTTATGATATAAATTGGAAATATATTGTAAGGACCAAATCATTTCTAAACACGAAAATACTAGCAACGTTAAATCAAGTTACATTCTGTTAATACGCATAGCAAAATGCCATATTACTTTCCTTATATACATAATGTATAAGGAAAGTATTGTGAAGGGTCGAAAATACGAATTCGAGTTTTCGACGGGAGAGTACGTTTCAAGCATCCCTGATCATGAATCGAACATTTTGAAATGATGTATGTGTGTGTGTGTGTATGTGTGTGTGTGTGTGTATGTGTGTGTGTGTGTGTGTGTGTGAGTGTGTGTTTGTGTGTCTATGGAGACGATATCTCACGAAAAAATGGAGCAATTCGAATGAAATTTGGTACTTAAATCACAATCTGTTAATACTGGAAGCATATTGTTTTAAAATACAATCGAATGTTCAAAACCTCCCTAAATTTTCGAGTGAAATTTTGAAAAAATCATCAAAAAATCAAAACCTCTAATAAAGTTACACAAATAGATAGACATCTCTGATGTAATTTTTCCTTAGAAAACGATTGACATAAACTTTAGAACGCTAGCATGAATAGTTATCGAGATATTGCACATTTTTCAAATAAATTTATCAAAAAATCCTATAAATTAAAAAAAAAATCTTAACTGTTAAGATACATGTTCACTTTTCATATATAATATCAAGCGATAAATTTGTTGACTTCATTCTCGCTGATTTAACTCGTTCCATTCACCAGAAAATATACTTTGAGTGATATTTTTGTATTTGGACGTCAATAGTCATTTATCCGCTGTAAGAATAACTTATTTCTCCATCCACAACGCTTGACGAGATTTTGGTGACGAATTTAGCGGAATGTCGCCAACTTGGCTACATTTTTAAATGTTGCATATTAACAAAAATCTTGCCAAATGGATAAAAGTGACGCTAAATAAATGAAAATGACGAACAATTGAAGAAAATTCAATATCTTTTAAAGAATATAAATATTTACTATAATAATAGCATTTTTTAACTAGTAGTAAATTCATTGCATTATAACGAAAGTCATGTGCTGGCCACATCATATATTTTTACTGTAGAAGTAGTAAATTCATTGCATTATATAGGGAAAGTCGTGTGCTGCCCACATCAGATTTTTTATGTATGCAATCGCACTTAAATGATGTATTTATACGTTCATATTAAACATTGAAAATAAGTATTATCTTAATGCAGTAACAAATAAATATATTTGTAAAACAAAGGGATACCAATATGAGCAACAGTTAATATATATGTTTATCAAAATATGCTATTTTCTTGGTACGTAAAATCAAAACAAGTAAAAATAAACTAATGCAATTATGATGGATTTTATTTTAGTTATTATGTTCATATTTCATTTTCTTTATTTTCCCTACATACATAGTATAATAAATAGGGAAATTATTATGAAGCGGTTGAAAATTTGAACTCATGTTTTTTACGGAAAAGCATGTTTCCGAAAATCATACCCTGAATTGAACATTTTTGAGGTGATCTTTGTGTTTATGTGTGTTTATGTTTCTATGTATGTGTATGTGCGTGTGCGTCTTTGGAGGCGGTATCTCACGAAAAAAAATGGAGCATTTAGAACATAATTTTGTATGATTATAAGACTCAGTAAAATACTGCGACCATAGTTTAAACTTAATCGAATGTTTGGAAGAACTCCTCCCAAGTTTCGATTGAAATTTGAAAAAAAAATCATTAAAAATACAGAGCATTGAATAATGTTACATAAATAATTACTTCTTATGAATTCTTTTATTCCTGAGATATTGTACATTTTTTTAAATAATTGTATCAAAGAAATTACTTAAAATTCAAAAAGGCAATTACCTTGAAATATGTTAACTTTCACACGCAATACTATTTAATAATTTTTTAACATCATTCTCGTGTATCTAGTTCATTCCATTCACGAGTCATTATACTTAACAATAGTAGTAATAGTTTTGAATTTTATATACCAACAATTTGTTAATAGTCATTAATTTATATATGATAAACCCTTCTCTTCATCTGCCTGTAAGGCTCGGTGTAAATTAAGCAAACTGTCGCCAACTGGGTGACTTTTTATAGTGCAAAATTGACGAAAATATCGCCAAAATTACGATAAATTAACGAAAATTATGCAATTGAGGAATGAATTGTCAGAATTTTTTTAATATAAGAAATATACTGCGCTTTCCGGATATTAACTAACAATATTAAACAAGTAAGATTTGACCAATATTTAAGTTAATTGGGTACATACAGCAATTAACTGTTAAAAATACTGTACTATGAATATCGTATCTATAATTTGCTTTTCCGTTGTGAAAGAAGAAAATTCATTACATTATGAGGAAATGTTATGTGTCCACAACAGATTCTTAAGACAAATAAAGTTTATATAGAGCACATAATACGCATTGTTACTGAAAATATTTTCAAGTAATTTATGAGATTTATGTCCCAATATTTCATGCTGAAATCTCTTGATTACTTGTTGCAGTCCTTTTCATGCACAGTTATTTTAACCCTAGATACAAACGGAAGGGCAGGACAAATGTGAGTAAATAAGTAATGAAAATAAAAGCTGAGACTTTCTCGAAACATCTATAGAGTCTTCAGTACAGGGATTGTGTCCCAAAAATTATTTTTATAGTTTTGAAAATGAATCCAATAAAAGCAAATATATCACAAATAATATCTGCAAGTGTTCCTTACTTCATTTTTTTCACATGTGGGGTAAAATTGTTGTTGAATGATACTGTTGAAAGATATAAGTGAAATATTACTGTAATAATATATACTCATGTCCAAAAGTTAAGCATAATTTTTTGTTTATGTGATAATTTCATTAAATCTACATCGGAATGGAAGGAAACTCGGTATGCGGTTGTAATAGGGTTATAGAGAGAAGAAAATGATACAGAACAAGGATAATAACGAGTTTTATTATTCAGAGGAATGGGTTAAAAGAAAAAGGGCCATAATACGAGTATCATCTTCAGTGAAACAGAATGATTAAAACAATATGATGCTGCAGTTTAATACAGTGTGTGGGAAACTCGGATAGCCATGCATTCTGCACAATGATTTCCCATACTTTCGATGAGGGTTTGGATGTGTTGTGTGCTCAAATAGTTCCAAGCCTCACGGAGAGCAGTTTTCAATCACGGAACGAAGCGGAGAGCTGCAAGATGAGCTCTCGAACGAATGAGAACGAAGCGGAGAGCTTGTTAGCGGAGAGCTGCAAGATGTCTCCCGAGCATATCCCACACATGCTCTATTGGATTCAGATCAGGAGAGTTGGCAGGCCACTGCATGTGTTGGATAACTTCAATTTGAAGGAAGTCGACGACCAAGGCCGCATGGTCAGGAGGCGCGTAATCATCCATGAATATGAAATCAGGATCGACAGCACCTCGAAACAATCGAACGGTAGGCTTAAGGACTTTGTCTCAGTACATTTGACCGGTAACCGACCCCATGTCAATGATGTGGAGGTCTGTGGGGCCTTCCATCATGATACCTGACCAGACATTGACACCCCCGAACAAAAAAGATGTCTTTCCGTGATGTTTCCAGGGTGAAAACACGTTCCACGTTTTCTTCAGATCGTGGTACGACGAGAATCAGTTTGCAGGCTAAATCTGGACTCGTCACTGAACATGACATTGCCCACTGTTGTCCACACCACTGCCGATGTTGCAAACTCCACTGTAAAAGCGCGTCTTTCTGTGCATACGTCAGGGGGATGCAAACCGCTGGTCGTATGACATACAGACCAACGTGTATGAGTCCCCTTTAAACAGTTTGCCTCAAAGCAGTGACTCCTGTGATGGTTGTCAGGGCTGAACCCAGTTGTCTGGCAGAACGGCTCCTCTGACATAGCTCAGTTGTCACCAAATATCGGCTTTGCCGAGCTTTTGTTACCCTTTGCCGAGCTGGTACTAGTCGTCGGGTAACATCTTTTCTGGTTCGGAACTTCTGCCACAGTCTGGAGATTACACACTGAGGCACATTCAGAATTCAATCCGCTTCGGTTTGGAATCGACCGGATTCCAGCTTTCCATTAATTCGTCCCTTCAAAAACGTATCCAGTTGGTATCTTTATGACATCATTCTCTCTTTTTGATTGTTAACAACGCTCCGTACCATAGCAATTTCGAAATTCTGCCTCAACTGACCATGCCACTCGAGGCCGTTTTTTCCTCGTTCCGATGCCCCCCTGTGCTTTGCTCAAGTCGACCTCGACTGAACTGTTTTGCATATGCACAAAGATTTACCTTCGTCCCACGATTCTCCACAACTGATTGTGAGCATTGTATCTATATTAACTCAGAATTTTTCGCACTTTACGAATTATGTTTAATTTTTGGACATGAGTATATATATGATGTCTGTAATATATAAAAAATCTATTAAATTTTCTTATATAAGTTAATATTAAAGAAGAATAAGACATATTATCTCATCAAATTGAAGTGTAAAGCCTTTAAATTTATTTTGATTTTTGCAATAACTTTTTATTTTTATTTAAAATGTATTTATCTGGAAATTTTGGTAAGTTAGGAAATTTTAGTAATTCCACAGCTTTCTCAAAATAAAAATTTGGGGTTTACACTTGCCATCTTTTCTTTCAGGAGAAAATAATTACTGTATATTTTTACTGAAATTTCTCATATGTCCCATGTATCTCCATTACAGCTCTCCTATGGAGTCCTACCTAATATGCTATGAAACCTTGTTTGAAGTGATTATTGTATAGGAAATATAACACACCCATATATTCTTTAAGTTACAGAAATCCAGCCACCATCTAGGAACCTGTAAATTTTCTTGTTAAAGAATTTTACAAGATTTTTTCCCCTCTAGATCTCAATTTAGATTGGAATTGATTAATTTGGCGATCTTCTGTTCTTTGTGTGTAAAGGAAAGCTTTTGGCAGAGGGTGAATTTTTAGCTACTACGAAGATGTATGCATACATATTGCTCTTCACTTATATCCAGAATTAAAATATGTCCAGTATACATTTGAAGACCCGAACGTGAACCGTTTGTCCTTACACCTAGTGGGCAGTCCTCCAATAAGTAGAACGGCTGAATTTGCGACTTTAGAAAATAATTCGCTAAAATATATCTTGGACATTTGCATTTGCTGAATGACAACAAATGACGTTTTCTGTTCAATAAGTATATTCTAATGCAATTTTTACAATGTATGGCAAAATCTCAAGACTTTGACAAAGATCCATGATTTATCTTTTACTTGCGGGTATTAAGCATTGGGATTAAAGATCCTGTAGTTCGAAAAACATGGATGCTGTAGATAATTTATGTGGCAAAATGGTTCTGCTAAATTGATATAATTATTAATATTTTGAATATCAGAATGGACTATTTTATTATGAATTCCAGTGGTAATTGTGCTTTAAAAATTAGCATCCTTCGCACGAGGATGGCAATTTGCGTTATATTTTAGGTTCTTAAAAATCTTGAGTAAATTTCACATCATTTACACTGCCTAAAAACTTTTTCGAATAGCATGGAAACAAGGTAAATTGTGTGTTACTTTACGATATAAAATAAAAAAAAACATGTGCGCTACCAGTGGAATGGATGTGCATTTTTTATCATCCATAAACACGGAATAACCAATGATTGAACCGACAGAAGGAAATCGTGCTATTTTTGGCATTTTTCTGTTTTCTGAGACCCAGTGAAGTTAGTCATTCCATGCAGCCAGTTTCACATTTAAAGTCAATTCAACTCAGACTGCATAAGATAGCAATGGCTATGTCTGCAGCCTGCTCGACCAACAAGGAATTTAACTCATTCGAAATATTTGTTGTGTTACTGAATGTAAAATAAAGCATTATCAGATGAAGATAATGTAGGATACATTTAAGGATGATTCTGCCTTAGATTTTAAGTCTGATGCATTGTATGACTGTACGGTAAACTCTGATGCGCTGTATGAGTACTGACTTTGTATGTCATTGCACAGATATACAAAATTGCTGTAGATAAGTTGTTTTGCAGTTTGGGCACATTTTTGCCTATTCAGATCAGAGCATTGAAAAACATGAAACTGGTCATTGAAAATTTGACTGTCACCAAATTGGCTTGTCACTGGAAACAATATTCTTATAGGTATAGATTTATTACTTTTCAATGGGATATAACTACTGTTACGACGTATCTTCGGGACACGTAATTGTGATCTCAGGATGTAAGAATAAGCCCAAATATCTTAAGCTTTATTTAAAACAGAAATAAACGCGAACAGTAAAAAGACAAAGACAATAGCCGTCTAGGTATTTAACAAACTCACGAGACAGCAGTTAGATACAAAAGCAATATGTCAATATATTATTCAGTCATTATTTGCAAATTATTTTTTGCAAAAAGTTCCATTGAGTAGCTGAATTTTCTGTGAATGAATATGAAGCTGCTGGAAGAATTCCTTTAATCTATTTTTTGAAAAGCAACCTCTTTTGTCATATTCTGGATAACGTCTTGCGTGCAACACTGTTAAGGCAAAAGAGCGGAATTTTCTCAAAAATTAATTGAGTTTAATTATCTCAAGAAGCGGAAACAATTAATCCATGTGTTTCCTTTAATTTAATTAACATACACTATACTTTCGAAAGTGAGATTATATGCCTTTTTTTGAGTGAAAAATATTTTTTAGGGCATGAACGCTTTAAATATATTTTGATCAAGATTTTAAAATGTCAATATGGAAATTTATTTTCTCGAGATGGAAGACTGTTGTCAAACGAAGAGCCAAATTTCAAATGTCTATCTTAATGTGAAATGTGTTTTGTTTCTAAATACATAAGTCCAACATATTGTTGCGCAATCTTCAAATGATATCCTCGATGCTATTTTGAACAACAATCATTTACTCTAATATGTTATCGATATGTGGTAAACAAAGCTATTCACAAAATCATATCTTTTGTATTTCCAATGGCGTTTCACAATATCACAAATAACCATAGCACATATATACAAATATATAAAGAAAAATAACTATAATAACTAGTCTGTAAGGTGGAGTAAAAATCCATAAACTCCTAAGAGTACTCTCCCAGTAACCTCCAAAGAAACTAGGAGCACAGAAGCGATGAAATGAAACAGATAGATCCTGTTCATAACCTCAAGGAGGTCACAGAAAATACAGTGGGGAGGCATTGCCAAATCGTAGATCATTCAGGTGCATAACCGTTGTATAATGTGTACCACAGAAAGTTAGATATATTTAACATTCCACCACAAAATCATTTATTCGTATCTGATCCGTAAACAATTACAATATAAGTTCCGTTCTTAAACACAAACATTGAAGCATATTTAAGATATCAAAATCATTATAGATTTTTGTTCCACATAAGTATTGAATAATATAGAGGTATGAAACGTTGATTATGAAGACAAAAATCTAAGGTCTAAAAAAATAAAATCTACGAATATAAAATTTGGAATGTTATGAATACATAAGTTTCTCAACAAAAGTAGTTGGCCTACAAGGAAAATAATTTTTATAAATCTGAATTTTAAATTTAAATATTCAACTCAGTTGTGTTCGAATCAAATACGTATTTCTGGCAAAATATAGCTATATATTTTTAAGAACGCATATATATGAGAAAGAGTTAAATAATTAGTTTAATTAAGAATTTTTGTTATACAATATGTTGTTGTTGTTGTTGAAATCCAGACCGTCCGACCTACCAGAAAGGTGTAAGGTAACTGTTTGGACGGTCGGAAAGTGCCTCCCAATTTGGACCGGAACCCAGTGGGGGAGGCATCCACAGGGACCGTACCCTCCTTCCCCTACCACCAACCTCTCGGAAGGACTTTCGGACCCACATGTTTAACGTGATCGTACTCCGCATGAACACGGCGGCAGTTTTGGCAGTGGCTGGAATCGCACCCGGGCCTACCGAGTGCAACTCCAGCGCGCTAACCAATGGGCTACCGCGCCCGTTATACAATGTGTGAGTTTTTTATATTAATTTTGTATATTAATTTTGATTTCTCAATTTCCTTGTAAATATTCACTACACATCCCATTGTATTGTGTATTTAATCAAACCCACTTAATTTCCGCTGCTGCATACAGAACATCAGAGAATGAATAATATGATCTACTGGAAGATAATTATATTAATGAAGAGGTCAATAATCACTCATTATATTCTATATATTTAACATTTACTCTTACATTTTATCCAATATATTACATATATAATGAAATGAGCGGTACCGTAAGGGATTTTGTATCTTGTGCCGAACCGTAAATTATTATTAATATTTATGAAGTCTTTAGTGAAATCATAACATTAATTGACAAGCAGGTACATTATCCCACATAATTGCGGCAGCCTTTTTTATTATTCTCCGCACATTGTTGTAGGACCCTCGGTTGTCATTTTCTCAGGATAGATGTTTGAGGCACTACTTCAACGTTAATTGGCCTTTGTGCTTATTCGGTCATTTCTTATGACCTCTCCATTTCCGCACCACCTGTCACCAGCTTATCATATTCTCATCTATTTGTCTTCTTATTTTTGTCTGTATTTCCTAAATTTTAGCAAGTTTTATCAGCTCCGACCATTTTGCTTTATGATAAGGACTGACCTTGGAAAGCCCTGCTCCCAACTGCGGTTGGACCCTCAGCACTTTGCACAATATGACATGGAACATTTTTACTGTAATTTCCAATTTCCTCGCTTTATTATCATTAGGTCGTAAATGAAATATCTTATAATAACACTTTATGTTGTCTGAGAGGCGTCACTATTGTAAAGTTTCTGGGATCGTTAATGGTCGACTACAATGAGGCAAATAGCACATATCTTTTTTTCAGAGTTTTTTTAAAGTTTCAGATTTTACCATTACAGTCATCACAATATGTAACATGTCATACTCAATGAAACAGTCTTGCGCTATTTAATCTAAAATAACTGAAATATAATACGAGATAGTTATGTAAATATCAGTTTTTAATAATTGTTTTCATATAACCTAGTTTAAGATTAATTACTCAAATTACTATCACTTGACAGTTTTCTATCATAGCCGATTCTTTACATTACTAATGACAATCGAAAAACAATTAAGACACGTATTAATGGAAATCTATAATATATATGAGTTGCAAGAATGAGGTTAGGTATCATTGTCTGAAGTGAAAATTGACACATTGATTAACATGCGTGACATTCGCTGAAATTTCGAAAATTATATCCATTTTTATATTATTTAAGGTGATAATTTTTCAAACGCATGGAGGACGATACCTAGTTGTTTAAAATATAACTAATAAAATAACCAAGATAATACCTACCAGGAATATATAAAACATATTTACTTTAAGTTCAAATTGGTAAAATACATTACACTTTGAAAATATGTATACTTTTGTCAAGTATTAATAACGTAAGTTTTGTAATGATGAATTCGTAAGTGTTGAGATAATTTTCAACTATATAAACGAAAATTTCAAAATATGTTTCTTGATGTATCTATAACTTTCTAGAAAAGTAGAAGTTAAATTTTTTTGTTTATCTAAGCGTCGGTTAAAAAACAATAGAGTGACAGATTTGTATAATGTATTTTTTTTACATAAAGGTTACCAAACATGCGATATTTATAAAACATAAAACAATAATTTTTCAATATCTCAATCTAATATGGATTACTACATTTTCAATATCTATATTATTCTTTAGGAACAAGAAATTAAATTAGAGACTGCATTAAATTAGAATCCACATTTATCAACTAGATAATATTTTATCACAATATACAATATGTTGTAATAAAAATACAATATACAATAGAGTGATCATCTCTACTCGACATACTCATAAACTGATTCATATTTAATACTAGAAGTATGCCGGTTCTTCGCACGGAGTATATAAAATAAAAAAACTTAATTCACAACCATGTGCAAATTCCTACAGTATACTAAATGACATTTTTATTCAACATATTATGTTAGCATATTTAATTGATAGCTCCTAAAAAAGGTTTAAAAATATCTGTGCTATGCAAAATTATCTTCACGGGCAGATCTGAAAAATAAAACATCCTGGCCTCTTTTTAAGCAAATTTTCAAAAAATATTGAATCGATATCTGCAAAATAAAAGCGTTCAAATTTTATGGTACCTATACTATTTATATACGCAAATATTATAAGATATAAGCTGTATTAGTAGATTATAAGTATAAATTGAAAATATCAATAAAATCGTAATCTTTAAACCTGAAGGCAGTGATTGATTTCAATATATGCCAAAATGAAAGAGCTGAAATTACATGGGAAGATACATACCCGTACAATTACAATATCGTAGATTAGAAGATATGTCCGGGTGTTTGTAGAAGATCACCCATGTTACAATATGAGTCTCAAAAATTTTTGCCAAAATAAAATAGATGACGTAATAATTTTAAAATATCACTATTCCCCGTAATTTTTACACCAGAAGGCCGTAATTGATTCCAATATTTCCAATATATGTCAAAATATATGCCAATATACCTGTATTATTCTCGTAGATTAGAAGATATACCCGTGCGTGTGTAGAAAATTACTCGTACAACGTACAATATAGGAGCTTCAACAATTTTTGCCGTAATAAAACAATGGCATAATAACTTAAAAATATATTTGAATCAATAATCCCTGAAAATATCAATAATGATAATGTTTAAAACTGAAGACCGTAATTGATATTATCCAGTCAAAAGTGAAATGTCACCGAAATTTATTTTTATACATATCTATTATTATTATTCAAATCGGAAAAAATTTATTAAAAATTGTCTGAAGCATAAACACGTTGGATTTAAATCCATTGTTAAGCGACATGATATCATTTGCTTGAAGTAAATCGATGAAAAAACAACGTCTGAATAATACTATCTCTATGGAAGGTTTAGCGACATTTTTGAAAATCGCCAAATTTATCGTCATATGGGACAATAGAACTGGCAGTCCCACTTGACGTCAAATTGACGAAACGTCATCACAATACTATCGTCTAACAAATCACAATTAATTTCCTTTAGCTCAATTTTAATAATTTTAAGATATTTTTATGCATCTACAAACATTTTTATCAATTTGGTGACATTTTAAAATTCGTTAAAAGTGTTACGAGGTAGGGCAGTTGAGCTGACAGACAAATGCTACCAAAACATCATTTAAGCACAATCTTCTAAAAATTAAATTTAATTTCATTGATTTGAGTCGTTTTTATCAATTTGGCGACATTTCCGTCAATTTGCCAACGTTTGAGAAACGTTGTCAAGTTCGAAATATCCCGCCAAATTCGTAGCTCCAGATTTGCAAATCGGAAGATTAAAACATCCTTATCCCGTTAGTATATACTAAATGGAAATTATAAAATTGTATTAGAAGATATACCCGTTATACTCTTTTGCTGTTTCAACAATTGACTAAATGAGCTTATTGGATAAACACAATATACGAGTTTATTAGGTTGTGGGGAATAACGCGAGAACCAGCTGGAAAACTCAAATTTGGTGCTCGTTGTCTTCTGTGATATATTTGCTTTGGATTTTGAACCTTACAGGTCTAGACCGTCATATGAAATAAAATATTTTGGGAAAAATTTAAGCGAGGAAAAACAAATTTTAAATACACAGGCAAATATTTATTTTAAAATAAATAAAAAGGAGGAAACAAATTTAAAACAATCTATTTACTAATTTTGGCTCCTGATTTTAAATATCTCGAAACTATTTTATTACGCTTCTTCACCAATGGTCTGAAAGTAAAAAATATCTCCGTAAACAAAACATTCAATTTAGCAGTGTAAAAATAAAATCATTATTATTCTCGTGTTTCTAAACAACTTAAAATTAATGCTTCTAACAAAAGCGGCCCCGTCCAGCTATGGTTACAACCCGTATTCTGCCTGAGAGTAAAACCAACCGGAAACTGATCTACGCGGCCATTGTAAACCTCTTCCTTTTGATCGTCAGCCCAAGTCCTTACTGTTTAACAATGTTCCAGTTGTTAAACCACTTAATATTCGACGGCCCGGATTACCTTGTTACTGTATGATAAGGTGCCTTATCCTACTCAGTACATAAACAGGACCAGCTTATGTGGACTGAATAGTTCAGTTTAAGAACATAATCATAAATTAGAGTAATGAGCCGGGATGTTCCAGGCCCAATATTGTAATTTATGATTATATTCATTGTAATGTTCTCTAGATTGATTGGAATGATTTCAGACCAAAGCGGCCCACAAAACCTGCGGACAATTGGCCGTCGCCCGATCTCCCTATAAACCAGTCAAACCCTCTTTACGAACCTCTATGAAACCGGAAAAGTTTTGTTCAACCATGCATCAACTTTCCGAACAAGTGCTTATGCTGAATGTGAATGCGTGACGTCCCCGGGGTTATAATAGCAAGTTAACACAGGACCGAGATTCATAAATCCCCTGAAATTTCCCTAACTTTGGTAACGCATCTTATTGTCTGATTCTATCAGTATGAATAAATATGTTCTCATTTGGACGCTTCAAGACAGTCTAACAAAAATCACCTTTACCTAGTTTATAATATAAAATTTAGAACAGAGTCATCCATGCACAACGAAAATATCATGTTTCAAATATAAATCGGAGTTTTATTATCTTGGTGGTCAAAATACTACCAAACCAAAATATTTTTCTAAATCATAACTATTTCTAATTGATTAAGATTATTGCATTATTGATATATATTTTTACAGAAAACATTGAAAAGATGAATATATATAGGATAGAACGCCAGCACGTATTAAAGAAATAGACTTACTGCTCTGCAAAAATGGTCCATGTTGAAGGAAGTTCGAGAACCACTGTCATATTAAATAGTATGAGAAACTAAGCATGGAGACACTAGCTATTTTAGGTGGTGTTTTTAAAGCAATATCAAGCTAGACTATCAATCTAATTGTAAGAAATATGCTGACGTTGCAAATTATTTCACAGTCAATTCACTTTCAGAAGCAACATTGAAATCATCTTTATCAAAAGAAGCGAGAAAAATGTATTTATCGCTCTAAAAATGACCTGTTTAGGATTATTCAAATTTATATCCTGTGAACTAGATACTTTATTACAATTTTTTAAGAATATTTCCAAAATTATTTATTGTGTTCTCTGGTATTTTGGATAGATCGTGTCCCTGAAGTATAAAGGATTAACCTGACCATATGTACTGGAACACTTTTTTTGGTTCTCACATAAAACATTTTTTGTAATAAAAACAAGAAATAATACATCTATTTCCCTATGGTACGGATTTATACTGATAATAATTGAAAGCGAGTAAAAAAAGACAAGTAAAATACGATTTACAATAAAAGGCTAGTTGTATAGCAATTTACAGTAATGTATAATGAATGTTTCATTAAATTATTGTTACTCACGGAGGATTTATTTTATTTCAGCTAATTTTAAAATATCTGCGCAAGATATTGTGGTTATTGGTTATTGTTCGGCGATTGCAGTCAGATAACCTAAGTTCGAATTCAGCTGCTGCCAAAATTGTCTCTCTGCTTACGCGAAGTACGGAAATGTTAAATATGTGGGTTCGAAAGTTTTTCTCAGAGGTTGGTGCTAGAGGAAATAATGAGCGACCCTCTGGATCCTCCCCAATGGATTCCGGTCTACACTGATCCTTCCTCTGTGATATGCGGAGGCAACATCACACAAAATGGCAATGTCATAACATCAATGTCGTGATTCAAAGTGTCTGACTATTGTAAAAATAAATAAACTTGAAAAAAATTTAACATTGCAAATTAGTCTGAATATAAATGTCTAAAATCATATTCAGTTATACTTTTCTAGATTAACACAACTGCACTGCTAGCTGAGGAATTAAGATTAAAACATAACTTCCAACATTAATTTAATTTAAAAGTCTTTCAGTTTAATGGCGACAAAGTAAAAAAAATATGATGTGGGCAGCACATGACTTTCTCTGCAGACTCATATTCACGTTATCTTTATTTCTTCAATAATTCATTGTTTTGAGTTTAATTGCACAAAATAACGTCCATGATTATTTAAAATGACACTGAAATTGCACTTCTAATTCAATTTTCGTTCTCAGTTGGTAACTAGACTTTTTTTAATGGTAGAGTAGCGAAAATTCGAAAAAACTAAAATATCATATCTCGAGAATGGTTAGGTCTAGAGTAATATGATTGAGCTTATTCTTTTCATCGTTAAATATTATGTATAAACAAGCATTTAATTATTATATTTGAGCATACATAGTTTTTATTTTAGATTTTAACGATATTTGAGGGCCATTTCTCAAAAAATTGCAGGTTATTTTTCCGAATCGTACAAGAATAACCACCACTAGGCTAACCAACATGTGACTTATCTACCAAATTTTGTAAAATTTGATGTATTAGTATTTCGGCTAGAATTGCTATAGGCAATTTTGCTATAGGATCATTTCGCCAAAAAAAAGCGGATTGTTTTTTCCCGAATCGTACCAAAAAACTAATCAGCACCAGGATCTCACACAAGTGACTTATCAAATTTTATAAAATTCGGTACATTACTTTCTGAGTTAGAGTGGATACATATATTGCTCAGACAGACACACACACACAGGCAGATACACACACACACAACGAGAGAGAGAGAGAGAGAGACGTCATACTAAAAATAGTGTTTTCGTTTTCTAGCGGTCCCAAAACTCGTAGATCCGTCGAAAACTGGAGTTACAATTTTTGACATGATTCTAATATTTTCCCTATACAGGGTGTCCTAAAAACATTGACCTCGGCTTTTATTCCTTAAATATTATTCTTAGTCATATATAATAAATTACAAAGTTGAGTTGAAAAAGGTACAGAATTTTATGACAGCGATTAAAATTTTCAAGGGAATTAAATTTAAATACAGAATTTAATAGTAAAAAATTAAATTGTTATACGTCTCCCGTACAAAACCTTTTCCAATGAGTAAAATGTGCCCCATACACTAATAAGGTGATGTACAAAATTTCAGCATTTTATCATAAAAAGTCCCAGAGATATGAAAATACAAAAATGCTGAGTTAAACCACTTTTCAATGCATCGACATTGGTTCCGAGATTGGGAAAATCATGTAAGCAGATCACTTTTCAGGGGTCATACACAAATTACAAAAGAAAACAATGATTATATAAATAAATAATAATTTTGCTATTTATTGCTACAAAAGTATCTACACTGTGTAGAAATTATAACTTTACACAAAGATTACAAAGCTTGTTCAAAATGTTTTTCATCCATGCCATAGTTGCTTCAAAGATAAGAGGCAGATATTATTTGACTATGATGCATCTCTGCTTTGCGTCATTTGCACTCTTACTGTAAACATTTACATTTTAATTTGTGATTAATCCCTCGCCAAATTTGTTAAAACATATCTCTGGGACTTTTTATTATAAAATGCTGAAATTTTATACATCACCTTATTTGTATATGGAGCACATTTTACTTGTTGGAAATATTTTTGTACGAGGGTCGTATAAAAATTTAAATTTTGTATTTCTTCAAACTTAATCCCATGAAAATTGTTATCGATTTCATAAAATGCTGTACCTTTTTTTACGCAACTTTGTGATACATTATATATGTCTAAGATCAATATTTAAGGAATGAAAGCCGAGGTCAATGTTTTTTGGGCACCCTGTATATTACCATGTATTGCAGGGAAAGTAAAAAGCTAGTAAGAAGCATAATTTATATATATTTTTTCTAATTCTGAAACTGTATGAGGTTCTTAATATATGTAAGAAATGTACATCTTGCTTCACGATATTTATAATAAATTCGAATTTTTGACATGTAAAAACTCACAATATTCATGATCAGTTGCAGCAGAAATTTGAATCCAATTTTCCTTGTTAGCGTACTGGTACACTGATTTTATTGCCATCTTCGTTATGACATTTATCTTCCATAATGGAAATATTTCAGTTACCCATTAAAAGAAACTTTGTTAGAGTGACAAAGAAAAAATTATTTAGTCGACTGAAAATTATTATTGATATCTGTGAACCCTGTGACTAAATTTAGTGATATGGGAATGAAAATGTACACGCATCGGATAATGAATTAGAAACGCAGGTTCAATATTTATTGGATCGCTTTAGCTTACAGCACGTATTATAATTACAGTACGTATGCGGTTTGGGATGGATTCTACACGGTGCTGGAGTTCATTTAAGTCAAGAGAAATAGTATGCGTTGGACAAGCAAATCGTAAACTGCTGTACAGTTAATGGCAGAGGAGATTGTTGTCTGATGTGTCTTTCCAAAACATCCCAAATGTTCTCTATGGGGTTTAAATCTCGACTTTGCGGTGAACAGGGGTAGAAGTCAGTGTCGTCCTTCCTGGAACACTTTTGCACGGTTCCTGCGCGGTGGATGGCAACATTATCGTCCATGAAAGACCCGCCACCTATGGGGTAAAAATGTAAAATTTCAGAATGGACGACATTGACCAAAAGTTTAAGTACTCCATGGCTGAACCCGCACTTCTGAAGACATCAGAGGTGTCTTATAGATATGCATCCTTTTTTTTAAACATAGTGTATTCACATTTATATTAATATTTTACATTAATGAAACTTACTATTTATTATAAATGCTCAACGTGTCATTTTTCTGCTCAATTTTAAAGGCACTTTTGTAAATTTAAAATCTGATATATTTTTTAATTTTTGAATATAGAAATATCTAACAGTATTTTGTTGAAAAGAAGATTTGGAGATTTCGTTGGGCATAGGTTTTCTATGCGACATTTGCGAGCGCGAATTCACCAAGAAAAAATTGTCATAAATACATGTTTGGATGCACAAATAAGTAAATACACAGTCGCAAGCGTTTTAATAGTGTGGATTACAAGACAATAAATTTGTAACAAACCATCGAAAAGTTACACTATCATTCCACACCGGCCGTCCAACTAGTTACTCTAAGTCCTCTGGACGAGTCGGACGGTCTGGGTCTTCAACTATCATTCCACAATACAAGATTGGAAGAGTACAACTGAACCGTATCCGACCTCTTCAACACTATACATATACACACTCACGTCCAAAAGTTAAGCATAGTTGCTGTTTATGTGAAAATTTCAGGATATATATAAATCGGAATGGAAAGAAAAGTAGGTATGTGGGTGGAATAGGGTTATACAAGAAGGAAACAATGCAAAACAAAGATAAGAACGACTTTTATTATTAAAAGAAAAGGGTTGAAAGATAAAGGGTCGCAATACGAGTGTCAACCTCAGTGAAACAGAATGAATAAAACAATGTTAATGATGCAGTTTAATACAGTGTGTGGTAACCTCGTGTAGCCATCCATGCTGCACAACGATTTTTCACACTTTCTATGAAGGTTTGGATGAGTTCTGTGTTCAAAAGCTTCACGGAGAGTAGTTTTCAATCCAGAAGGGCAGTAAGATGTCTCCCGAGTATATTCCGCACATGCTCCATTACATTCGGATAAGGAGAGTTGGCAGGTCACTTCATGTACTGGATATCTCATTTTGAAGGAAGTCGGCGACCAAGGCGGCGGTCAGGAGGTGCGTTATCATCCATGAATATGAAATCAGGACAGACAACACCTCGAAGCAAATGATGTGGAGGTCTGTGCATGCGTCCATCATGCTGCCTGTCCAAACGATGATTCCCCAAACGTAAAACGATGTCTTTCTGTGATGTTTCCCGGGTGAAAATGCGTTCCACGTTCTCTCCAGATCATGGTATGAGGAGAATAAGTTTGTAGACTAAATCTGGACTCGTCACTGAACATGGAATTGCCCCGCGGTTGTCCACTAAACTGCTAATGGTCCAAACTCCACAGTAAACGCGCGCTTTTTTGTGAAAAATTCAGGGGGATTCAAAATACTGGTCCTCTGGCATAGAGACCAAATTTTCTGAGTCTCCTGTAAGCAGTTTGTCTCGAAACAGTGACTCCTGTGACGGCTGCCAGAGCTGAAACCATTTGTGGCAGAAAGGTTTCTCTGATGTCGCGCAGATATCACCAAATATCGGTCTTGCGGAGTTGTTGTTCCCTTTGGCTGACCTGGTACTAGTCTTCGAGTAATATCACCAGTAGTTTGGAACCTCTGCTACAGTCTGTAGATCAAAACGTTGACGGACATTCAGAATTCGAGACGCTTCGGTTTGGGATCGACCGGATTCCAGCTTTCCAATAATCGTCCCTTCAAAAACATACCCAGTTGGCATCTTTGTGACATCTTTCGTCCTTTTTTAACACTTTACAACTAAGTTGAAAAGTGTTTATGACTTTGTTCATTCTGTCTGTCTGTCAGTCTGTCCGCTAGCACGATAACTGCCGTAAAAATGATTTAATCAAAATGAAATTTTAGTATGTTGTTCAGACGGTTAGTAGGACCTATGGGAATATAAATGAATAATATCACCCAATTAGTTTTGGATTGAACCCGGGTTGAATGAATGAAATACATTGAGCCCTATGGGAACTAATTTTTCAAACATTTTTTAACCGGATTTAAAATTCACAAATTGCTTCGAAAATTTTAGGTAATATTCAAATTGGTCCATAAAATATATAAAAAAAAAATCAGCGAAATATATTCAATAGTTTTTTAAATAAAAATTAAAATAATAATTACACCTCTTATATGAAACGATCACGTGACCATGATATGAAACGATCACATGACCCACTTCAAAATGATATATGGCATCCATCTTGTTTCAAAATCGTGATTTTTTTAAGTTCTTTTTAATTCATCTTGAGTGTTGTATCCGTCCTAAAACTGCTTTATTTTTGCTTAAATTCTGTGCATCTACATACTGAAACAACGCAATGACAATATATTTGAGTTTAAATGTTCATCTAAATTTGATTATTTCTACAACTAAGCCTATTTTTCACCTATGTAAAATGTAAACAGCAAAATATGTAGAATGAGTTGTGTTAGAATTCCTGTATTTTTTTAACCAAAATAATTTAGTCCATGGAGTCTGCATGGCTGATTTGAATGAAATAATAATTGATTTTATAAAGAGAAGGACGATTTTTTTCGATGAAGTTTTAAGCATAGAGTTTAATTATTTGTAGCTCCATGGTCTTAAATAAAATGTTTAAATAAAATAAATTATTATAGTATTGTGATGAATGAAATGAATGGGAGAAAGTTATGAATGAAATCCTGCTTTTATAGAGAGATCCAGGCGTGTTATTTTTTCTATGATGTCATTTGAATTAATTTCAGTTGTTTTCGATGAAGTTTTCAAATATAATAAATTATCGTAGTATTATGATAATTCTAAAACTATTACAGAGGAATGTATAACATTTTAGAGATGTTTAAACCAGGCAATTTATATTTCAATGCCGTCATTTGAATGAAGTTCATTTTTTTCGATGAAGGTTTAAGTTTTCAAATATAATAAATTAATGCAGTATTGTGATAAGTTTCAAAATATTACCGAGGAATGTATTGCATTTTAGACTTGTTTAAATAACATTGCATTGAAGTTGGAAAGTGTTTCATTATCAATGCTTTAAGCATGATTGATCTTTCTTGTTATTGTTAACAATGCTCCGTACCACAGCAATTGCGAAATTTTGCCTCAACCTACCATGCCGCTCGAGGCCGTTTATACTGGGTCCGACGTACGAAAGGTGCTTTGCGTATGTCGACGTTGACTGAACAGTTTTGAATATGTACAACGATTTACCTTCGTCCCATGATTCTCTACAACTGATTGTGAACTATTATATCCATATTAACTTCGAATTTTTCGCATTTTATGAATTATGCTTAACTTCTGGACATGGGTGTATATTGTGCATCAATCGTAAAATAATAACCCATCACCACCTAAAATTTGCAAGCGACGAAAACAGGAAATCTAATTCTGATATGTAAATTAACTGTGTTAATCCATATGTACTCGCAATATTGCAAATTCCTGACACATTTAAAAACTAAATGAGTTAAATTTATATCCTATAATTGATGTATTGTATTGATAGTTACTTTTAAGACATCCATTTCCGAATTCTTAACTTTGTTCTTAGTTAAGAAAAATTTGATAAACCTGTAAAAACACAAATAACACTATAATGCAGCATACAGCTGTTTCGAGAATATGCTGGATCCCTTCGTCATTGCAAGAGGACCAACAAACCCAAAGTCCAAAGAGAAAGGAAGAAGCTGATGCTTTATATACCCAAGACCTGCATTAAGAGAAAGCCAATCAGAAAGCAGCACGAAGAACCGCCCAGCTAATCCGAAATGACAAATAACACCCAAGATTGGCGTCCGACAAAACACAACATGGAGATCTCTCCAAAATGTTCCAAGCGCCGAGAAACAAGAGCGTAATACTTCTGTTTCTCCTTTTTGTGCCCATTCCCCTTTTGGACTTTAAGGTTGTTGGTTCTATTGCACTGACAAAAGTGATCAAGCGTAACCTCGAAACAGCCGTATGCTGCATTATTGTGATATTTCTCATTTTAAACGTTACTTAAGTTTTTCTTATCCTTTGTACAAAAAACTATTGTACTTTATTAATTTTCAGTTTTTGTAGACCATATTTATGCATATCGATTCAAAAAATAATATAATAATTTAAACGCTTGGAATTAATACTTTAAAATTTCATGCGACAAATTAAAACAGATTTACACTGTATGGCTATAGTATCTTCTAAATACATAATTTACTTCAAATTTAACACAAATAAAATATTTTTCTTGTACATATCACCTGTAGAAAAAGTATAAATGAATATTTTACGTTAAACCGTATATAACACAATAACAATTTTCGTTATATAAAAGTGAAAAAAAAGTCATTTAAGTATTGCATAAATATGTGACAAAGTTATTTTAACCGATATGTACTGCACTATCTCAAGAGACCCAATTATTTACGAAATCAGAATACGTGAAGGACGCCTCATCAGTTTCAATTTGCTTTTCCATGCTCCGATTCTTCCGAAGTTTCTCAATTTAAGCAGCATACGGATATTAATGCGGTGCACATTAAATATTTCGTCTTCCATCACCTCTTGACAAAGGACGTTTTTTAATTGAGTACACTTGCACAATTTTCTTGGCTTCCTTTATTATAGTTTTAATTACTATGTAGACAAATACAAATTCGTCACGCATAAATGTATTAAACCCTCATTTAAGAAAGGAAAATGGGCAGATTTCAAATCTGGATTTGGAAAAGGCTAGTGACATAGTGAAATATGAGTTATAAGGCAGGGAATGATTATGCACTTCAAAATCGATGCATTTATTTTTTATTATTATGATATACTAAAACACAACTATTATTTATTAATTAAACGCATATAACTAAACTTGTAACTATTAGAATGATTATAGAGTAAATATTTGAGCACAAGTAGTAAAAATCTGATGTGGGCAGCACATAACTTTCCTTATATAATGCAATGAATTTACTACTTTTGCAGTTAAAAAAATGTTTTTCCTATAGTAGATACTTATATTCTTTCCAAGATATTGAATTTTTTTTCAATTAGTCGTCCTTTTCATTGATTTAGCGTCATTTTTATCCACTTGGCGAGATTTTCGTTAATTTAGCAAAATTTTAAAATGTCGCCAAGCTGGTGACATTAGGCTAAATTCGTCGCCAAAATCTCGCCAAGCATTATGGACGGAGAAATAAGTTATTCTTACAGCGGATAAATGACTATTGACGTTCAAATACAAAATTATTACTCAAAGTATCTTTTCTCGTGAATGAAACGAGTTAAATCCACGACAATGATATCACCCAATTTATCGCATATGAAAAATGGACATGTTTCTTAACAGTTAATATTTTTTTCATTTTATATGATTTTTTGATAATTTATTTGAAAAATGTGCAATATCTCGAGAACGGTTTTTCCTAGCGTTCTAAAGTTTATGTCAATAGTTTTCTAAGGAAAAATTACATAAGAAATGTCTATTTGCGTAACTTTATTAAAGGTTTTGATTTTTTATGGTATTTTTCAAAATTTCACTCGAAAATTTAGGGGGGTTCTGAACATAGGATTCTGTTTTAAAACAATAGGCTTCCAGTATTCACGGATTGTGATTTTTGTACCAAAATTCATTCGAATGGCTCCATTCATTAGTGAGATATTGTCTCCACAGTCTCACTGACACACACACACACACACACACAGACATCACTTCAAAAATGTTCGATTCGCGATCAAGGATGCTTGAAACGTGCTCTCCCGTCGAAAACTCGAATTCGAATTTTCGACCCCGTCACAATACTTTCCTTATACATTATGTATATAAGGAAAGTAAAAATATGATGATGAGTAAAGATATAAAGATAATTAAATATTACTATGACTTCAAATAATTATTACGTACAAAATGACTTCATGTCTTCTATATTGCTGTTATTATTACTATTTAAATTACTTAAACTACGAAATTCTGTATTTGAAGTTGTTCCATTTCTCAGTGAGGTTTTCTATTGCATCACTACATCTGTCAAGCTTTTCCATAAACTTTAAGTATACACTTAATGAGTAAAAGTATTTGTAAAATAATTTTGATATATAATGGATATATTTAAAGTGAATTTTGGCAACCTAAAATTTTGAGTTTTAAATTCATTTATTTTTAAAATATATTTATTAAAAATAAATTTTGAATATGATTCAAGTTTTTGTTACTGTTTGAACTTCAATAATTTATGTTCTGCCTTTCAGCAAAATTTTATAAGTGAGGTAAAGCGGTAAAGGGGTATTATAAAACAACGTTGAGGGTTATAAAATAACAGAGATAGTATGTACTTTAACTTAAATACGTAAATAGTAATAATAACGTAAATAATAATAATAATAATAATGTTTCACCAACTTTTGGTGCGGAAAATTCATTCAGCATATTTCCAGTCAGCACAGTTACTATGGCTACTATACAGTGAGCTACTGTATGTTGAAGTTTTACATATGTTGGTGTTACTTCGAAAAACCTTTCATGTGCAGATCGAAAATAATGTTTCTCGAAATATCAACAACTGTACGTATTCATTCAAATGAAATTTTGTCGAAAAGTTCTAAAGTCAGTTCCAAAAACTTGAGTTTTTAATTTTTTTAGTATTAATAGCTACATAGTTTGAATAATTATTACAGGTATATCTAATCCGATAAAAAATGGTCATGTGCTAAAAAAAGACAAGTAAAAAGGTAAGAGGACTGGTTCTTTAGCTTTACAAAAAGTGTCAACTGTAAAAACTTATGATTGAGGTAAAGTTCTATTGTCAAGTTTAACTCATTTCACTAGTGAAAAGTCCATAAAACTGATAAACTAGGCAATAGTTATTCATCTCTTCATCTTACTATTTTTTTATGACTGACACTTTTTGTAAAGCTAAAGAACTTTACACTTAGAGACGTCTCCGACCGTCCAAATGGATGCTCTATGGCTTCGGATGAGTCGGACGGTCTGGGTCTTCAACACTTGGAGAAGTTAGGAAACTCAACATATAAAACTTCAACTATCTGTCATTAGCATAGTATGTTGTTCAGCATTCTTTTATTAGTCTTCACTTTTGAGAAAATAAGAAAAATTTGCAAGATTTTGACCTACGTTCAGGTACCTTAAAATATGAAATCTTCAAATTTTGCATATTTTCCTATAATGGTACTTACATGACAAGAAGTATACTACATTTCAACTGTGGAACTCAAATACATTTTAATGGAATTTTGCTGAATAGTGGCATATTCTAGAAAATGTAGATTTTGACCAATAATTAATGTACTTTAAAATGTTAAAAGTTTTGTATTTTGTAATTTTTCCTTTACTGATTTCTACAAAACAATCAGGATACCGAACAACTGTGTACCTTAAGCTGACTTTCGGTAGAATTGTGATTATAAGTCACTCTTTATGAGAAATTTGGATGAATACGACATTTACGAGTTTTCAAAGCGTCATTAAGATTAATATGAAACAGTAAATAATATTAAATTAGTTTCCATTATAAATATATTTTACTCAGACATTTTTTTTATTTTGGGAATAACAATAATTTAGTTACGTCTTTAAGTAACACGAAAACATATTTCCAAAAATGTTTTCTTAATATTCAAATAATTCTTGTAACTGGGAACCAAAGAAGGCGCATGGAAACATAATAAAACACAAATTTGTCAATAAATACCAATCTGTATACGAAGCAGACACATATTCATGTTAATTCATTAGAAATATTGAAACTAGTAAGATTTTTTAATCAATGTCAAGATTAATATGAAACAGTAAATAATATTAAATTAGTTTCCATTATAAATATATTTTACTCAGACATTTTTTTTATTTTTGGAATAACAATAATTTAGTTACGTCTTTAAGTAACACGAAAACATATTTCCAAAAATGTTTTCTTAATATTCAAATAATTCTTGTAACTGGGAACCAAAGAAGGCGCATGGAAACATAATAAAACACAAATTTGTCAATAAATACCAATCTGTATACGAAGCAGACACATATTCATGTTAATTCATTAGAAATATTGAAACTAGTAAGATTTTTTAATCAATGTAAAAATATTGAGATATAGTTAAAAAATATCTAATGAAATTTCTAATAAACAATAAAAAATATACATAATTTTTATTGTTCCATATTGTTCCATTTTATTGTTCCATAATTTTTATTTCCATTTCTAATCATTATGAAATATAATATATAATGTCTTATTCAATATATCTTCCTTTCCCATTTATTTCAAAATCAACTTATACCTATGGATAAATTATTTAAGTTATTATCGTTAAAAGTATTTCCAGAATTTTATATAAGCGGATCTGCGTTTAAAATTCCATTTTCAATGCTTCACTATCGATATATTTATATTGACAGTAAGACTGAATTGGATGTGATAGAGAAGAGTCAACTAATCATGGAATATATTTTGCTCCAAAGAGTGCTTCAAGCTTTTATAAAGTCAGTTCATAAGTTCTAGATAATTTCGGATATGCCTTAAGATATGCATTATTAAAATGGATCAAGGTGGGTGGGTGATAAAAGGAAATATTTCTTGAATTTCAATGAAAATACGGTTTAATCAGCGTTTTACTTGACATAAATACAATTTAAAATTAGAAGTCTTAATGTGCTTGCTTGAAAATGCTTTATATATCATTGCATTTAATGAAATAAAGAACAGAAACTAGCATAGAATATTTTAAATTCTAAAGTGACGACACAGTGGTATAGACTATCGTTGCATTCAAGATTTGCTTTAATTAATTAATTAGCAAATATTGAATGTATTTTTTATTTACATAAGTGTACAAGTAACTATAAGTAAGGTTTCTCAGTCTGGGGTTGCCTTCTTTTGCCAATTAGTCAGTACGTTCATTTCCATTGATCCTGCAAAGATATGAGATCTACATAGCATTACCAACATGTAAAATCGCCTTCACTGGATAATATTTGTAGAATCAGAAAGGAAACATAGTTTTACAGGCCTATAGGGTTACTATATCCGGACTATCAAAGCAGGATTGCCAAATTTGACGATTTATCACGGAATGTCAACTCTTGGAGACTTTTTGAATGTACTCGAGCCCACTAGAAATACAAATATTCTGGGAAACACGGATTCCTTCACTAAGCTTCTACGAAGAGTATATAGAAAGAGCTATTACTCAGTTGGAGAGCAGCTGACGTGATGCAAGCTGCGTTGAATTATGAACTAAGTCAAGGTTTTGAGGATTGTATCGGTTGTTTGTTAAATTAATGATGGCTTTAATTGTTGTTTTAATGTACTTAACATTTGTTTAGTAATCGAGCTATTTGCTGTTTGTGCTGATAAATACACGTGTTTGTTATCCCGAAATTTATACTCACTCTTGTATCCTGAGATTCCATAGCATACATCATAAAATGCTTAATATTCCAATCTTTTTCAACAAGGTTATTTTCATTTACCTGCAGTTTAGCATAATGGCTCTATAGTTATCGCTAGGGATAGTACTACTCAGAGCAATCACCATTGTCTGAGAATCAATATGAAAATCAGCAAGGATTTTGTGGGAAAGGAAAACAAATTAGAACTTATATTGTTAAACTTTTAGATTAATTTTTATTAACATATAATATATCTTAACATGGCCGTAAAATCGTTCATACTGGAACTTATTATTATTGTAGTACATTGCGTTTTGTGTGCCCGCTAATAATCCTCCCATTATTTAACTTTCGCGCGAATTCTGTAAAAGAATATTAATTATTATAATACTAAATTGATTGCACTGCTTTAACTTTAACAATAAAACATTTATTAACAGCATAAAATTCTTATTAAATATATTACACAATTAATTATATTAGTTCGGCGGCGGAAGACAATGTGAGACCATTAATAAAAATATTTAAAATGGATTGGGACCTGCTATCCAAATTGAGGTACACATACCTTCCAGGATGTCTTGACTTGACCACCGGCAGGTACTTCGCCGATCATATTACTTGAATTAACTCGAAGTATTTTTCACCACACGTAATACGACGATCATACTGTACTGCTGGCTCGAACACTTGTACTTATGAAACTCTCGTAGTTATATCTGTATTCGCCAAGTAATACGTAAGTCATCTTCTCGCTATCTTGCTATACCTTAAGCCTCGTCCTGTACAATCGTTTCTGAACAAGTCAAGTCATCGTATTTTTAAGTTATATGCATATCTATTTGCGTTCTGTCTTAGGTTGTGGCTCTTTTGCCTCAGAACTGACACTCCTCCTTTTCTCCTATTGGCCGCATTCATGGCGAAGCCACAAGCATATTCTGAATTGGACAGCCTCTTATCCAATATCATTACTTTTCATTATTCTTAGATTCGTTCGACCCCTCTCTGTTTTGACACCCCTAAATTTATGGTTTTATCTGATCTTTGGGTTCACGTGCTGTAAAACTTAGCGTCATTCAGACTGGAGGGATTGTCCGATGTTTCGGACGCATAAATTACTATCATAAAACTGTCTCACCAACAAATGTGAGATCTATTTCTGGTCTCGCAGTTTTTACCTGAATTTACTGCAACTAAGTTTTATCCTACTGGTTGTATGACTACTATTTCAACATTGAAATGTGTAGCTCTTTTTAGATGTAATGGCAAAAAGGTTAACAATTGTATGGATAGTTGCAGTAAATATAGAAACATACTTTGTATTCTACGAAAATCGAGATTTTACGTCAATAAATAGGAATAATGAATTTCAATATTTAAATTATTACATAGCTGTGTGGTCATTTTAGTGAGATATATCATTAATATTATTGAGACAGAAGATTAAAACAATGTAACATACGGGCTAAATATTGCAAAAGCTTACGCAAATCTCATTTATTTAATCTATTTTAATAGATATAAATTAATAGATTTTGCCAAGAAGTGTTAATGTACTTATATAAGACTTTGCATTTTCGAGATCTAATATTTAAATACGCATCTCTCCAACGCAACCAATTTCAATGTATTTTAAAATTGGCTTGCTCCAGATAAGGAAAAATATTGAAGGGATATTCGTAGAAATCAGTTCATTTTGTAAGTAGGGGCATGTTATTTTAAAATATCATTTTCAATAGTTGTCTTTCGACATACTATGATATATTAAAGTGAAAGTGATTGGAAAAGAGAAACTAATCCGGCAAAATATTCTGCTTCAAAATTTGCCTTCTTGTTTGTTGTACTCAGTTAGTTGATAAGCCCTTGAGAATTTACAAACGATATCTACTTCCTCTGAAAAAATAATCAGAGCTAGTGATATGTATTTTTTAAACTGCATCATAAATGCATATTAACCATTTTTTATAGTACGTAAAGGACAGTAAGCATACAATAGTTTGAAATGACGTATTTTTTATTTTGATATCAATTTGTAGATGAAAAAAATTCCCAAATGATTTATACCAATTTTTGTACTATCATTCTATTACGTTATATATAAATAAAATTGAAACATCGTTTCTTAATGTAACATTAATATGTTGCTTTGATGATTACGTTAATATGCTACTATGCTTACCTTAATGTGCTTCTTTGATGTTTAAGTTTTATTATTTTTTTCTCATATTTTTTTTTTCTTTTTTCGCTCAATATATCTTGTGAACAAATTAATGTTAAAAATTGAGAAACTACTCTAAAATATATAAATGAATACAAAAGACTGTTAGAAGTTCATATATTGTAACAACAATTAAGGAAACAAACTTTGTCATAAGCTATATGAACTTACTGCTTGAAATAAATTTAAAAAAAAAAAATATCCAAACTATTGTAAATCACACTAGAAAATAAAAATATATATTTGTTATATTTTGCGTATTTCATAATATTTTATTGACTGGTATATTTTACTTTAGGTTGAATAACAGTTCTTAAGTTTGTTAATGAAATAACTCCATCAGATTTTAAAACCTTCATTTTTTGTTACATACTACATAATTCAATTTACAGTTAATTTTATAACGGTTTATGCAAAAATTGTCGATGATAGTTAATGGTGTTACTCAAATAACTTAAGACACAAGTGGGTTTAATACGTATTTCGTCATAGGCTGCTGAAGTTAGTGGCCTATATACTAAGCAAGTGTTTTGTATATTGCTGCTCTGCTATACTCTTTTTAGATATTTATTTTCATTGGTTTCTTTATTGTGTATCTTGCACATCCCTTGACGGGGGATTTTCTTGCTTTTATTTGTGAAGCCCTGTCTTTCTATCCTGAAGATGGATGATCGCCGAAAATATTTTAACCACACTGTACTGTTTTATGCTGTATGTCCCCAAATATATTTTTGAATAATTTGTGATTACAGCAGTTTGCATGACTCATCGATTATAATATAGCAGTGCGAAATGTTTAATCTACTCTCATTGTCAACAGAACTTTTCTGGCTTAGAGACTAACTAATACAATGTATTTTCTTTACAGGATATACATAGAATATTTTGCACAAACAAAAACAATCAATATCTACAGCACGAAAAATGTCCAGGTCAACAGGAATATTCTTCATTGGATATTTTCCAATTGATGATATGTTATCATTTGACTTCATAAGTTCTTTCAATTCGATAGCAAAATACCATTTGTGGTGCAAAATATAATGTTATACGTAAATGTTGTTAAATACAGAATTTGGGAAGAAAGGACTCTGTGTGCCAGTCAATTTTCTCCTGTGTCAGAAATATTTACTTGTTTAATTTAAATATAATTAATGAGGGAATTATTAGTTACACCATTTTCTCAATTTAATTAATTTATCATTTATAACATTAATATTATTTGCATTCGTTAGAAACATAATTTAGAATGCAGATTATATATGATTAAATCTGATAGTCAGATTAGTGTGATGTCCATATGTCTAAATAAAGAATAAATATTATATTACTTACAACATTAATAACGTTTACATCCATTAAATACATAATATAGAGGAGAATTAAACATCGTTAAGTTGGCCAATCGGGTTATTTTGATGTAATGCCTAAATACTGAATTCTATTTACTTAAAATTAATAGTTTGTTGTCATAAGGTAAAATTGTCCTTATCAAAAATTACCTGTATAGGACCTACCTATGATGCCGCCACTAAGGGTGGAGCATGTAAGCTCCCGGTTCTCAAGCTCGGAAAACGAACACACAAAACATAAAGAAATACACATGCTTAATTGCTCAATTTATTTTAATATTTTACTTAATAGATATCTATTGTATCTGGAGTAGCTAAGCTATAATTAAATCAATTATTAAAATACACATAATACTAACAATATTACATTAATATATATATATATTTACACACATAATAACTTTGACGTAAATTTCTTAAAAACAGTTTCCTTTAAACAATCGATAAAGAATAGTTCTTATAGTTCAATATTACGAACTCGTTCATATGGTCTACTCATACGAACTGGTAGTCAATTAATTTAATAATTGTTAAAGGTGTGAATTCCGTGCTAATAGTGACAATTGAAAGTTGGTTACCTTTGCTCTTTGTGTTACGTGCATATTCGTGCTATTTCAATGATGTAGGAAAACCGTTACACATCTGACTGCACTCGCTACCATTTTGTTGCTCACATTCTATAGACACTTTTCACAAACCCAAGAAAACATGATGCTGACTCGTTCGAAAGTTTTAAATCGACTCACAAAACTTCAGGTGCGTCTAGGACGCTGTCGAAATTGCATCTGTGGAAAGTTCTAGAACATTCTCTCAAACCTTTTTCTTTTCACATTGTAGTGTCGTTGTTGATTCGTTGAAGTGAAGAGGGGGATGCGCTGCTTATTTATGTTTGTATTGCCATTGGCTCCCTCCGCAGCATTTAAATAGCTCATTAGCTAGGTTGGCATCCGCAATTGGAATTGGAAAATGGCTAGGTTGGCATCCGTAATTGGGGTGTAACATGTAATACAAATATTGTGTTACATGATATCCCCCCTTGCAGAGAGAAAATTTCAGCACACGGTAAACATTGCACTGAATACATATGTGTACACATTGCGGCCACTTTGGAATTGTTGCTTTGATCCACTGCACATATATCTGTCACAGAAATGCAGATCACCGCATGTAAGATACACTATATTGTAACATTGACATACATATATCGGTGCATTACAACCGACATGTCACTAAAATGAAGGAACTCACTGTTCGGAAGATACACCATATCGTACTTGGTAACACATATATTTATGTACATGAAGAAATTATCACTGTTCGGAAGGCACACTATATTGTCACATGGAATTATCACGAGCACGGAAGACACCTTATTGTGACATGGAATTATCATGAGCACGGAAGACACCTTATTGTCACATGGAATTATCATGAGCACGGAAGACACCTTATTGTCACATGGAATTATCATTATTGATCTTATAATCATATATTTTTTGTATCACGGAAGAATGCGTCACCATCCTGTGACTTAACTTTCAAAGTTCCGGTACTTCAATATTTATATTTTCATTATGTTGCTTAGTACAGTCTATTGCACACTTCAACTGAAGACTATATCATAATTGTTATTTGCATTTCTATTTATATACAAGTTCACAACATTACATTAAAATATACGCAATTCATTACCTTGATTTCTCATTTTCACAGACGTAAATAATTTTTTGACAATTTTTTAGCTGTATATATTTCTTATTTGTTACAATAATTAACATGTTATATATTTTTGTGTGTATCAATCATGGCTAATTTGAACCCCATATTTATCATATTACATCGCGGCATTTAAAATATCAAATATCTCTACTCATTTCGCTACTCCAAACTACTGTGCATCTCATAATACGCACTTTAAATTTCCTTTTCGACTGCACTTTCGTGTGACACAACTGCGCGGGAGGAAGGGAGAAAAGAAAAAAAGAAAAAATTTCGCTTGACCCGTAGCTTTCTTCTGTTCCTCTCAACGCGTTTCTATGACAACTGCGAATCTGTTGACCCCCACGGCGACCCTTGAATGAGTGTCTTCATTGTTTGCAGAGCGCAAACTTACGTAAAAGGGATTTTAACTGCCTTTGCATGTATCGCTAAAGATTAATCGTTATCGTGCAACTTTGGCGGTATCGTCTTCTCAAGCGCGGGCTTTTAGACTGTCCGGTGGTGAATGTAAGAGCTAACATTGACGTGGGAGGTTTTACGTGTATCCTTTTAAGGAATTTACTTACAGTTATATTTTATGTGTATCATATTATATATTTATTTTACATATGTTGTTATTAATTCTATTTAATTTAACATATATATATTTTTTATCTTATGACCTTAACACAGATCTGACTGTTGAATTATTATTTTGATTTCATGTACCTCTAATTTATTGGATTTATTTATCCCTTATTGCAACAACGCGTGATATATTATTTTATGTGTAGTATTATGAATATACCATGCTTTTGTTATGTTATTGATACAACTGACTTTATGTTCCCGTTTCAGCATAACTTTACATATTTATTTATTTAAATATATTCTTTCATATTTAATTTTATCTGTTATTTCTTTTTATTTCCAGTGATGCTTAATTAATGCAATAATTTATTAATAATACTCAATCATTTATCATTTACATACAAATCAATGTCTTTTCCTAATGTATTTTATTTTTATATACCGGCCGGTATTTTTACATAACTATAATTGCCTGCAATTATAATTTTAAATTTTGATACATTGGTTGTATGCTTACAATAGAAATTTTTCGTATTATTATCGTACTATGCAGGGGAGATTTTCTCCGATGTTTATTTTTAGCCTGGATATTTACTTTGAAGGTGACTAGCTTTCGCCGTACAATGGCCATATATGGAGCTGTTACGCTGACTGTGAAGGATGGGACATTAATCCTACTTCTTCAAGTTTATTAATCCATTTATGTAATTAACTTTTATTTTGTTTTTTTAGATTGCTTGTTTTCGTAAAAGGTCTGAATACACCATTTATGTAATAATATATTTATTAATTTACTAATTATTATTTACATCAGCTGTGAGTGTTTATTTTGAGTTCACACATTTATTTATTTATTTATGATTTTGCTTTTATTCTGTCAGCTTTTTATGAGGTATTTAATTAATACTTTTATGATTTTGAATATTATATACTTGCATTTACTATGTTCCATGACTTTATTTTGAATTTTATTAATTATGTTATACTATTTTTTCAAGACCTGTACAAGAAAAGGAAAAAAAAAAAAAAAAAAAAAAGATATCGTAAAGAATTCCATCCCACACATCTTTATCATTGGAATGTCTACCTTGATTTAAGCATCTATCATTGGAAGACTTGTATTTTTGATGCCCACTACTGACTGTTACCACCTTTCGTTTTCAAGCAAGACAAATTGCAAGTAAGTGAAATTTAATTATCTCTCTCCTTTTTTTCTTCTAACACCTTAGTTTATTTTATTTTAGAACATTGAGGGGTATTGTATGTATTATTTATCACTTCTACAAATTTTTTCTGATATTTATTGCTCTATTCATAACATGTATCCATACATAAATGTTTATTTATTACCTATATTTTTATTTTATCCTCATATTTACAAAACCCTCATATTTACAAAAAAAATATCCTCATATTAATTTTACAAATATGTTATCCTCATATTTATTTTACAAAATATATTATCCTCATATTTATTTTATAAAAAATATTATCCTCATATTTATTTTACAAAACTACCTTTATTTCATTATTAATTTTTTAAAATTATACATTTAATGCCTTCATTACCGTTACACTAATATAACATATTTTGCGTTTTCGCACATAAAATTTTCATATTAAATTTTTATCATTATATATTATTTTGCTTTCGAATACTATTTTTTGCGTGTCCTCAGATTATAACGTCTCGGACTCTGATAATTATGATTATTGGCGTTATATTCTTTGTTTACATGCGATTGACTTCTGTCAACAGTTCGCCGTGTTTGTTTACTTTGTAAATACTTTTTACGCGGTTCTGCTTTATATAATTTATTCGCGTGAACAACTATCCATTTTTTATTTGGATCGTACATAGGTGTGATAGCGTAATTATTGTTACGGATCACCTTTACGATGCGAAATGGCCCTTGAAATTTTTTTTGTAATGCTGTGGTGGGCCTCAAATTTTTCAAATATACAATTTGCCCTTTTACCAATTTTTTTTCTCTCACTCTTTCACAAATCCTCTCCTGTCTAATTTGAGCTTGAATTTGTTTCTGTTTAGTAAATTTATTGATATTTTCCGCTAATGTAAGTGCTTCACTGACGTCATTATCATATTCAGTTTTAGTTAAATTCGGACTGTCATCAGGGTCCGCTATTTCCAGATTATTTTCTCCGGGTAATTTCAAATCTCTGGTAAGAAACAAAATAGCGGGACTGTGGTCTATATTTGCGCTGGGTGTTGCATTATGGAATAATTTTACATATGGCAAGACTTTGTGCCAATTAAATGTTTGGTCAGCCATTGCTGCCAAATAATTTTTTATTCCCAAGTGGCTTCTTTCTAAAATTGCATTTGAGCTGGGTTTGTAAATTGAAGTATATTTCAATTTTATACCATGTTGCTCTGTGAATTTTTTAAATTCCTCGCTTTTCAGTTGCCTTTCGTTATCTACTAACAACCACATAGGAACGCCATTTTGTGAAATCCAATTCGTTAGGACCTGTAATACACTCGCAGTTGTAATATTTCTCACGGGTACTGCCTCCAGGAATCTCGAGTAATGGTCTATCATCGTTATGATGTACTCGTGCTGTCCGTTACTTCTCGGTAGCTTCCCTACAATATCTAATGCCACCGTGTGATTTTGTTTACATGGACGTGGGACACGTTGTAATGCCATAGGTCTTATAGCCTTATTCTTGTAACATAAGCATGCATCACATGATGCGCAAAAATTTTTTACATCACTGTATGCCCCTTTCCAGTAATACTTTCTATTCAGAATTTGATATGTTTTTTCTACTCCAAAATGCGGTGTATGAGCTAACTCAATAACTGCGAATTTTAGACTGTGAGGTATTAGAATTCTGTCCTTTTGCATAGGATTTCTGATATTTCTAGAAGTCTTTATCATAATTAATCCTGTATTTACATCTCTATAGTATTTATTTACATATATTGGCTGTTTAGATTTTGCATTCAGTCCGATAATAATTTTCTTTATCTCTCTATCTTTTGCTTGCTCTTCTAAAATTTTGGCTATTGTTATAGCGCTGTCATTAGCAATAATGTTATTTATTAATTTAGTCTTAGTTTGTTCAGAAAAAATTTGACGTGACATAAAATCACTGGGATTATCTTGTCCTTTAATGTATTTTATATCGAAAGAATATTGTTGTAAATTTAATAACCATCTTGCGATTAAATCAGAATTTTGATTTTCTAAGTGTATGTAGTGAGTTAAAGCTTTAGAATCAGTAAATACCGTAAAATGCGTACCATATAAAAAATCTTTGAAATGTATTATAGCGTCGTGAATTGCTAGCAATTCTAGCTTCATGCTCGGATATTTCTTTTCACTGTCTGAAAGTTTCCTGCTATAATACTCGATAGGATGAAAATTTCCATTCACTGATTGAAGTAAAATTCCTGACGCGGCTACTTTTGAACAATCAGTCGACAAAAAGAACGGATTTGACATATCAGCTGCCTTGACTACCGGTTTCGATAAAATCGCGTTTTGCAATGTTACAAACGCTTCTTCGCATTTCTCCGTCCATATAAATTTTTTATCTTTCTTTGTTAACTCAATTAAAGGATTGCATAGTTCAGAAAAATTTGGTATGATCTGCCTAAAATAATTACATAAACCTAAAAATGATTTTACTTTTTTTACTGTCGTTGGCACAGGGAAATTCGTTATTTTTTGTACATTATCATCTGAAGGTGTTATGCCTTCCTTACTTATCTTAAATCCTAGAAATTTAATGTCCTCTTTACACATTTGTAATTTTGAAGGGTCAATGGTTAAACCAAATTTAGCTAATCTCGAAAATACCGTTTTTAATTTCTCCAACATTTTCTCGAATGAATTTGCAGCAATTACAATATCATCTAAATAAAATTCAATTTTCTGATCTTTTAAATCTCCTAAGCATTTCATCATTAGTAATGAGAAATATGCTGATGAGTTTTTTGCCCCAAAAGGTAATCTATTAGGTCTATACGATCCATTATTTGTTATGATATTTAATCGGAAACTATCCTCCGGTTTGATTTTAATTTGAAAAAACGCGGACTTTAAGTCTATCACCGTGTACAATTTGTGGCCTGCGATGTTGTGCAGAATGTCGCTGATTTTACCAATATTTACGGGCAGTAATTCAGTAATTTGATTAAGTAGCCTGTAATCTACGGCTAAACGATATTTTTGTTCTTTATTGGCATCATTACTATTAATACTGGCTTTCTTCTTTATCAATAAGCATGGGAACGCATAATTACTTGTAGATTTTTCTATAATTCCAGCTTCACACAATTGTTTGATTTCACCTTCTAGTACAGGTTTTAACATTTTTGGCAAGGGATAAGGTTTACACTGAATTGGGTATTGGTGTAGTAAATTAAATTCCGGTACTATTTCTTCTGTCATTCCCAGCGTTTTGTATGATTTCGCAAATACATCATAATTTTGCAACAGTAATTTTAGCAATATATGTTTTTCATTTTCTTGTAAGTGATCTAGTTTAAAATCTTGCGGTGTTAATTCCGCTTTTCGTAGCGCTGAAATGTCCATTTTTTGTGGATCATTTAAGCTTTCGATATTGTTAATCTGTAAAATTTTATCAGTATCATGTTTCTCTTCACAAATTTCAAACTGCGGTGTTACAGTACCAAATATCATATTTTTATTTAGATGAATCTCTTCTTCTGTTTTATTTGTTATTATAGTAGAAATATATTTTATATTATTTACATAATGTATAGAATTTTGAGTATGTAAATCTTTCATTGAGTTTGTAATATTTAACAATACATCCTTATCTTCAAAATAATTTTCGCTTAATTTTAATTTTATTGATTTTGTTTCTTGAGGGAGTAATTTAATTTTATGCGCTAAGCTTGCATTTAAGCATTGAATATGTTCAACTCTTGTATTATTATTTTCTGGTTGCTGTGCTTTTTTCTGATTTTTGTCTTGAAATGGTATAGATATGGATTCTTTGACAAACTTTAATATTAATTTATTTGTGTCAATTATGGCATGATGATTTTTGAGAAAGTCAAATCCTAAAATTATTTCATAAGGGGTGTTGTTTAATTGTTTAGTTATGAAAAAAGAATTTTTGCATCTTTTGTTTTCAATTTTAAAGCTAAAGCTGATACATTTTGAAAATTGAATGTTTTCTTTGGTCATAGTCTGTATTTTTACTTGTCTAGATAAATAGTTAATTTTAATTTTATTTTTGATTTTTTGAAATATTTTATCTGATAATAAACTGACACTTGCGCCACTATCTATGAGAGCCACTGTTTTTATGTTCTCTAAATTTATGTTAATCATTGGCAATGCGTCACTCTGTCTATATGTTGAATTCAGTAAATGTTCATTTAAATTTTGTGCATCCTTATTAATTTTGCTTGCAATTTTATGGGATCTCAAATCCTTATTTGATGCCTTATAACTTTCTATATGTCTTTTATTTCGAGGTCCCTTTCTTAGTTTAAATATTCATTATTCTGATATTGCCTATGATTGCTTTCATAATGTGGTCCATTATTCTGATATGATCTTCTGTTATTACTTTGAAATTGTCTGTTGTTATTTCCTGCACGCCGTCGTATTCCCCGGTTATTTATGAAATTACCTCTTCTGAAATTCGCCCTACTATAGTGTGCATAATTATTTTGACTAGTGGGTCTTTGTTGAAAATTGGTAGTTTCCTGAATGTTATTTCCATTTGTCATCGCCCTTTTTAAATTGTCTTGTACATTATGAAGCATATAGCATTCGGACATCCAGTGATTGTTACGACCACACGCTATACAGAATTTCTGTGGCGGGTTTTCTGCAGTATTTTCCGTTTTTACATGATTTATTTCCAGATTCTCACTTATTTTATTTTCTACATCAATACTATTTACACAATCATTTTGTTCCTCCAATGCGGATTCTATTACTTCAGCTATTCTCACTGCTTCCTCAAAAGTTTTCGGATCATTTTTTTTATTTCTGTTCTTAAATCTTCTCTGACTATCTGTAAAAATTTGGTGAGTTTAATTTTCTCTGTAATTTTTTTTTACATTTGCGTCCATTGTTTCATCTACTTCTAGAAAAATTATCGCCTGGTTTTCGATTTCTTGTGCAAGCTCCTTAATTGTCATATTTGGTAAATGTTTCCGATTGTTAAAATTGTTGTGTTTTTGCACTAATGTTTGTTTCCTTTCAAATTTGTTTTTTAATAACTCCATGAATTTTTCATATGATTTTTCCTTTTGCAGAGCAATATTTTCTGCTAGAAATTGTTGAGCCTTTCCCTTTAATCTTGATTTGACAATTATAATTTTCTCTTGTTCGGACCATGATGTTAAATCCGCTATTTCCTTAAATTGTATAATAAAAAAATTGACATTATTTTCCTTTTGTCCATCAAATGATGGCAACATCTGCATAATTGGCAACGATGTATTTTGCTGAGCTTGATTTGCGGGCATCTGTATCTGGATCGCATTATTTGCCGAACTATCTGTTACTCTGTTATTTATATGTACCTCCTGCTGTATATTATCGATAATTGGAGCATCTTGCCTCGATCTTTTACTTATTTGCCTAGTTTTATTCGGCGCCATGATTTAATACACTGTTATACAATTCTGACTCTATTTTAAATATTTATGCTAATACATACATATATATACAATCATATAATACATATTTAAATTATCCTTTTCATGCATTTTCTTATCATTCTACTGAGTTATATCTCATTATTAAATTCATTGTTAAATTCAATATTACATTCCACTTATTATTAAATTCACTTTTATATTCAACTCATTATTAAATTTAATATTATATTCAAACTCATTATTAAATTTAATTTTGCCTTTTACTTATATTTTTTACTTTCTCTTATGAAAATTAATTCTCTCCGAGCTTGACCACATACGGCACCAATTCGCGCGGCGACATCATGTCATAAGGTAAAATTGTCCTTATCAAAAATTACCTGTATAGGACCTACCTATGATGCCGCCACTAAGGGTGGAGCATGTAAGCTCCCGGTTCTCAAGCTCGGAAAACGAACACACAAAACATAAAGAAATACACATGCTTAATTGCTCAATTTATTTTAATATTTTACTTAATAGATATCTATTGTATCTGGAGTAGCTAAGCTATAATTAAATCAATTATTAAAATACACATAATACTAACAATATTACATTAATATATATATATATTTACACACATAATAACTTTGACGTAAATTTCTTAAAAACAGTTTCCTTTAAACAATCGATAAAGAATAGTTCTTATAGTTCAATATTACGAACTCGTTCATATGGTCTACTCATACGAACTGGTAGTCAATTAATTTAATAATTGTTAAAGGTGTGCCTTCCGTGCTAATAGTGACAATTGAAAGTTGGTTACCTTTGCTCTTTGTGTTACGTGCATATTCGTGCTATTTCAATGATGTAGGAAAACAGTTACACATCTGACTGCGCTCGCTACCATTTTGTTGCTCACATTCTATAGACACTTTTCACAAACCCAAGAAAACATGATGCTGACTCGTTCGAAAGTTTTAAATCGACTCACAAAACTTCAGGTGCGTCTAAGACGCTGTCGAAATTGCATCTGTGGAAAGTTCTAGAACATTCTCTCAAACCTTTTTCTTTTCACATTGTAGTGTCGTTGTTGATTCGTTGAAGTGAAGAGGGGGATGCGCTGCTTATTTATGTTTGTATTGCCATTGGCTCCCTCCGCAGCATTTAAATAGCTCATTAGCTAGGTTGGCATCCGCAATTGGAATTGGAAAATGGCTAGGTTGGCATCCGTAATTGGGGTGTAACATGATATACAAATATTGTGTTACATTTGTAATATTATAACGTGAAATTGTACCTCGAATTTAACATATACTCAGTGACCAATGCAGCGTAGACAGAGTTGTAATCCATTTTATTATTTTCACGGTTATTTCCATTGGATATTTATGACTTTTTCCGGTTGTTCATCACTGAAATTCAACTCGACCACTTTGACAATGTCTCAATAATAGCAAGTTTCAATAGTAATCTTCAATAGTAACCATTTTCTTTTGAAGTCTCAAGTCTCTATCGATTCTGTTGTTCCTCTTTGTATTGGGAGGAGGAATCAGCAGCTCCTTCTTTCTTTGATAGGGACATGGAATGCCTCCTACATCTGGTTGACCAGTACGTCGCTTCACGGAAAGTCAGTACTCTACTTCTATTGCAGCTCGACGGGGTTGGAATTAGACATTTCGTAGACATCTTAACTGTAATATATTCTTTGATTACATAATGCCAGTCATGCCAGTCAATGCCAGTCATTTGATTATATAATGCCATCATTCTGGTGATTCCTTTTGTGATGCCGATGTTTCAAAAGGTGTTTTTTAAAGCTGGTTTGTAAAAGGTAATATCAGTTTTAGTAATAAATACTAAACATCTTAGTGGTAAACATACCGCGACAGCAGAATCGTTAGAGCGTGGGGATTGCACTCAGACGATCCGAGTTCGATACCCGCTTCTGTGAAATCCACGCGGAGTACGGCCAAGTTAAACATGTGGATAAGTAAGTTATTTCGAAAAGTTGGTGGCAGAGGAAGGAGTTTACGGTTCCTGTGAATGCGTCCCCCACTGAGTTCCAGTCTAAATTGGATGGCACTTTCCGGCCGTCCAAATCGATGTCTTACGCCTTCAGATAGTTCGGACGGTCTGGGTCGAATAAAAAATGAGTCAACAAGGAGGTAACAACAAGGCGCCAGACTTGATGTGATGATCGGACACAGATTTATGATCCGGACAATAATTTACGATATCAGGTCATATGATGTTTGTGAACTCGAGCCAAAATGGCCGACCAATGAGAAGTTGATTCCTCTGGCAATAATGCCCTTAAAGATTGTCTAATTGCCTGGACCAATCCCGACACAAATGCCTGAGACCCTCAGCCAGAGCTGAGTTACCAAAATATCTTGTGAGGAGAAGAGTATATGCTGTGATGAGATAGAACAATGGTAACGGCAGTTGTTCGAAGTTGATGAATGAACATGTAGCAGATATATTGTGAGAAAAGTGACGAGTTCCTTATCAATATCAGGTTCAATAATTTAGAGTAAAACCGATAAAATGGAAAATGATAGTGATGCTGTGTCAAAAAAGTGATAACAAATACATAGATTGGTAAAACGTCAAGATTTAAAATGATTTAATTAAATTAAAGACGAAACATGTGATTCTAAAAAGTCATTTAATATATATCTTATTCAAGTACAAATAGTTTTAAGAACAAGCCAGGGCGCTTTCGGTCGTCAACACACCCTTCCTCAGTGGCGTCAAGTGAAATCGTACTGTCGTGACGGCATTTGTCACTCCTTTGTAAATTGCATAACTTCAGTACTTTTTAAACTTTTATTTAATTAATCTGTGTCCTGGAACCCTCTTGTCAATGTATATATTTTAGCAGATGTAAAAGTATCGAAATCAGTAGTAAATTGTGCCATTTTTATTTCGTTATATAATTCTCGCACACTCGGGGAATGACGCCCGTTAGTCTGGGTTGCACCTGTTGCTGGCGGAGACAAGTGTCTGCGTTCTTCTTGACTTCACGTGGCTGCTGCACGTGCCTTAAACTTTTCCGTTTGTTGGGCGGATCCCTGGATGATTTTGAATTGGAGGTAATTTTCGATTGGTGGATAGGAGATGATGTGAGCCCATGTCATTTTCTATTGGACGGCTCCTGGATCCATCTGGAATGTATATAAGCTGAGTGATTCTTGACTCTGGGCTCTCTCCCTGGAAACATCTTCGAACTCACGTCGACGCGGGACTTAGCCCTCAGGCGGAGTTACCGTGTTGTGAGGGTCGGGAGAGATGCCACCTGCCACTGCTGTTACCACCGCCACTGCTGTTACCACCGCCACTGCTGTTACCACCGCCACTGCTGTTACCACCGCCACTGCTGTTACCATCGCCACTGCTGTTACCGTCGCCACTGCCGAGATCTGATGATGCCTTGCCCTCGCCGACCGTCGACTGCCTTGTAAACGTTAGAGATGATGCCTCATCTTGCTTGGTCGAGCACCGGGACCAGAGGAAGCAAATATGAAGCTGTTCCTTCGGCTGACCTGATCCGGCACCTTGCCGGAAACTGCGGTTCGGCCGTTCCTGTTGGAGCGGGGCAATGTTTGCCCCGAGGGAAACTACCAGCGGATGCCTGTGCTCTTTCTGCCATGAGTCCTTCCAAGAATATCTTGAGGTAAGACTTAAACACTTAGACTGCCGTTGGGCTGTTGACTGGACTTGTGCATCGACCACTGCAGAACTTTTCATCCATAGGATCTTCTGCCAGCATTATACATATATATTCTAACTACAGTCTCCTTCTTCATAATGAAACATTATCTGAGCCATAGTAAATTAAATTGAATTAATACTGTTTAGAAATACAGTGAATAATCAGCCTTTAACGTTCCCCGTGTGTGTGCATTCTCTCTGACCATACTTTTATTTTGCTAAATTGGAATATATGAAATTTATGTGAAATTACTTGATTTGTTGAATTATTATTAAGTTCCGGCAAAGAGCCGATGATTTTTAGTTAAAGTGTGGTCCAGTGGTTTGGCAGCTGAATATGAATCAGCATTTGTATTTTCTGTGATAACTCCTTAAAATTTGGCATTTAAATAAACTTAGAAGTTAAACGAAATTATGTACTCTTATTTGTGTAGAATTTGCATTGTATTTAAGTGTTTTCAGCTTCTGGAGGAATCTTGAAGGTAAAGGTAATTTCTTTTGTATTTGTTGGGTTTCCTTCACAGGTCATCAATTGGAATTCTTCCAATTGACGGGAGGAGTGTTTCGAACCTGGGTTACAAATTTGGTGAGAGTTAGACTCTCGGTCTGCCGTGTCTGGCCGGTATCCGTTGTGACTTTAGAAGCCCACGGAACCCGTTATGACAGTACTAACATGCTTAAATCCACATCGCAGGCAAAATTTGCCTATTACAAAATAGCATCATTACAACTATCAAGCATGATAAGGCATCAACATAAAGCATGAGCAAGAAAAATAAATTAAAGGCAATTATACTGCAAATTAAATAGGATAAAATGCTATATCAAGTTTAGCATGTATGCATAAAATAATTTCCAAATTTAAAAGTTTTATCAGAGGTAGGATTTTAAAGGCTTCGCGAGCTATGAATCGAGAACATGTCGCCAAGCATAACTCAGAACCTGAACAGGATTAAAATTACAGATCTCAGCACGGTATAAATCAATAAACATGGATTCATACAATAAAATGGAGTGTGGATTACTACAACGAATCAAATAGAAAGTTTTTTCGAAAAGGGGCTGAAAATTATCTTTGACAACAAATTGGGCAAGAGCAGAAAATTGATTTTGATTTTTAACGTCTCGGGCATGTTCTGCCAAACGTATGCCTACCATACGTTTAATGCTAGCTATATAAAACTTAAAATCATTATCAGGAGAAAGAAGGGGTACCACATTTACCCTAGCTTGACTTTTAATGTTTTCCCTACCCCTAAATTTATCAGTGCGAATACGATTAAACATAGTGATACCAGTCGAGTGAGCAGGTTTAAATTTAAATTCGGTGCAAATTTGAATAAGGGGACGAATACTTTTTGAGTGATACAGTAAACTAGCTTTGAACGGCGTGCGATCGTTAGTAGAATTGCGTTTTGAATTAGTTTGAATAAATTTTCGACGAATTTGAGAAAAAAAAATTATAAACCAATTCGAAAGTGTGAGGAGCATCCTGACCTAGTTTAAAGAGAACATCAATTTCGTTATTTAAAGATGAAATGGAGGAACAGACATTAAAAACACGGTTAAAATATGCATTAAAAGAAGCTTTTTTAGATGCTGATAGGGGCTTTTAGGGATGAAAAGAATTAGCAGGAATATAAGTGTAGTTCCATTTTAAACGAGATGGTATACATGCGTTATGTTGATGACGTCATTTTCTGTTGTGAAAATTCAGATTTTGTAATGGATTTCACTTTCTATCCACAAACGTTAAATTTAATAGAAACTCAGCAATATTAACGATAGTTTATATTATTTGGACATATGTATTGACAAATTAGATAATAACACTTTTTTACTATGTTTGATAGAAGGAAACATTTTAAGCTTAAAATTAATTATATTACACAATGGATTACAAATTTACATAAAAATGTATTCAGAAATATTATAATTAACCAATTGATAAGAAGGAAAGGTTTAAATAGTAGAGATACATATAAAGTTAAAAGCTATAGGGATTTTTTAAATGATGCTATGGAACAGGATTACCCCGAGGGTTTTTTGATCAAGATTATATCAGGATTCAATGATTTAACTGTAACTGTAAGTATAAGAAGATATTTGAACTGTTGAAACAGGGATATAAAGGATATGGGAAGACAGAAGTGGTACACGGATATGGACAATTTGTTTAAGCTCAAGATTAAAGATCAAGCCTTATATGGATTTAAAAATTAAAGACAAGGTAACACATACTGGTGGTGAGGGTTTTATAGTTCATGTATTCATGTGAGAAATGGTATTGATTACTAGGAAAAGAGATGTAGAATAGACATTGAAGTATGGTGTTTGGTTAATAGATAGTCTATTGAGTGAAAAGGTATTAGGTTTTTCATGTGCATCTTTCAATGGATTTTGTTGTTTTCAATTGATGATTGTTGTTGGTAATAAAGCCCTCTATAGTAAACGTATCGGCTTCCGTAAGTGTCGCCATAGCATGGAGCATGCTCAACCGGAGAGTGGGGGTCACAACTGCCCCCGGCCAATTGGTGGTACTTTTCATTGTTTGCATTCAATGTTTACTTTCATGTGTTTTACATTTTCTATTTAGATATTATATATATATATATATATATATATATATATATATATATATATATATATCTTCAGAAACAATTTTGGGGGGTTAATTTATATGGATACTCAGATTTGACGACGAATCTATTCTATCTATTCTAGATTTACACCATGGGCATGTTATAACAATAAGTATTATTAATTGTGATGCGCTGAGGTCACTTATGTTACTGGGTACTAAATACAGTCTACCTACTAAATTTAAGCATAAATTAATATTTTAAGATTTAATACTTGACTTAAATAAGTTTATCTATAAAATCAATATTACTATACAAGTACACTCGAGTCACGCATACTTAATAATTCTATCTATAATTTACATAATACTAACTTTAATATCTCGTCTAATAGAATATTAGCCAAATATAAGCAAATCCATCTAAAAAATAGTTGTAATAACATTTCATATCTCCTTTTAGTACCCTTTTTCCATAAATTCCTTGTAGCTTTTCGAACTATTACTAGTGGACATAATTCTTACTTACCTAATGCTGGTAAATTATTAACAAACATTTTACATTTAATTTCTTTGTCAGATAACCGCTCAAAAAATAGTCATATTGTGAAAAACAGTTTTGAATTAGTTAAGAAATTATAACCTCTTACTAATATCCATAGCTTTTATACTTTTGATTTCAAGGATTTGTTCAATAATATTAATATAGATGATCTGTATAAAATTATTTTAGAAGTTTTTGAAAAATATAATATTACCCTAAAATATTCATATTTCCTTTTTAAAAATGAATTAATTTAACACTCCTTGAGAATTATATTCAACACGGTGGATATTTTTATAAGCAACAGTGGTATCCCACAAGGGGGGGGGGGGCTCATCATTATCGGACAATCTATATACTTGTATGAAAAGAACATTAATTTAGGATTGCATAATATGCTCATGTATAGATGTTTAGATGATATATTATGTGTATCCATAATAATAATCCTATAGTAATAAACTTGTATCCTAATAATTCACAATTAAATGCAAGTAATAGTGACTCTAATGTTGCAAAATTTTTAGATTTAAATTTAGATTTACAAAATTGTAATCTGGCTATAAACTTATATGACAAAAGACAAGATTTTACTTTTAATACTTCTAAAATTCAACACTTTGACTCTTGTTTGAATATATTAGTGTTTAGAAATATTATATCAAACCAGGTACTTAGAATCAATAAAAATTTGTGATGACAATTATAAATTAGCATATTTTGTAGAATTATTAATTACTGCAACTAAAATGCATATCCTCAAAATTTCGTAATTAAAATTATCAATTAAAATTATGCAAGTGAACTGTACTGTGTACTAAATTGTACTTTTTCACCAATGTTTGAAGTATTTGATATTGACATACAGTATCTGCTTCAATGACTTTTATAAATGTTTTCAACACTGGATAACAGATATATGGCTAGTGGTGATATTGGATGTTTTTAATTTAATTAGAATAGATATAAGTTTTTTACGGTCAATGATTCCTCCTAATGCGGTCTAATCATATGACATATATTCTCTTTGTTTTTTGATACTTTTTATTCTATTCCATAGCAATGTATCGGCTACCGGGAGTGTCGTCGCGGCATAAAGCTTGCTTAACCGGGGAGCGGGGGTCACAATACCCCCGGCCAATTTTTTGGTACATTGCTTACACATTCATTCTCTTCCTGTATGGTTTGCTATATATATATATATATATATATATATATATATATATATATATATATATATATATATATATATATATATATATATATATATATATATATATATATACAAGGGGGTGCCTCATCATCATTAGCTAATTAGTATTTATTCTTCTATGGAAAGAACATTAATAGAGAATTACATAATATACACAGGTTTATATATTTAAACGACATATTATGTATATCCCATAATAATATTCCCATAGTATTTAACTTTTATCCTAATACTTTACAATTAAATGCAAGTAATAATGACTCTAATCTTGCAAACTTTTTCGATTTAAATTTAGATTTACAAAATCGAAATCTGGTTATAAACTTTTATGATAAAAGACAAAATTTTAAATTTAATACATCAAAAATTCAACACTTTGACTCTTGTTTGCATAATTCAGTTTTTAGAAATTTTATAAAACACGAGGTTCTCAGAATTAATAAAATTTGCGATGAAAATTTTAAATTAGCACATATAATGCATTTCCCCCTAAATTCGTAATTAAAATTATCAAGTCAGTGTATCTATTTCCACTCGATAACATCCAAGAAAACTTTCCCAATTATGGTGGCTAATAATATGAAAATAAAAAATAAATAAATAAATAAAATAAAATAAAGTAATTATTTATTAATTATATAATTAAATAAAAATTAATACTAATAACATAAACGAAAAAAATAAAAATAATAATAAAATCGGAAAATAAGATGCATTAACATTAATGTTTTGAATTTTAATTTCGCTAAAAAATTGTAACTTTATCCAGTTTGATACTATGATTTGAGCGACCTTATAATGGTGTTTAGTTAGCAGTCTCTTTCATTCCTTTCTTCTATGAATCTCTTGTTTAGTAAGAATTTTGATCTATGCTTTATGTTCATATCCTGTTCTACTTATATGGGTAATTGTGCTGTCTCCAGCTCTGACTCACTGGACGGGTCTGAGAGGGTCACTGTGAACGTTTGTTCTGCCTCCTAAATTATATTTCGTCATGTTCATTCCGGTGCTGCTCGATATTTTTCATACGCTTGCGGCTGTTCGCACTCACACGTGGTGAAAGATGAAGGGTTCCTGCCTCATGGTAATACTAGATATCATAATTTTGGTGCTTGTAGTCTAGGTTTTGGCATTTATAGTGACGTACTATTGCCAAATCTGAAACAGGCATTTGTTTGGATTAATTACTGTTAAATACTCAGACCTGAAGAAGGATTTAATTCTAATTAACCAATCAAACAACAAAAACTTGAATGTTTGATTTGCAAAATTTCACGCAATATTAAGATAAAATAAGCTTTAAAATTGTATAACAATTCATGTTTGTATTTATATTCATGAATATACTTTATTTACGCAATCAGGAAATTAACTGATGTGTCCCTTATTGTGCAATTAAAACAATTTTTTCTAAATACGGTAAATTTGAAAAAAAATATTATACATTATATTAATATATTATAATTATTAATATATATTTAAATATATTACCATACTCACTCATTAATTTCATTTAAATCCCATTTTGCCACACAAACAATATATATCAATTTTTATCAATATTTGAACATATCGATTAAATTTAATTGAACTCTTTCGAAAACTGCTCGAAACTTATAAACTCACTTTGAAATATGTGTTTAAAGAGTAAATGCTCCTTTGTCTGATTATCCAACTTCAACCCGTCACTTTCAATTTAGTCTTCCGTAATACACCAAGAAGTATTGGAAAACTCAATTTTAAACTAAAACTACATTTACGAAGTTTTCAACATACGCTCTTCATAAGTAAATATTTTAATGTTCATGAGACACATTTTTTTCCCAGTATTTAAAATAAGATATTCTAAAATGCATCAACATTTTAATTTTCTATCGTTTATCATAAGTTTACTGATATGCCATTCCATATTTTACACAAATTCTCAATATTTTGATGTAAAAATGTGAGGAAAATATTCTGTGTATATATGAAAATATCGTAATAGCTGATTATAGCTATCTCAAAGAAGGGAGTTTCTGTATGAGCGCATTTCTAATATGAGAATTTTAAATTATTTTAAAATTTTACTAAACTTTTCTGAACTAACTAAAAAAAAATGCTAGACATTTAATATTCTCTATCAACTTTCAGTAGTTAATGCAGTATAGAACTGGCAGACAGCAAAGTTGGGACCTGATCTACCTTACGGCCCACAGGTTTTTATTTACCCACAGAAGAAAGTCGTCCACAGACGACTCGACTGAAGTCCAGAAGATGCATGATGATTAGTAGCCTTGTCGGGATTACCAAGACAGGACAAAACGCCAAGAACAGACAATACAGCAGATAGACCCTTAACCACATACACCACGCCCAGAAAGCAGCCAAGAAAGCAGAAAATACTCAGGAAGCCTCAAGGGAATCTCCCTTACTTGAGGAGACCTGAGCAAAACGCCCCGTCTCCAAGAGGAGTACGGGGGCACACACGAAGAGACGGGAACGAAAGCATTCAATTGCAGTGACCGATTTAAAGAGAGCCAGGTAGATTGTAATTTCGCAGAGGATTCCAACTTTCTATCCCTTGGTAGTTATGCAGTGGCTGCATACAACTTAAAGACGCGTTGTCGTAACCCGGACTTAAACCTGTTATGCCAGGTGAACTTAACCTAGAAAAAGGAGAGAGAAAGAAGAACTAAGGTTTAAAAGGGCAGGGAAAGAAAAAGTAAGAGGGGGCACACGCCAGAGGGCGAGCTCTGAGGAGGGATGTAAACCGGGGAATCTGACGTAAAAGTAAGTAGTTCATGGCTGGCAAAGATAGGAATCTAAACTAAGTCCAAGCAAACTAACTGAACAAGCTATCTAACTAAAACTAACTAGAACTAATACGGTTAACTAGAAAACTAAAAAGATAATAACTAACCTTTACCCACTAAAGAAGCTATGAAAGGAGCAGAGACAGAGAGAAGCAACAGCTTCAAGAGCAGACAGATCCCCGTATGGAGGAAAAGCAAAGGAGGAACTCAAACATGGGGAAAAATCTTAGGAAAATAGCACGTTCAACGGGAGGGCATAGGCAATCTGAGACATAAAAGAGACCTAAAACAACAGAGAAAGGGAAGAGCTACATACTACAAAACTACATACTAAAACGAGAAGAACACTTACTAAGAAACCACCTACCCACAAACCGGAACTTCGGCCAAAGGAACTGAAAATGAAAGTTAAATGAGGAAGGGGACGCAGGTCTCGGCATACTAATGTCTAGGCCGACAGGGGCGACTCCCAAAACCAGAACCTACCAAAACGCCCCCAAAACAGAGCAGTCCCAATCCAGGGAGCCAGCCGTCTTCTTCCAGAAAAAGAGAATGTAGTGCCGTTATACCAGGTAAAGGGGAGTGGCTCCTAAAGGGCGCTGAAAGGTAAAGAGCGGTTAAAGCTGAAAGGCAAAAGTGAGACTGCACACTGAGGTGCAAAGCAGACCCTGACGTCACCCTTGGGTGAAGTACACCAAAAAGCAGAAGGCTGAGACAATACCCCAGCAACGCGGAAACCATTCCACCCCAAACAACCAAATATAAGTGTCCACAAATAAGGTGGAGGGAGAAAATCTTGGCCACTCTGGCCTCAGGGACAATACCCCTGCTGACTGAAGAGCGGAAGGGCCCTACTTGGTTGGTTACCCCAGGTTACCCCAGGTTACCCTTGGGTTGGTTACCCCAGTAACCAACACACGAAAATCGAATAATCTGAAAAAGAAACCAAGAAAGGGATGAGTCCCCTCTGGCAGAAGAAGATTAAGGAGAAAGGGTTACCAGCGAAGGGAAAGAAGGAAGAAGAGCATAGAATAGGAGAGGAGAGAAAAGAGAAAAAGCCTACAACAGTAGGAAACACAGGTGGAAAAATCCTCCTGTGTCGGAGTACCTGTCAAGTGTAGAGGTCCTTTCCGAATCCTGGAGGGAGCATCCTTCCACCGATTACCATCCACATCCTCCCCTTACAGTATAGTACTGTGAGACAGCCGTGAGGACCTGATCTACCTCTTGGCTAACAGGTTTTTCCCCCCACGACTAAGGGTCGTCTACAGACGACCAGGCTGAGGTCCGAGAAGAGGGCGCATTGGTAAAAACCAGTCAGAGCACCATGAATAGACAAAACGCCAGAATCAGTTTGTAGAATTCTAGGACCCTTAACAACACACACCCCACCCCGGAGAGCAGCATCTAGGAGCAAAAAGAGCGCAGACGACCCCGGGGAAGCTTAACCAAGATGAGGTTATGCTTCCCGGGGACAGGCTAAGGCGCCCATAGGGCAAGTTACTTACACATATGACCAGGAATACGAAGGCGAACCTGTAAGGGAAAAGTAATTAAGAGCGAAGGGGCGAGGAGCGGTTAACAGGAGCCAAATACCACCTCAGCAGACCAGCGCTGTACAGGCTTACTTCAGGTATCTTCTTTCTTCCACCTGAAAAGAAAAGTGGGAATATACATGAGATACGCTAAATCGAGAATGAGATGCGGTGCACTAGAAGGGTAAAGGCATTAGATCTGCAAAGGAAGAGATGGGATTACACGGCGGACAGGAGCACAAACACGGGGAACAAACGCATCAAAGGACCGGGACAATCCCCCGGCATCGCGAGGGAGCCAAACAAAGCACCCACTACCAAGGTGGGAGAGAAAAGAGCATGGACAATACCCCTGCTGACACGACCTGAAAAAGAAGGCCTCAACTACACAGGAGACTCCATGACCTTCCGAAATGCGAGAACACTACGCCACTACTGCGGTGGCGAACACAGAATGTAAACACTGGGACAATACCCCAGATCCAAGCCTGAAATGGGGAGAGAAGAGAATGAAGATATAAAGCCTGAGAAGAATCCTCACGGGCTGAAAAGGATAAAGTAGCCGGTGTGGGGAGGAGAGAGGAGAAGAGAGAAGAAAAAGAAAAGAGGAAAATAGGAAAAGCGGAAATCCTACCAAAGTAGGAAACACTGGGGAGAAAGACACTCCAGTGTCGGAGTGCCGAACAGGAGTAGAGGTTCTCTCCGAATCCTGGTGGGAACTACCTTCCACCGATTCCCATCCACATCCTCCCGTTACCGTATAGTACTGAGAGACAGCCGTGAGGACCTGATCTACCTCTTGGCTAACAGGTTTTTACCCCCACGACTGAGGGTCGTCTACAGACGACCAGGCTGAGGTCCTAGAAAAGGGCGCAGTGGTTGAAACCAGACATAGCACCAAGAATAGACAATACGCCAGAAACTGAAGAGGGGCTCCAGAAACCTTAACCACACACACCTCACCCGGAGAACAGCAATAGAAGCAAAAACAGCCCGGACGACCCCGGGGAAGCTTCCCCAAGATGAGGTTGCCTGGGCTGAAGAAAACCCCACTTCCTGATAGAAGAAGGGGCACCACGGCGGCGGGTAGCGATAGATGTCGATTGCAGTAACCAACCAGAAGGACCTAAATAGGAATCAGCATATTTGACATCCAGGTACATTTTGTTCGTTTTGCAGAGGATTTCGACTTTCTACCCTTTGGTAGTTATGCAGAGGCAGTACACAACTTAAAGAGGCGCTGTCGTAACCCGGGCTTAAATCTGTACTGCCAGGTTAACTTAAACTAAGAGGAAAGGTGAAAGGGAGATAATTAACTGTAGAGACTAGAAAGAGGGCCGGGCAAGGGACGGGAAAGGCAGAACCAAGGAGACTGCCAGATGTGGCATTGATGCGCGCAAATAAAAGGGGGTCGAGGGCGATAGCCCGAGGATGACGGTAAAGGGGTAAAACAGGCGGTTACCCTAAATAACATATGGAAGCCCAATGACGAGGGCCCTCGCCAAGATAAACAAGGAGGCAAGCAAACAGGTAGCGCTAAAAGCAGGCCCCGCAGACGGAACAAAAGAATAAGACTAACAGGGGACAGAAAAATAACAAATAAACAAGACTAATCTATAACTTAGAAAATAACTAAAGTCTAAAACAACTAACAGTGACAGATGAAAATACACCTAGGCGTTACGTAACTGACTACCTACTCGAAGAAAAAGAGGAGTACAGATACAGGATACAAAAACTAACTATCTAACTTACATGCTAGGGCGCGCGCAGGGCAAGATACTTACACATATAACCAGGAAACCGAAGGCGAACCTGAAAGGGAAAAATAATTAAGAGCGGGGGGGGGGGCAAGGAGGGGCTAGTAGGAGCCAAATACCAAACAGAGCACCCACTACTAAGGTGGGAGAGAAAAGAGCAAGGACAATTCCCCTGCAGACGCGACCTGAAGATGACCTGAAAAAGAAAGTCTCTTCTACGAAGGAGACTCCAAGACCTCCCAAATCGCGAATAACCTACGCCACTACTTTTATCGCGAACACAAAAAATTAAAAACTCTGGGACAATACCCCAGATCCAAGCCACAAAAGGGAGAGAAGAGAGAGAGAAGTTGGAGAGCCTGAGAGGAGTCCGCACGGGCTGAAGAGGATAGAGTAGCCTGTGTGGGAAGGAGAGAGGGGACAAGAGCAGAGAGGAGAGAGGAAAAAGAAAAGAGAAAAGGCAGAGAAGTACGAAAATCCTACCGAGGTAGGAATCACTGGTGGAAAAGAACCTCCACTGTCGATGTGTCGAACAGGAGTAGAGGATCTCTCCGAATCCTGGTGGGAACTACCTTCCACCGATTCCCATCCACATCCTCCCGTTACAGTATAGTACTGAGAGACTGCCGTGAGGACCTGATCTACCTCATGGCTAACAGGTTTTTACCCCCACGACTGAGGATCGTCTATAGACGACCAGGCTGAGGTCCTAGAAGAGGGCGAAGTGGTTAAAACCAGGCAAAGCAGCACGGAAAGACGTACGCCAGAAAATATAGAAGTGATCCAGAAACATTAACCACACACACCCCACCCGGAGAACAGGAAATGAAGTGAAAACAGCGCAGACGACCCCGGGGAGGCTTCCCCAATATGAGGTTGCCTGGGCTGTAGAAAACCCCTGCTCCTGAGAGGAGCGGGGGCACCACCGCGGCGGGAAGAGATAGATGTCGATTGCAGTGACCAACCAGAAGGAACTAAAAGATACCAGCAGTTAGATATCCAAACACAATTTGTTCGTTTTGCAGAGGATGTCGACTTTCTACCCTTCGGTATTTATGCAGAGGCAGTATACAACTTAAATAGGCGCTGTCGTAACCCGGGCTAAACCTTCCTACAGTGTTCGGGTCTTTTATGACCCATATCAAATTTATTTCTTATAGATCTATTATATTTTTGGGAATTTTTCAAAAATATTTTGTGACTTTGTTTTCATAGTCATAGTAAATATTCAGTTATGTGTAATTTTTTTTTCAAATGGTAGTTTTTTACAGCAAAAATTGTAACACATAAGTCGCTCGGGTCAATTTTGACCCGTGTTGAATTTTTAGTGCATAGGAAGAATGAAATATATAAAATCCAATATATTATTCAATTACTATTGCTGTGACAATGCCCTTATTAATTATTATTGCTGTGACAATTGTATAACCCTGAAATGCACGTTACTGTGGATGAACAACTGGTAGCTTTCCGAGGAAGGTGCTCATTCCGCCAGTATATGCCCATGAAACCAGCCATGTACGGTATAAATTTTGGGTACTTTGTGACAACGCTACCAATTATGTCTGGAATATACAGCCCTACCTTGGAAAGAAGCCTGGTTCTGCACCAGAACGAAACCAATAACTCAGGGTTGTCAACGATCTCTGAAGATGACTAGTCATAATGTAACATGACCAATGGGTTTGAATGGCCATAGTGTAACATGTGATAACTTTTTCACGTCGTATGAACTTGAACAGCTTATTCTAAAAAAAAAAAAACTGACAATGATTGGAACAATGAGAAAAAATAAGCCAACAATTCCTCCACAGTTGCTTGCAAAATGGGCCCCAAACAACACATCGAGATTTGCATTCACGAAGGATACAACTCCGGTATCGTACATCCTGAAGAGAGGCAAGTGTGTGGTTCTCCAGAGCACTCTTCACCATGACAGTAAAATAGTTGCCACAGACACAAATAAACCTCAAATCAATTTGGACTATAACATCACCAAAGGAGAGGTAGACACGTTAGATAAACTGGTCACTCACTATTTCTGTCGGAGGATGACAAACAGATGACTAATTGTAGTTTTCTCCAACATCCTGGACATATCGGCGTATAATGCATTCCTATTGTTTATCACGATCAATAGATGAAGTCATTTTGCAAAAGGAGAGTCTTCATTGAGAAGCTTGGCATGACTTTGGTAACCATCCACATTGACTGAAGTAAACATCTGCCAAGAGCAAGGGCAGCCCGAGAATTGGCGGTGAATATTCTAAACTCAGGATAACCTGAATCCCGACCTGAAGCATCCGGAAGTGCAGCAACTGCTAGCAAAAGGGGAAGATGTCACTTGTGTCCGCAGATTGACAACACAAGTTATGTAAAGTGTTTTAAATGTGGATAGTTCACTTGTAAGAAACATTTTATTCAAGTGCATAACAATTGTATATATAAACGGAACAACTTCCAGAATTGTATTGTTGACGGTAAGCTAAATATTTAACAAATATTTAGTCTGTACAGTGTAATTTTGCTTTCATCAAACGAATGTTTTAAAACATAAAAATATCTACTATATAAAAATAAATATTTGTAATAAATACAGGAAAAATACTTCATTATATTGAATTTGAAAGTTTACAGTGATTTGCAGAAATGAATGATTGAATTACACTATATATTTATATATAGCATTACATTTATATATATTATATATTTACATTACATATATTATATATTTACATTACTAATATTTATAAAATGTGACTTCAATTAAATAATATTGAAAATTGCACCATGGGTCATTTTTGACCCGAACACCTTAGGTGTATACTAAATTTGAACAACGTATGAAGGTTAAACCTACACTGCCAGGTTATTACAGTATAGTACTGGAAGACAGCCGTGGAGACCTGATCTACCTCAAGGCTTACAGGTTTGTTACCCCCACGACTGAGGGTCGCCAACAGACGACCAAGCTGAGGTTCAGAGGAAAGGGTGCCGTGGTAAATGCCATACAGATCACCAAGAGTGGACATAACGCCAAAGAAATCAGTTCATCTTCAGAACCCAAGACCACACACCCCCACCCCCGAGGACAGCAGCAGAAAGCAGCAGAAGCACAGACGACCCCCGGGGAGCCTCCCCAAGAAGAGGCCAACCGGGCTAAGAGAAGAACCCCAACTCCTGAGGGAAGAAGGGGCGCCATGGCAGCGGGAGACGATAGATGTCGATTGCAGTGACCAACCAGAAGGACCGAGGAGAACGCCAACATGTTTGGCAAACCAGACAATTTTGTACTTTTGCAGAGGATTTCGACTTTCTTCCCTTCGGTAGTTATGCAGAGGCAGTATGCAACTTAAAGAGGCGCTGTCGTAACCCGGACCTAAATCTGTACTGCCAGGTTATCTTAACCTATGGATATAACCTAGGAAAGAGAGGAAATACTAAAACTAAACTGGAAAGGAAAAGGAAAAAGAGACTAAGCCTAAGAGATGTGCTAGGCACAGGAAAGGGAAGGAAGGACCCCCGGAAGGGCCAAGCAGATGGCGCGCGAGCATGACCATAAGGGCCAACGAAGGGGGGGGGGTAGAGGGCGCATCCCAAAGGAGCAAAGGTGAGCCGAGGAAAAGGCAATCCCAGGAAGGAAAAAGTGTCCATGTGAAGAGGCCCTCGCCAAAAAACCGAACAATAGAGGCTTACCGCAGAGAGACTAATCTGGATAAAGCTACTCAAGGGAGAATAATTAACTAAGACTAACCTAAAACCAAAGAGGAGACACTAGAGGGCGACAGGAAAGGAAAAGAAAAGAACTAAAACTAAAGGTTGCGAGGTCACATGCCTGTGGGGCAGATGGGACCGAAAGGTGAGGGCAGCCTTGAGGGCTGAGAGGCTAAGACTAAGTTAACTATGGCTAATAACTAAAAACGCGAGCAGGGAGCAACCCAACTTACTAATGTAGAATCCCTAGGAGTATCTGAAAGGGAAAAGTTAGTGCAAAGGACCAGTGGCAGGCTAGAAGGCATGCCGATATGTCCAGCGCGAGGAAGGCGAGCTACTGGTGGCTTCTTTCTTTCTTCTACCTGAAAAGAAAAGGGAAGAATAGGCATACATAAAATAGTTCTAAAAATCCGGAGTGCGGTATGCTGAAAGAGGAAGTTCGTTAGATCTGAAAAGAAATAACATAAAGACCATTAAGCAGAGGATGAACACAAAGGGGGGTCTACGCCCCAAAGTAGGGCCGGGACAGTCCCCCGGTAACGCGAAAGGCCGAACAGAGCAACCACCGCTAGGGTAGGAAAGAGGAGCTGGGACAATACCCCTGCTAACAAAACCCAAACTACCTCTGCTAAGGAGGAACGCCAATACCACCTTCTGGTGATAGCCCGCTTAAATAAACAACGGAGAATAACACTGAAAAAAAACACTGGGACAATACCCCAGGACCAAACGGCAAGAGAGAGAGGGAAGGAAGAGAATCCACATAGGCTGAAAAGGAGAGAGTAGACTAGGAAGGAGAAAAGGAAGGCTGAAGAGAATCATACAAAAGTAGGGAACACTGGAGAGAAAAGATTCTACAATGACGGAGTGTCGCTCAGGAGTAGAGACTCTCTCCGAATCATGGGGGGAACTACCTTTCAACGATTCCCATCCTCATCCTCCCAGCACAGTATAGTACTGTCAGACAGCTAAACTGATACCTGTTCTGCCACACAGCTTCCAGGTTTGACTCTCAACCGCTGAGAGTCGCCCGCAGACGACCAGGCTGAGGTCCAGAAGAGGAAGAGTGGTCAAAAGCTGGACCGCGTAACCGAGGCTAGACAAACGCCAAAATTGGAAAAGCTTCTTATGGACCCTTGACCACGCACACCACACCTAGAGAGCAGCCAAGAGATGTAAACATAGCCCAGGACGCCCCCGCCAGGGATTTCCCAGCAGTGGCATCCCAGGCAAGCCTCCTACTGCAGCTGGAGAGAGTGAGTCTCGAAAAGTGTGTGAACGATAAAATTACAACTGCAGTGACTGCCCTAAAGTTCCAAAAAAGAGCCAAACTTGTGGCAATCTAAAGATTAAGTCGTATTTTGCAGAGGATTCCAACTTTCTACCCCTCGGTAGTTCTGCAGAGGCAGTATGCAACTTAAAGAGGCGCTGTCGTAACCCGGACTTATACCCGTACTGCCGGGTTAGCTTAACCTAGAAAAGAAGAAGGGGATAGGATAGAAAAGGGAGAGGCTAAGGCCAACGCCGGAAAGGGCACAAGTGAGGGCAAAACAAGGGAGGAAAGTCGGACAGAGGAGGAAGATAACTATGATCGGAGACCCAAGCGAAGAAGACTTAAGTAACTATAACTTAACGCTAAAAGCTAAAAAAAAGAAAGCATTAGAATACTACTAAACTGACGTAAACCTAAAAGCAAACAGGTTGCTAACTAAGAGAAGAGAGTCTAAAGTAAAGGAAGCTAAACTAGTCTAGCCTAGACAAGAGAAAGGGGGAGAAAGAAGAAGGAGGAAATCCCAAAGTCATGGGAAGACGCCGGGAGGAACCCTAAGGGAGGGAAATTGAGACCAGGTAGGAGAGTGGAGAACCATGGATGATAAATCGACGCTAAAATCTAAGCTAAAGCTAAAACAACGGTCAAAAACTTACCACTTACCCGGGAGCAGGACCGCCAGCTACTGGATCTGAAAGGGAAAGGTTAGAGACTGGAGACCCCCAAGGGGGCCGCAGCAGCCATCCGACCTACCAAATACCACCTGAGGTAGGCTGTCCCGTGCCAGGGAAGCAGCTGACTTCTTCCTAGAGGGAGAGGGGGGAGGATCTTGTAGCCTGGGGGGGAGGACGTCCAAAAAAGGGAAGCTGAAAAAAACAAGACATTATTGCTGAAAGGAAAGAGCGATTAGAGCTTAAAAAGCGATTTAAAGGAAAGAGTGATTAGAGCTTAAAGGGAAACGTGGGATTATTACGTTCTTGGAAGCGTACTTCCTGGACAAACTAAACCACAATAGGTTGACACCGTAGGATAGAGGTGCGGGACAATACCCGGACCATACGCGAAAAGACCTCGTTGGCATATTCCAAAGGCCACTGCTACGAGTGGAAAAGAAAAACGGGAGCGCCAGCCACAGCTAAGGTGGAGAGACTATGCTATAAACGAGATTCCACAGCTATGTGGGACGCCCAACACCCTGCTGGACCCGGGGGCAAAGCCCCCCCCCCCGCTGACCAAAGGCGAAAAACAGAAGAATGCGAGCCTGATGGTGCGCTAGCCTCTACTAGGGAAGTGCAGCACCCGAGGAGAGCCTGAAGCTGAAAGAAAAAACGGGTCACGACAGAGGTGACCTAACACCAAAACTTACGACTGGGACAGCCCCCAGGGCGGAAACAAGGACCAAAATCTTGAAAGGGAAAGATGAGAAGAAGGTCTCGCAGGCAAGGAAGGATGGGAAAGACAGGGTTATCTGCGAAAAGGACGGAAGAAGGAGGAAAGAAGAAGAGAAATGGTCCTACAAGAGTAGGAAACACTGGAGGAATGACCTTCCAGTGTCGTAGTGTCATACAAGAGTAGAGGTCCTCTCCGAAAAATCAGGAGGGAACTTCCTTCCACCGATTCCAACCACATCCTCCCCTTGGAGAGAGACCCGCTTGAGGTTTTTATTATTATTATTATTATTATTATTACTTATATATTAATTCCCTAAGGAAAAGAAGACGGTTTTTTTATTTTGACCCTCACTACTCCTGATGGCGCAAGATCCTTGAAACGACGTGCACAAGTCCAGTTACAGTACCGGAGGTGCCAGAGTTTGGAGCCATGTTGGAGTGGAGCGATGACGTAGCCGCATGGGTCAAATGTCTGTTATGTGATCTATGTTCTCCATTAGCCAATGGATTGTCTTTCTGATTTTATCTTGTAGTTTAGGTTGCCTAGTTATACTATACCTCCAAACCTGCCAAATGTGTGGTGCTGGTGTCCTGAGATGGTGTTCTTCTGTAAGCGGACATTCTGTGAGGTAGTGTTGAAGTTCACCCTCTTCACCACAGGCGCATAGTGACGATTGTTTTATGTTGAATCTTTTTAAATATGCTGGAAAGGCTCCATGATTTGTTAGTAGTTGCATAAGTAGCCTGCAGCTCCAATGTCTCGAGGGTGATACAAATCTAAAGAACGTGTATGTAGTCCTCCCATCCTGCGCATGATCCCAAGTGTTTTGCAAGGCTTCGACTGATAGTGTCTTAAGCCTGCCTTTTAAGTGGGATATTGGCCATGGCGGATGATCAATAGAGGGACTAAGGTGTTGTGTAGCCAATTTAGCTTCCATGTCCGCCAGTTAGTTGCCTTGTATACCGATGTGAGCCCTTACCCAGTTAATTGTGCAACTATGCCTTAGTGACTTGATTATTTCCAGAGTTTCCTGGACCAGCTGGTTCTTGCTGAAGGGCTTATTCAGAGCCGCTATTGCTGACTGGCTATCTGAATGGATTGTGAATGGTGTATCTTGATTTCCAGCCCACTTCAGAGCTTGGGGGATTGCTTATCTGTTCCGCCTGGAACACACTGTTGTTATTGCCCAGCCTACTACGCCAAGAGAAGATTCTTTTTGAACCTTCTAATGCCATAAATGCTGCCCCCACTCTCGAGGCTATCTTTGAGCCGTCCGTAAAGAGATTCAGTATTGTAGGCCTTCCCTCCTGTTTGATCAGAATGGTTGCGGCGGGATGAACTTGCTACGGGCTGAGATTGGTTTCATAGTCCCCAGGGACAAAGATTTGGCTAAAGGTTGAAGTTTGCTTTCTTAGACGAGAGATGCGGCCATACGCCGTTTCGTATTGGGCTTTGATGCCGATTGGGACGAGTCCAGTGAGTTCCAAGAGGGCTGAGGTCGGAGCGGTCCTATAAGATCTCGCGCTTTCGAGGGCAAAATGCCTCTGACATTTTTCCAGGGTCGCCACGCAAGATTTATTAAGGTTAGAAGCCCAGACAGAAGCTGCGTATAGCAGGACTTTATCTACTATGCATTCATACCAAACTTTGACGAATTTCGGATTTGCACCCCAAGTTTTCGATGAGATCCTATTCAGAATTTGAAACGTGTCCAATGCCTAGAAGTAATAGTGTAACGATCAATATTATACGCCAATAACGATATATATTCATACGCCAATTCTGAGTCTGTTTCGCAAGAGAACCCACAACCAGATGACGCTGGTTTCGAATAAGAGATCAAAAGTCAATACATTCACATTGAAACTAATCCTAATTTAATGCAAATGAAATGACCGATATCTTTGGAAGTAACTGAAGAATTCGTGAGAAATTTGGTTTGATTATTGCAAGTGGTATACACAAAAAGTCATTTGATTTTTAGGCAAATTGAGCAGAGAATATATTTATATTTTTCACATTTTAGTTAACTTGATCAAGTGGTCGTTCAACCCTTTGCGGTCCAAAATAATCTGGTACCATTCATTTTTCAAATTTTAGTTAACTTGATCAAGTGTTCGTTCAACCCTTTGCGGTCCAAAATTATCTGGTACCATTCATAACAGCAACATGACATTCGGTATGACGTTTTCTTTTGTAGTGCATTTCAGATCTTTCAATTTTGAATCACATCGGGCTAGCCCGTTTTGGGATCGTCTTAGAAAATCATCCGCTTTTGCCGAATAACTCGGGAACAGGAGTATCTAAAACTTCCAAGTGTAGCATGTTTTTGTCGTTTGCAGTATATTTTATATATTTGGATTAAAAATCTTATCGGGCTAGTCCGAAATAAACCCCATTAAAGGAATATACTCGTTTTTTGAGAATTATTCAGAAATCGGAGCATCTAGAAAGTCTAAATTCAATATATCATTGTCCATTAGGGTATATTGCATCTCTTCCTATGTCGAACATTATCGAACTAACCTGTAATGAGCCCGTCATAGAAATGTACTCGTTTTTTAAGAATAACTCGAAAATCGGAGCAGATTGAAAATCTACGTTTGGTGTACGATGGTGCAATCTACGTTTTTGGTGCAATCTACTTTTGGTGTATGATATTTATTTATTTGGATGAACCTTATTGGGCTAGGCCGTCTTGGAACAGCCTTAGGAATGCACTCGTTTTTGGTGAATAATTCGAGAATCCGAGTAATTAAGAATTCCAAGTTTAGCATGTCGTTGTCTGTAGTAGTAGATTTCAGTTTTGTCGATTCGGAATTTTATCGGGGTAGCCCGTTCTGGGTCCGACATAGGAATGCACTCGGTTTTCGAGAATAACTCGAAATCCGGAGCAGCTAGTAAATCTAAATTTTGCATATAATTTTATTTTGTGTTAAAATATAATTCTTTCGGTTTTCAACTGTATCGGGATAGATAGCCTTGGGCCTCCCTTAGGAGTCCAATAGTTTTGGGGGAATTATCGACTACCGGAGTAGCGAAAAATGTCAAGTTTAGCTTGTCGTTATCATTTGTCATATATTTTATCTCTTTGGATCTAAAAGCTTATCAGAGAAGTCTGTCCAGGGCCTGAATACGAATACACTATTTTTAATTAACTTAAAAATCAGAGCACCAAGAATGCCTAAAGTTAGTATTATCACTGTCTTTTGGGATAATTTTATTTCCCTGGATTTTGACCCTTATGGAACTAACCTGCTTTGGACCCGTCAGAGCAACGTACTCGTTTTTTGAGAATATTTCGAAATTATTGTCGTTTGAGATTTTCTAGCTGCTCCGGTTTTCAAGTTATTATCAAAAAGCTAGTAAATTCCTATGTCGCGCCCAGGATGGGCAAATCAGATCGCGGTAAAAATTGGAAGAATTGAATATATTACTAGAAATAACGACATACTAAACTTGGAATTTTTAACTACTCGGGTTCTCGAACTTTACACCGAAAACGAGTGCTTTCCTAAAACAGACCCAAGACTTATTAGGCCGATAAGGTTAAACCAAAGATATAAAATATATCCCTCCGTTATACTAAATTTAGATTTTCTAGCTGCTTCGATTTTTGAGTTATTCTTAATAAACGTATTAGTTTCAATGTTAGCTCCTTGGCTTTTGATCTCTTATTTGAAACCAGCACCATCTAGAGTTGGCTGCTTTTAGGGAACTCGTTATTTTCCTCGGTTGGAACACTATCTCTTCTAGGCACTGTATTAGTGGTCTGAAAATCTAGAAGATGACGGTTTGATTTCTTTTATACAAAATATTCCATTCCTTCACCCCTTGATTCTGATATGAAATAAAATAGGTGTAAAATTGGTGAGCATGGAATGAAAGGTAAATTCGTTGTTGGCAAAGATCAATATTTCGAGTCCTTTATGGCCCAGATTTCATATCATCAATATGGAAGATGATTTGTACTCTAATCAACCAAATTCAGAACCCATATTTTGTTTGAAATCATTAAAAATGATTCTCGATTCTTTCTGTTGTCTTATTATTTACTAAAAAATTCATGTATCATATTTTAAAGAATCCGGAAAAATAAAAAAAGTTATGTGTTAACATTTTGCATGACCTCCAAAATTTGTGTAGTGGGGTTATACATAAGCACACTTAAATGTTATGGCAGTATTAAATTCATTTAAATATTATTATAAAAGAAGCTGAATTGTGGATTTCGTGATTCCTGTGAAATTCGGTAGTTTCATCAGAGTTTAACATAAAGTGGACTTATCAATTAATAAACTAAAATTATCTCTATACCTGAACATGCCTTCACATTATCATAATATTTTGATAAGCCATATTAATTTAGTCATCTTATAATCACTATAGTTTCACATACATATAGCGTATTCCAAAAATAGAGCATTTGAATAAATACGAATACAAAAAATGTTCGAAAGGATAGGTCCTACAGAAACACTTCCAAGAATGAATCCTTACACAGTTATAGGAACGAACACAAGAAAGAACCAAGCGGTGTGGGTGGCAAAGGCGTGGGAGGGTTGAAAGTATTTGCAAAGTCAGAAATCTCTGCACACTAGTGCCAATGACGAGACAGAAACACATTGAACACATTTTAAATTAATGCGATTATTTACGATGATAGCCATTATTCCACCAGATAAAGCTCATTTGCAATAAAATTCAACTTAATTTTATCAGTTTTAGATTTTCTGTCTTTGACAGTCCTAAACGATTATATATAATACTTCATTAGAGCATTTAATTATATTTCTGTTTCATTTAAATTCAACAATCTTAAAACAATTGAAATTCAGTTGTACAAGTCCTTCGAATACTATTCTAAACTCATAAAATATCGTTTAGAACGTGTTAGGAGTAATAATATTTTATCTGTTTGGAACTTCTACTATTACGTTTGACAAAGGAGTACTAAAAACTCAATTTTATAGCAAGGACACTTTGAGCTGTTCGTTTGCGACCAGCGTTCTTTGAAAGTAAGAAAATTCCTGCAGTTGCAAATAAATTAAATTTTGTTCAAAACCCAATTTTAATAATAAGATCATTATTGAGTAAAATGTCTTTATTTTTGCTTATTTAAAAACATCTGAGTGAGTTTTGGTATGATTCCAATAATTGAATACAAAAATATTTGCTATTAGAATGTTTACATACAAAGGAAGATGCCTAATGCCATCGAAATGAAGCTGTCTAAATTGCTTTTTATTTAAGAATATACAGATTCTAGATAGTATTTTTATTAAAGAAAAACCTGTTTTTACTTAGCTCAAGCGAATCAACTTGTGTTTTCCTGTCCTAAGTAATCGCCTGCTACTATTTCTACTTCTTCTTCTATGACCGAGACCGTCCGATCAACCCGAAGCTGTAAGGTATCTGTTTGGACGGCCGGGATGCACCACCGAATTTAGATTGGTACCCAGTGAAGGCGCCATCTACAGAGACAGTAGTTATTTTCCTCTACCATCAACTTCTCGGAAGAACACACTCACATATTTAAAGTGCCCGTTTTCCGCGTGGACACGGTCACAAAACTGGGCTGAAGCGGGAATTGGACTAGGGTCCTCGGCGCGATAACCACTGGTCTGACCCACTCAACCGCGTATTGCTAGGATAATGTAGAAAAATATCACCACTCAATTTCAAAGCGAGCCTGCTTTGAACCCGAATCATCCCCACGCTACATAATTTTCCATGACTATTATAAAACTTGACCGTAATATTCTTCTTTAATACAACCTTAAATAAGTGCCTTTAATCGCCTTAAATAAGCGCGCTAAAAATAAATGCAACTCGTGACGTCGCAAAAGGGAAAATTTCTTTTAACCCAAAAGTAAAATGTAAAAAAATACTATAACTCAGCGAGTTTTCATCAAATTATAATCAATTTTTCAGAGAAAACTTATAATATACTTATAATATTGGAATCATTTTATATACCAAAACATGAAAATGAACCTTTCAAATTCACGAGTTTAGAAAATAGCAAATAAATAGCATTCAAAATCAATCTGAGATATAATTCATAGACCACGTGCCTGTTTTAGTTTTATCGTCTGCCCGGATTAAAATTGATTTCGATGTCTGAATTTCAACAAAATTTTGGCTTTAAATATTCATTACCTTTAAAGTCATTCGAATTTAAACAATCTCTCAAAGGTGTATTATCTGAGCACTTGATGTACACCGGTAACAAAATGTGCCACTGTTCCATAATTCAATGCTTTGCTGCAGATTGCACAGGACGTGCGTAGTAACACCAACATAATTTTTTATTACGTAAGATATATTTTTTTCATTTTAACACATCCAGCTTAGTTGTGAAGTGTTTATGACTTTGTTCATTCTGTCTGTTTGTCTATCTGTCTATCCGTTCGTACGATAACTGGCTTAAAAATGTATGAAAATAAAATTTTAGTATGTTGTTGAGACGATCTATGGGGATGTATGAGAATGTCAAAGGATAATAGCACCTAATTAATTTTGGATTTCACCCTGGTTGAAATAATGAAATACAGTGAACCCTATGGAGCATAATTTTTCAAATGTTTTTTAAGCGGAGTTAAAATTCACAAATTGCTTTGAAGATTTTAGGAAATATTTAAATTATCATGCAAAATGTGTAAAAAGAATTTCATCAAAATATGTTAAGTAGGTTTTTAAATAAAAATCGAAATAGTAATTACACACATATTATATGAAGAGATCACGTGATTCATTGCAAAATAAAATATGACATTTTTTTTTTCACTTAGTGAAAATAATTATTTTTAAGGAACACTTGTATTTATATTTAGTGTTGCATCCGTCCTAAAACCGCTTTATTTTTGCATATTATCTGTGTATCTAATCTCTGTGCTTACGCAAATACAATATTTTTTATTTTAAATGTTCACTCAACTTTGATTATGTCTACAAGAAAGCCTAATTTTAACGTATGCAAAATGTAAATAAATCAAGCGATTATAAGATGAGTTGTAAAATAATTGCTAAATTTTTAAGGCAAGGTTATTTAGCTCTGGAGTCTGAAATTTAAGTGATATGAATGAAATATTCATTGATTTTATATAGAGACGCAGACGATTTTATACCATTGCCGTTTTTGATGAAGTTTTAAGTTTCAAAATAAAATAAAATATTGTAGTACTGTGATAATATGAAAAAAAATACCGCTGAATGTATCGTATTTCAGAGATTTTTTAATGAAATTGCATTTCAGTTGGAACGTGTTTTATATTCAAAGTTTTATGAGCGATTAATTTTTCTTGTTTTTTTATAACATTTCTTATTCATGCCAAAAATTTTTAAATATTGTTGGATATTCTGAAAAATAATATATTTATTTCACTTAAATTATACGCACATATCAGAAAGTAAATTATATAGAATATAATTTCGACATTTAAAACGAATTCTGCATTGATTTTCTACTATGCCGTAAGTATAACATTAATTTATTTTTAAATTTACCAGTATTTGTTTAATGAAAAATAAAATAGAAAATATTTCCTGCATTAATACATATATATCTACTTGGTTCAATATAATTTAAAAGAACGAAAATAAGGAAAGGTGTTTCTATGTGAAGTAGATTTGCACGACATGGCTAATGAATTTTCCCCAGGCAATGGAACTGTCTTCACTCAATGTCATTTTCATTTTATATCATTTTATTTAATTAACAATTATATAAACCTTATTACAAGATGAATATATTTCTGTCTTTCATGACCTCTTATAACTCACACATATAGCAACTATTTAATACTTTTCTCCACTGATTTCTTATGATTGCATGGGATCAAATATGGAGCTAAAGGTTGTTAGGTATTGTAATCTTTTGTAAATTATAACCATGGCACGATCAACTGTTTAATCGTACAGCACCAACGTTACTGTAGATAGCAAGATTACAAAATTTGAATATCATCATGAAATTGTGTCTACAGTTTCCACAGAGATCTTTTAAGTAACAACTTATCAATTCATATTGCAGAATTTAATTAACTATCTTACTAAAATTGCATTATGATATTTATGGGAAAATACTTAATTGAATGCAAGTATTTTTCTATTGCTGTATATTTTCTTTTGGCTTGATCCTGTATACGATTGCAAAACACTGTTTCGCATCACGTAGTACAGAATTTAAGTCTACAAAAATATATATGAAGAACATTTTGATGATACAGTTTCGCTGTAATTTAAATGTATGATTTTGTGTACAAAGTTGATGTTTTGTGCAAATAATATAAATATACTGTTATTCAAAACTGTTGTTGTTGTTGTTGCAAATCCCCTAAGACCAGCAGAGCTAGATCAGGTCCATGGCACTATACATCCTAAAGAAATCCAGCACCAATAACGGACTGGCAGCAAGATCCCGCGTGGAGAGCCCCAGACATGCAAGAATATAAACAGGGGAGGCCTGCCCAGAAAAACACTTGATGCAGACCTCAAAACACTTAGAGCCCTCAGTATATTTCATGTAATTCAAAACTACAATCGTTAGTTCATCACAGGCCAAAATGATAAATTTAGGATACTGCTATAACTTTAAGTGGAGGCAGTAATGGGGAGACAAAGGTGAAATACTAAATTGTAAATGATGATATCAATGTATCCACAAATTTTAGAGTAATTTCAATACAAAGTGTATTCAGCTGCCGGAACCATATCCCAACCATTCAAACTAGAAAAGTTACAAAGGTTGAAGTATCGTAGAAATGGACACCAACTATTTTGTCAAAGTATGAAAATTAAGAGACTTAACAGTCACTTGAAGTATAACTAATGGAAAAAACTTGAGTATTGAAACTATAAATTAGCACTGATACAATTAATTATACAAATATATATATATATATACATCGACTAAGAGTGTTGTTGTTGTTGAGACCCAGACCGTCCGACCTACCAGAAAGGTGTAAGGTAACCGACTAAGAGTGTTGAAGACCCAGACCGTCCGACTCGTCCGAGGACTTAGAGCAGCTATTTGGACGGCCGTTAAGAACAAAGTTTAATTAAAATAAAGTTACAAATTTCTCCTCATAAGGACTTCCAAATAACTATAGAGATATCAATATAGAGATTGCAATATTCAATTTTCTTAAGGGGGTGGAAAGTCCTTAGAGATCGAATGCAAATATCAACAGGCAGATATATCTGAATACATGATTTTAAACATGATGATTTTACTTAAGTAATTAAATAATACTAGCTTCCTAATGCAAAACTTAACAATTAGAATTTGCTAAATTTTCTAACAGATATTTATCAACCAATGTAAGTATTCCAAAATATTTATAACGATATGTCGTAATGTAAATATTTTTGTTAATATTTTATGTAATCAACATAATTTAGCATAATTGAAGAAAAGTGAATTAACTAGTAAAATACCTTCCTGTTCTCTAATATGGTCAGCCTTAAAGAATTTTTTTTACTCAACACCGCACATATAATATCTAAGGCGATAATCAGTAGTATGCATAAATGGGTAAGTTTGTTGGTGATCCTCAATAAGCAGTAAATACCCATCAAATAAATACATTGTCAGTTAATGATTCAACTCATTTTTAATATCGATTTGTGTCTATCATTAATTAGAGAAGCAAGCTGTGATTGTTGGAATACGGGACAAACCTGGCCCACCTGTTCCTGAAGTTGTTCGTTCGAAAGCGGAGACATACATATATATAGTTGCTAATATATATAGTTCATTTTTTGCAAATAAATTAAAAATTGTTGTAAAACTTAGTGACTGAAAATAAGTTCAAAACCCTTTACAAAGTTTGCCAGAGCGATAGCGGATAATATTCAATTATTAAATTTTACAATCAAATGTATGAAATGGAAGGTATATTCTTATATAAAGATAATAAATTGAAATTATTACATTTTTAAGCAAAATATTTTAAGGTATCAAAAATAAATATACTCATCCGTATTACTTGATTCATATAATATTAATTATACCGCTTAAATACATAACTTATATTTCCCTCATATACGTCAAACTGTCAGACTTTTAATAAAGCTAATATCTAGCTGACACATTAGTCTCAATCAATCATTTTACCGTCAAAAGTTTTCTTAATTAATATGTTGGGAAAAACTTGTTACCTTAGTAACATATTAATAGTGTGTACACATATACCTAGGACTTTTAAATACACAAACGCAAATGTTCTGTAATTGTAATTTACATTTTTGACTTAATAATTAAACTATTCATAACATTGTTATCGCAAAAATAATTAACCAAAGCAATAATAACTAACGGAATCAGCATATGTTTATTAGAGTTTAATGTTATACTCTTTATTATATATTATTCTCTCTCTCTCTCTATTTGTATATATAAATATATATATATATATATATATATATATATATATATATATATATATATATATATATATATATATATATATATATATATATATATATATATATATATATATATATATATATATATATATATATATATATATATATATATATATATATATATATATATATATATATATATATATAACAAGTGTGATTGCCGCTTCCTGGGGGAGGCTATCAAGGAGGGTTATCCTCACGCTTTTCTGATAAGATTGGTTTCCAATTATAATGGTTTAACTGTAGCCGTAACCAGGAAGAGATATTTTGGAATGATAACAACAAAAGACTTTTCGGATATCGCCTAATGGCGGGAATTGAAATACGCAGAGGGTGACGTGTTTATTATGCGAAATTGAGGATCATAAATCAGATAGCTCAATATGGCTATACACCGGTATTTTATAGCTGGGGCTATTTTGTGTGGATACATTATAGGCGTTATCCAGATTGCAAGTTCATGATTATAAAGGTTTTTCTGAAATATCGGACGAACTTTTAAATATTTACTTTAGTAATATGTGAAAGTGGTATAAAGTCAACAAGTTATGTGTTGTTCCACGGGAAGGTGTATTGCGTAGAGTTTGGACTATGGCGTATTTATGTGTCTATATATTTATAAGGTTATTATAATGTTTAAATGTCTTGTATCCAATATTTAAAAATAACTCTCTGTCTGTAATGTCTTTGGACTTGAATATATCGATTTTTGAGCATTAAACTATCACAAGTGCAGTAAATTTAAACATTAGGATTTTTATTCCAATAGGTTTTGGTATCCAGAAAAGGATTTTCATAATAATAACATGGATTTCAATAGTCTTGAATATATAGTTTTTACAGTAATAATTGACCATGAGTTAAATGATTTCAAACATTAGTATATATATGGCGATGGAGTAGCCAATAGGTCTTGAGTCCATATTTAAAAATACAGACACTCTGATTGTATTTCAAACATTAGTTTTGATCCTCTCAGACTGGGATTTTAATAGTCTTGAATATTTTGTATTTTAAATTAATTGTTATATTTTTACAACATGATTCATGGATAGTTTTAGCGTGGAAAAGTAAACTTTTAGCTTTTTACATGTTATTGAAATTGTATATGTGTGTAATTTTTACGGAAGTATAAAGGGTCATGAAGGAAATCGTGTAGGGAGTATCGGTTACCGGGAGCGTTTGCCATGGCGGAAAAAGGTTTAACCGGAGTGCTGGGGGTCGCAACTCCCCCCGGCCGGTACTTCTGTCACACATCTAGAATCTGAACGAGTACATTGCTACTTGTCCTTTTTGGGAATTTATATATATATATATATATATATATATATATATATATATATATATATATATATATATATATATATATGTGTGTGTGTGTGTATATATTTATACATATACATATATATATACTATATATATATATATATACACACATATATATATATATAATTTAGAACATATGCCCTTTATTAGTTCACATTATTTTTAATATTAACGAAAGTGCTATTTCTATAATATTTAAAATGTTGACAAAACAAATATGCATGCATATTAACAATATGTTATACAAATATTGGATGCATTAAAGAACAAAAAATTTTTAAACAATTAATATATTGAAATGCATATATAATGACACCGCATTTCAATATTTTATTCTAAAAATAATGTTAAAAATTATATTTATAATATTAATTATTTAGAAACAGATTATCAGTTTGTCCGAAGCATGCAATATAACGGTGTTCCTAATAATAACGAAATCGCAATAACTTTTACGATATCTATTCCAATTATAATTTCTATTTTTATATATTCTCTCCTAATATGTCCATATATATATTTTTCCACATGGTACGAGGATAATGGGCAGACGATTGACTTTCTACAAAAATAAAAGATTGCATTTTTTCTTTGGTAACGAGGGTGGATTTTTTTCAAAAAGGAAACCATTATCTCCGTTAGCGCTTCGAAACTAAATAAATTTTCGAGGTCATTGCGGGTATCTAATAGGATAAGAAAAAAAGTGTCAGTATTTAACGGTGATAGTACTCAATCTATCTCCTTTTAGTATTATTATCTGTCTCTCGAAGATGGTATTTAAAATGATGCTATGGAATTAGAGGATCATATATTCTTATTATAATTAATTTGTTTTTATTTCTGGTATATATGATATCTGGTATAAATGATGCTATAGAATTAAAGGATCATATATTCTTATTATAATTTATTTGTTTTTATTTCTGGTATATATAATATAGAATTACAAATACTGCAGTCACTGTTTTTTTAACAGATCGTGTGATTGTTTTTTGTATTTGTGATATGTAGAAAGCCCTGACCACACGACCAACCCGAAGGCTTATGGTTGCTGTTTGTGTGGCCGGGTATTTGTGATATGTGAAACTTTAGATTTTGCGTTGAAAAAAAATGATATGTTATGTCTACTGAGATATTTCTGATGACTAAAAAAGGAAAAGAAATATTATTTTATAAGGTTCATATGTTACACTAAAAGTTTTATTTAAAGCAATTGTTAATGGAAAAGGAGTCACATTCAGGGTTTGATGGAATTATTTTGAAAATGTAAGGGATATGAATTATTTTGAAGTATTAATAAATGTATTTACAGTTACTTTTATGAAATTTTATTACATTCTTGAAGGAATCAGTTATGGATAAAACTAGGTAATTGCAATTGATCTGAAGACGTTATGATCTCTTATTCAAGTCAAAATATGTGTTCTTAACCAACCTCAAGATCAATTGTATTTTAATGATAGTTAGAAGCAAACTATTTTTGACATGAAAAAGATTGTTAATAATGTCAAGAAAGTGTAGTCACCTCATTTATCTCATACCTGCTTTCTTCTAGAAATTACAAAACATTTATATTTTCCCTTTTAAGGATTTTATCTATTGTGATCGTTACTATGTTTATAAGTAATTACTTACTATTACAGTTACTGCTGAACAGTTTAAGTGACTGTGTGATACAGTTACAATTTCAGTCAATTTCTTCAATGTCAGTCAAGTCAGATTTCGTTGTATTCTAAATTTTGGATACTGTATGTTTATCAAAAGTTATCTTTAAGCCGAAGTATTAAATTTTGCTCACAACATTTTCGTCCCAGTCATTAGGCAAAGGATTTTTTCTTATAGGAAGTGAAGTAAATGGAGCCAAAATAACAGGGAATAAAACGTCAAAATTGACAATTGAGGATTTTAATAATATCCTCTCACTCTAATTCCGAAGAGATAACCTGATTATATGATATAAAAATGGTACGTAATAAAATATCTATTAAAATGATACTCCCCGGTGATAGCATATTTTTATTTGTTTATATTTGTGTTAACTAAATGCCAATTACACTTAATAATGGCAAATGCACTTAACTACACAGAATTTCTGCAAAATCGAATCTTCGAAAGGACTTTCCAAATGTTTACGATTCAAATTGATGATAATATTTTTCCAGTGAAATTGAAATAAAATCTAGATATGTAAATCTAAAGCACTGTGTACAAAGAATTAACAAGTATTTTGGAAATGCATTGAGTAAATTTTATACTCTTTGAGTAGCGTTTCATTTACTACTATTTTGGAGTTCTAAGGAACAGCAATATCCATAAAATATGAAAATTAGCCGTTACAGCTAACTTTGTCACCGTTAATCACTTACTACCCAATCGTAATCATATTAAATGTATATTAGAAAAATCCTGTAACCGCAGTCTGACCAGAAATTATATCCCTATGGGTATCAATGCCATACTAATGCAATCTTTCAGATGTCTCAAGTATTCAGTTGCTTCTTAGTCGTGGTTTATAGTTTTGCATCTATTTTGACTTATTTTAAGTGCTTTATTATTTCATTGTTTGTCAATACCAGTTCTATGTTATACGTCCACAGATTATTAAAATTGCACTTGTAGTACAATGAATATAACTGCTGCTTGTCTAAAAATACACAATTTGTGTATTAAATCTCATTGATAGAAGCAGATAATTAAAAATAAGAAATATGCTTCTAGAAACAAAACTCCCTTGATAGAAGCAGACATATATAAACATGTATTCGACAAATTTTCATATACTTGTTTTTATCAAAATTGTACAATTAACATTGCACATGGAGACTGTCCCATATTTAACCAATATTGACCAAATTAATATTGCTCCAATATTAGAAGTGATAACTTATAAAGATTCTCATGCATCGACTTTACTATGTGAGATTATGATGGCTATAAGAAAATGTCTTAAAACTTTAAATCTAGACAGTAAAGATGCTGGGGTTAAAAAAAACTCTCTTAGAAAGACACCAAAAAAAAGACAGATGATTTTAATCTTACTAAAAACAAGGTATCTTCCAAATCACGGATTCATGGGCTACTAAAATACGTACTCTAAATTAGGATGGGTAAAACTGTTTATTTGGAGAAATTATAATCTAAGGTTATGGAAAGTGGTTTGTAGTGCCCCAACACAGGAAACAATGAGACGCCACATGAGGTACATAGAAGCACATATTTAATGAGTTACTAAACTTACTAAGTTCAAGAAATTTAAGATTATATATAATTTTAAATTATGTTCTTAGATATTCCTTGATATTTTCAAATAAAATTTTATCATAACGTAATCTCCACGTGTATTTTCATCACACAGCGCACTATTTCACACATGTTTACTACATGTTTTGCTAAGTTATAGATTTTGGAAATCAATTATATTTTTAATAATGAAATTGGAAAATGATGTTCCATTGTGCCCCAACCATGGTGTTCTATTGCATCCTAATGTGCAATTTATATTAAAAATTATTTGCCATTTTCCCTGCATGCTTTTTGTTTTAATACCTATACTGTATTGGCAGTTTTAATTACATTGTTCATTTCAGCAAGAAATATGAAGTTTCCAAAAATAGATTTTTTGCAGTAACTAGCAGAATATTAAAACAAAAATTTAACTTCCTTCTTTTACATTTGATGCACATTGCAGCCTGCACATGACCAACTGGCTTGGAAATTTTGTAGAGAATATGTGCATAGTAGATACATGTATACAAGTTAAAAATGAATATTAACTTTCCGACTAGTTTCGCAGGAAAGCTGTTTGTTTTCATACAAGTGTTTTATTGTACCACAACCAATCAAATTTGCTTTTCACAATTTCATACTAAAAATTCTTCTAAATAGTTAGCCTTAATAAATTTTTGCGGTTGTTTGCTGAAATTTTATTGTACAGAAAAATATTTACATCAAGTATCGAAACGTATATTTACACAGTATATAAAATCTGTCTCAGAAAATTGGGTTAAAATGATACTTATGGATCTAGGAGAAATACATTCTTATTAAACTTAATTATTTTTATAATGGTATACCTCCTTTACAAACAGTGTTAATCATAAGGTAGTTAAATTACGCTGCAAAAGTTTTAACTATTACAATGTAACTATTTTAATTTAACTATTACAATGTAACTATTTTAATTTAACTATTACAATGTAAATGTAACTTGATTTTGTTTTACATTTCTAACAGTAGCACTTGATACAATGATAATCCACTAGTATGCAAAAACACGCAGCACAAACACCGCAAGAGAGACAAAAAGAAATGCATAAAAGTACAGAATAAGAATGAAAACAGCAAACTGCAGCTCTATAAAATCTATGGGGAAAATATTTTTCCCTATAGATTTAGACTGTTTTATGGATTTATATATGTCTATAAATCCATAAAGCAGTTTTGTAATTTTATAGTTCTATAAAGTCAACCAGGCTGTATGGCTTCAATCCTCCTTCTTGCGTTTATATATATTTCCCACCAAAGTCGGGCATGTCTTGAGATGGGGTACATCCACCACAACTACAGCCCCATATACAACGTATTTGGGGCTAGGGTGGAAGCTAAATCTAAATAAATATTTAGCCAAGCAGCCACGTCCGTCTTCAGCCAAAATGGGATGTTTCTGTTTAGATATTTCGTTCCATGCTGTAGAAATTAAAATTGTTCTCAGAGTTTTTAATAATTTCTCATATTTTCAGATAAACTCCGGTTCTAGTAAGATTACAGCTGCTTTTAGAATAGGTTGCTATTAAGTGAACGACTATATTTTAATACTACTTGCTTTTAGTTTCATTATGAAACTTGTCATAGTTGGTCTTTGGCACCCCCTTTCAATATTAATCATTTATTGCCAATTTTTAGATGCTTTCTAAAAGTTATTTGGGCGATAATGTGGTCGACGTTGTCATTTACCCCACTTTTATTACAAATATGAGAGTCTTACAATGTCTGAAACTAAGTCCAATGTCCTATGCAATGAAAACTAATAATGTGTTCTAAAACGAAAACTACTTTCCATTTTAGATTAAAAAATATGCAGTACCTCTAATATAGCGGAGAGATACACATAAACCTTAATGAAAAATCGTTAATTAGTATTTATGGATCATAAAAAACGCCTGCATCACTTTAAGTCAAACCTTTAATTTTGACTCTATCACAATATATTTTCTTTACATATACTATACATTGCAGGAAAAACTTGCCCCTGAAATTATCTTCCTTAATACGTAAAAACTAAATAAAATTCGCGGTCATTGAGAAAACCTCATTACCAAAAAGTAAAAAAAAATAAACAGCTTTTAACTTTAATAGTAGGTCATCTATCTGCTTAGCGTGATATTATCTGTCTAGCAAAGATGGTGTTTAAAGCAATACTTACGCTTCTGAGAGTAATAAATTCGCATTAAACTTGTTTTTACTCTTTAAGTTAAATACTTTCGTTACAAAGAATGTTAACCGTAAGTCAGTTTAATTGTGCTGGAAATGTTCTAGCTGTTTATTACTTTACGAAACTCGGGATTTTTGTGGTTTTAGGTAATTAATGCATGATAATAAATTTTAAATTTAATTTTAACATATCTTGGACTAAATTAGAATAAAATATAGGGTGGTGAACAATTCCCTGTCCAAAAGTTAATGAGAGATAGGAAACACTGAAACAAATATTTTTATGAATGTATGTTAGAAGACATAATATTTGGCGCAAGAGGGCGCTGTATATTAGCTATTTTTTACTATCGTCATTTGCAACACGGACTGAGGACTTGTAAAATGGAAAAATGGGTACATCTGTGGCGGGATAACGCAGTGACTATGGCGGAAGGGTTGCTCATGGTTGTACCTCCTTAGGTTACTTTGACGCCATACAAATTACATTAATTGTCACATTTACACAGCAGTGTTCGTTTGGTGCAGATGGCGGCCTATAGGCCGCCATCTGCACCGAATGGTCTTAATCTGCACCGCTAGCTAGATTCACGCATTCCGACTATCGTACTATCGAACTCGTCTAATTACTTGTAAGGTATTCGGCAACGTCATAACAGCATTATTTGTTGTGTCTCCAAGGAACTGCAACGCCAATAACTAGTAAAGGTAAACCGACCACATTTTTAATCTGTACTTATAGGATGCTAATTGAGCAGTAGAAATGAGCGCGATGACAGAAGTTGAGACTCATTGGCCTTGCAAATTTAATCATTTGCATACTTGGTATAAAGAAATTTGCATGCGAAATTTCGAGATGATTGAATTATTTTTAGGGGTTCATCTTTTTTTTCTTTTTTTTTTTTTTTGCAAAATGTATACTTGCTCAAAATTTTTTCATAAATTCATTTCATGAACGTAATTAAATTTAATCGGTAATTTAATTTTTTAATACACTAAGAAATTGTGTTAATACTTTTCGGTATATTAAAATAAAATAAATATGATGTGGGCAGTAAATGGTTTTCATTAGAGACAAAAGTTAGAGACTAATAGAGACCATTCATTATATATGGTATTCAAGCAGGTGAGCTAAATTGTACAGAAAAACATGAATTTAAACTAATTTTATGTTACACGAATTTTAAAATACTTGGAAAAATTGAAACGCCCTTTAATTCTTTACCTGTTGGAACTCCATTATCCACTTGGAGAATTAACTCATTTTTAAATTTCAGCATGTCACCACAGTTCAAACATCAAACTGCCTTGAGAACAATTTCTGCTACCTCGTAAGAACTGGTTTTATTTGTTTTCTTTTCAAAAAGTGCTCTTAAAAAAGCTTATTTTTAATAAAGATAAGCATTTTATTCAATTATACTACTAAATTAACACTCAAGTAAAAACCAGTGTCCAATTATACATTCGTTATACAGGGTGTCCCCAAAAAATTGAAACGCGCTTTAATTTTTTAGCTGTTGGATATAAGAGGGCAATGCAAATTGCAAAAATGTTGAAAGTAAGGGAGGAAATAAGAGTAAGTTACAGAAATAGTCCTCCCATTAATTTTCAAAAAGTTACACTTTTTAAGTTTTTATACGACCCCCTGAGACAAATTTAGTCAATCAGAAAATTTTTATATTTAATTCAAAAAGATCATAAAAAACCCCGCATATCTGTATCTTTAAAATCAACTGAATTATGATAAAGGAAAAAATCAGACTTATGCAACTTTTCCGTACCATGTGAAAGGCTGTTTCTTCAGTGAAAATAGGGATTATAAACACATTGACGGTGGAAATTGTTTAGATCAAAAATACGTTAATACGTGTCAAACATTTTTATCAAAAATGCATCCAAAAAAGCATTACGCAGACAGAGATCATGTAAAGCAGTGGCACTCAGTACGCTGTTGGGGCACATTATTAAAATATTCATACATTGACCTTTTTGTGATATGTCACAAATTTACTTTTGCAATTTGATATATGGTCCCTATTCTCAATGTTCAATTAAATATAACTCGTTTAATTTATAGATACAGATATACGGTTTTCTTAATGATCTTGTTGCATCCAAAATAAAAAAAAATCTGATTGACCAAATTTGCTTAAGGGGATCGTATAAAACTTTAAAATATGTAACTTTTTGAAAATTAATGGGAGGACTATTTCATTAACGTAATCTTATTTCCAACCTTACTTTAAACACTTTTGCAATTTACATTGGCCACTTATTTCCTATAGGTAAGGGATTAAAGCTCGTTTCACTCTTTTTGGGACACCCTGTATACCAAAGTCCTATAATCACCAAACAGCAAAAATTATTGAAAGGATACTTATGTCATTAAAGGATACAAAAGTATAAAGTATAATTTTAACTGAAGTAGATAGATATGTTGAGCAGGCGTAAACAAACGGCAGGCTTAAAATAGTTAATTCGTGTTCTATGATTCTCAAAACATATAAATCGATAAACTCTTAATTTCGTACACATCATATTTTCATATGTATATAATATGTATAAATTTATGATGCTGGTTTGTTTATTGGTCCGGTAACATGAAATCTAAAAGACTCACAGCCACGAAATTTGGCACAAAGATACCTCTACTCCGGAAAGGAAACACCTCGTGGAGATTTTTTAAAATTTGTTTAAAGCTACGAATTTAATACTCAAAACTCGGTTCTTATCACAATATAGTGACAATTTCGAATGTTGCTCCATCCATTCAATGGTAAAACTAAAATTATTGTACGCCATGGTTTGGTTTAGGTATTTGCAGGTCGGGTACCTCACTTTGAAGACCACTGGTTTACAGTGGGCGTAAGTAAAGTATGCTATTTAGCATGGTACTACCAATAAGTTCACAGGTTTACCCTGTATTCATGTTCTGGTACAGCTTTTCCGGTGCCCCTTACTTATCAATGTTACCACATGCGTTTAGATAATGCATGTCTGTCCTATACACAATTATAATGCGATAGGAATATTAATGCACTTTGATTGATTACCAGTGTAATGGCGGGGGTTATAGATGAAACGTGACCTCTTAATTTAGAATTTAGCCACACCAGCACCAGCACCACTACAAAAACCCTGATCAAAAAATGCCGCAAAAATAACCCACAGGTCCACACACTCCTGTCGGGAGAAGTAAATCTCCGCGATGACCTACAGCCCAGAAGAACCTAAATAACCTGAAAACATACAAAATCAAAACCTTACCTAAAGGAACGTCTTCTTCACAAATATCAAAAGGAATTACAATACACAAATAAATAAACAGAATTTAGAAGTTCAAATGAATTTTCATTTATTCAAGAAGTTAAATTTACTATGTATTTCAAATACAACAGCTGAATCTCTCAGCACACCACTGGACACATGCGCAGATTTCATCAGAGCGCCACTGGCCCTAAAGCTTCCATAATGTAATGAAAGGTGGTAAACCACATATCATAATGATATCAAAAATAGGTATGGTCAAATTACTGGGATGAGCACTCTGAGAGTTAAAAGAAAGCATTTTTGATAATTAATCAAAACTGACATTTTATTATTAGAATATGCATTAAATTGAAACCACAGAATACAATGGATGGTTTCACTCTCCACATCTGGCCTATCTTGATCAAAATATAAAGGTCGCTTACCCCGGTCATCAAGTCGACGTAAGTAAGGTCGTAGTTCTCAACATCAGCCAATCGCCCACACGGCGATGATTCGGTGTTTCACAACGAAAGGCCGGCACACACATTCAGGGATTCTCCAGAATGGCCCAGCCTGGACGGATGGCATCATTCACTAGAACTACTCGGGTAGCGACGATACGATTTACCTTCCCGGTATGAGCCTCGGGAGCATTCCACAAGTCAGCTCGATGTTAAGGTTGTAATCCCGGAATGAGCATCGGGTTCGCTCTACGTGCAGTTTCGACTTTATTCCATTCCCGGTATGAGCCTCGGGATCGTACCAAAAATGGTCGTTAGAAAGGCAGCATTCCTCAGCTCACGAATCTCTAGGAATCTGCCTGGAGGCCAGACTCCCGAGATTCGGAGTGAGCGTTGCTATCGTGAACTGCCTACAGAGTCGTAAGAGCGTTAGAGCAGAAGAACATAAGAGAGCGAGAAAAGGTGCGCACGGCTTTTATACCTTTTCAGCCACGGACCTGGACGAAAGCTTCCAGTCCGTCACAACCAATAGAAAACATTCATGATATTTCCCGCCGAGAAAAGGTTCTCACGGCCAAACGCCAGCATGTCTCGACAGAATGTCTGGAGAACCACCTGCTATAAACAACCGTTGCAAAACCTCATTATCGTCTGCAGCACAAATGTATTGAAACTATGAAATTATTTACATTGGCACTTCCATTTTCGACTGCCAAAAGACCTTGAACTCAACAGAAGAAATAACTCTCAAAGCGCTCGCACATTTTAAATAATATGTTAGGAATGATTTTGCTTTCGGTTTAAGAATAATATATGTTCCAAAAGAACACATAAAAACGACAAAAAGGGGGTTTTCAAGGCAGAATTAAAATCTGTAAAAGAGCTGTATATAAAGAAATATAATACATAAATTTATATATTTTACATAAAAGTAATTCGATTTGAATATCGACATTACAAATACCTTGGGGCCTCCGGGGAAAAATTTCAGAGCGAAGCGAAGAAATTTTTCAAGACCACAAGCAGGTGCATGTAGGCATCAGGCTCTTGAAGTCGTACGCCTTCAAGAATAATTTCAACAAAAATTTAGAGGTGCACGTCTACACCAGAAGAGTTCCTGACACGAACACCATCCCATATGGGCGCATGTCGAAGAACCAAAGCCAAAGAAACCTAAAAATGACTGCAATCCAGTCTAAAGTCCTAATATCTACAAGCCCATCACAGAAATCATAACATGTGAAAAATTAAATTGTAAATCAAATTTTAATCCCAAGGTTCACAAAAAGTAAGTAACACAACACCCCTCAAGTCGAACAGCAAAGTTAAAACTAAATTTCTCTGTAAATAAACTTTTCAAATAACAATCATCTATTAAATTTTTAAATTCTAAGTCAATTTTAGCTTTCATCAAAATTAAATTTTAATTTCCAAGAAATTTTCACTTTCCTTCAAGAATCTTAACTTTAAGTATTAAAATGTGGTCAGCAGCAAAACATTTTTTTAATTCCAAATTAAGTCTTAAACTTTTCAAGATAATATAATCACAATTTATTCCATGACCACAGCAGCTTTTCCATTTTGTCAAGGATGAAAACAGCAGCTAATTCCAATAAACATTTTCTAAAACAGCAGTAATATAAATACAATATAGATTTACATGAGAAATGACCATACCCAAAAATAATAACATAAAATTTTTTTAAACAAACCTTGTCCAGTGGTTCACATGACTCATCATTCTTGTCAACATCAAGTGTCCATTTGACACAGCATTTTCATCATCTCTTACATAGAGGCAACAGCAAGGCAATATTGGCACAGTATAAACCTTACCATTTTTATTTCATAACTTCAAATTATTTCAAAATATCACTTTATTAAAAATATCCTTAATCATTTAGTAAATTTTCATCAAAAATAAATTTCTTTTACCCTAATTAAAATTTTTCCAAATGGCAGAAACAGGTGGCAAGCAAGAAGTGGCAAGGTGGCAGAATTCAAACCAAATACTTTTTGTAAACAAGTGCCACATTTTAAAATCAGTGCTCTCTTGGCATAGAACTTCAGGTACAGAGGCCCTCTACTCAGGCCTCTACATTTAACTGCAAGTAAATATTCAATTACATTTCAAATACAATTTATCAACATTGCCACCGAAAAATATAAATTTGTAGACAGTTTTCGTCACACACCAAATTTAAATAAAAAATTCAAATTTTCTGTAAATAAACAAGTGTCATTTCATAAAAATCAATAAATTTCTTTAAATCAATAAATCTATCATTAAATTTAGTTGCCTTTCAATCGTAAGTCAAAATAAGTAGAAGTCAAAATCAGTATTTAAATGAGTTCAATAAAAATCTCTTTCTCAATGTTATTCAACCATTTCACCAAACTCAAAGTTTCGAAATAAAATTATCAAGTGCAAAAATGTCAATCCAATAACTAGAAGATAATCAAATGAAATCCAGAATACATCCATTTTCGTAGTAAATCAATCAAGTTTCAAAATAAAATCTTTCAATTTCAAAGTTCAAAATTTTCTCAAATGGATTTCAAAACAAGTCAATTTTCAAAATACCTTCAAAGTAAAATAATTGTGGAATCAATTCATCAAAATGTCATCCATATTTCTGTAATTAAATCAACAACTTCAGAGTTGACCGACTCTTTCAAAAATTCCACAATGTAAACAATTTCCAGACTCCAAAATTCAATCAAATTTTTCAAAGTATTTCTAAATGTTGCCGTAGTAATAAACAGGAGTCGCCAAAAAACAATTTCATAAGTTCTGAAAGTATTCAAGTTCGGAGTTAAATATTCATTACACAATTCAAATCAAACTGTTGTCAACCAATCAAAGTTCCAGACATCGCCTCGCACATCCACAGAACGGGAACGGAAAAGAAAAAGTGTCGACTCACTCAAACAGAGGAGGACAACTCCACTCACTCACGTTCGCACCACCGGAACCGAGGGAGAAACAACATCACAACTCAACTTGTGAGAACAGCACAGGGGAGAAAACCGAAACAGGAACAACATTTTCAAAATTATTACTCTTCAAAATTTTCAAAATTCAAATCAACTCAGGGGGATTAAAAACGGGGATCTGAAGCACAACGTAAATAGAATTCGTGTAATAAAATCATTTTCATAATTCTCAAATCAAACAACTTCAATATTTTCAAAATTTCAAAATTCCACTTGCCAAAGCAAAGCAACCCATCCTCAAAAATATTTTTCAGGAATTTCAACCTTCAGCGTTGGACTCTGCAGGAATGCAATCGACTGCAGCCAACAAAAAATTCAAGAAGTAAAATGAGCAGGAATTCTTTCATCTGCTACCGAAGTAAACACAGGCATGGGTGCAAACGGGGATCAACCCTTGAGAAAAGCCACTAATGGGGTATCAACCATCCCATAGAATTACGCTAGTTCAACAGAACATCAACATGCATCCTAAACACACAAGCAAGGTCAAATTCAAACCCAAGGAAACTCTGCTCAGACGAGTGATCAATTCGTCTCTCCTCGAATTGTTTGTGAGACAATTTCAAACTAAACGTTGACTGCAATTCGCCCAATACAATCAACTCAATCCAGTGAAAATGGGTCGTGAATCCACTATCACAACAAACTCAGCAGAAAAAACTCAGGAGAGTCAAAGACACGAAAATAACAAAAATCAAGGTGCTCGGATGCAACAACAGGGCAAGTAAACCGAAACATTTAAAATCAAAACAAATAGAGAATTATTTCACATCCTGAGGCAAACAAAAATTCAAATTCGACAACCTCTCAGGGAAAAAGAAGCTTACAGTCCCCACAAATTCACTTTTTCAAAATTTTCAAAAATCGAAAAATTTCATTATCAACATTAAATAACAAATATTTCCACATAATTATTTTCGAAACTCCATTTCCAAAATTTTTCCACAAAACATTTACCAAAAGAATCAACCCCTTTAAAAAAAATTTCCTGCTCTTCCCCACATTTTCATGCAATGACACCATTTTCTTTTCTTGAACACTTTCGAAATCAATTTATACATATCCAAATTCTACTAGTTATTCAAAAATGTTCACCAAATGTAAAAGTTTGATGCTACCAAGACACAAATTTTATCAAAATATTTCATAGCTTTAAAATTTTCAAGCCAAACATTGGTCCATCAAAACACGAGTCTGTCTTTTACAGAACTCAAAAATGTGTGCTTTTTCTAGCCACACAACTTCAATAACAATTTACTCAAAATAATTTTCATATTTATACACAATCAGTATTCCGGTGTTAAAAAAAAATCGTATATCATTTCATTCTACTTTTCTATCTCTATGTTCTCAAAATTAAGGTGCATTTTCAAATAATTTTAAACTCAAGTATTTATAATTAAATTTCAGATATTTACAGTTAAAAGTTTCAATTTCGAAAATTTTCTTCGGAAACGGTCTCCGCCTCCGGCCAAAATTTCATTTCACTTTAAACAAGTCAACACACCGGAGATTCGAATCTGCAAACCCAAATTTGGGAAAAAATGCTCAGAAGAGCTCGTCGAAATCAGAATTACAGCAGAAATCGCCTCCCACACATTAAACACAGAACCAAAATCATAACCGAAAACAAAGTGTTCTCAAGAAAATCAAATCGAAAGTTTTTAAAACAGATGTTATAATTAAAATTCCATTCCAATTAAGTTTCAATTCCTAAATTCAATACACCTATAAAATTCTTAAATAACACTCATCTAAAATCTTTAATATTTATATAATCAAATTTCAATTTTTAAATTTTCAACGTATCTTTACCAGATACCAACACTATCAAAAACGGAACTTTTTGTCAATTCAAATACTTTTCATCAAAACACATTTTTCAATATTGTCACATATATCACTCCGTTAATGTGTCACCTCGCACAACTTACTGCAAATAAATTTCTATGTGCCTCTTCGCACAATTCCAATACATTTCTTTTTCAATCCGTTTCTCGTTGACATGATAAGACGTAATTCCAGTGAAAACATTTCATTCTACTCTATTTTCAATTTGAAAACAAATCAATGTAATATTTCATAAACATTTTCTTCAATAATAATACCTCAAATTTCATTACATTATTATTTTCAAATATCAACACATTAGACAATATTTCTTTACATATACACGTAAATATGAGTGCTCTCCCGAAATCGAAACTGGTTTTAAAAAATTCCATACCACATACCACTCTGTGTCCAGCGCAAAAATTCCTTTAAATTTAAATTTCGAAAACTTCAAACAAGAACATATCATCAACATCTTTTAAAATTTTGAACAGGGAAGGTACTCAGGAGGAAAGGTCACGGCGCCAATTTGTAATGGCGGGGGTTATAGATGAAACGTGACCTCTTAATTTAGAATTTAGCCACACCAGCACCAGCACCACTACAAAAACCCTGATCAAAAAATGCCGCAAAAATAACCCACAGGTCCACACACTCCTGTCGGGAGAAGTAAATCTCCGCGATGACCTACAGCCCAGAAGAACCTAAATAACCTGAAAACATACAAAATCAAAACCTTACCTAAAGGAACGTCTTCTTCACAAATATCAAAAGGAATTACAATACACAAATAAATAAACAGAATTTAGAAGTTCAAATGAATTTTCATTTATTCAAGAAGTTAAATTTACTATGTATTTCAAATACAACAGCTGAATCTCTCAGCACACCACTGGACACATGCGCAGATTTCATCAGAGCGCCACTGGCCCTAAAGCTTCCATAATGTAATGAAAGGTGGTAAACCACATATCATAATGATATCAAAAATAGGTATGGTCAAATTACTGGGATGAGCACTCTGAGAGTTAAAAGAAAGCATTTTTGATAATTAATCAAAACAGACATTATATTATTAGAATATGCATTAAATTGAAGCCACAGAATACAATGGATGGTTTCACTCTCCACATCTGGCCTATCTTGATCAAAATATAAAGGTCGCTTACCCCGGTCATCAAGTCGACGTAAGTAAGGTCGTAGTTCTCAACATCAGCCAATCGCCCACACGGCCATGAATCGGTGTTTCACAACGAAAGGCCGGCACACACATTCAGGGATTCTCCAGAATGGCCCAGCCTGGACGGATGGCATCATTCACTAGAACTACTCGGGTAGCGACGATACGATTTACCTTCCCGGTATGAGCCTCGGGAGCATTCCACAAGCCAGCTCGATGTTAAGGTTGTAATCCCGGAATGAGCATCGGGTTCGTTCTACGTGCAGTTTCGACTTTATTCCAGTCCCGGTATGAGCCTCGGGATCGTACCAAAAATGGTCGTTAGAAGGGCAGCATTCCTCAGCTCACGAATCTCTAGGAATCTGCCTGGAGGCCAGACTCCCGAGATTCGGAGTGAGCGTTGCTATCGTGAACTGCCTACAGAGTCGTAAGAGCGTTAGAGCAGAAGAACATAAGACGTACGTACGTACGCAATGTGGGTTGTTGAATGGAGTGCCGAGTCGATAAGACCTAAACCTCCGGTATGGTAAACTCTTGTATGATATTCTTGAAATTCATGAGCTGCACAGATATGATAGAAATGCAAAGAGGAGCAAAGCTAGTGCTGCCATCTATGTGAGAGTGGCGGCAAGAAAAAGGGGGTAGAGAGCAGGAGCGAACAAGGATTAAGATACAGTGTTAGATTTAAAGCTCCAGTTTGATAAATATTCAATTTCAATAACAAATTTTTAATTTTAAAAGGTTCAGATAAAATATGGGGCAGGAAATGGAAGGCATAAGGAATTATAAAGCCTAAGGGGGTTCGAAGAGGAAGGTGCGCACGGCTTTTATACCTTTTCAGCCACGGACCTGGACGAAAGCTTCCAGTCCGTCACAACCAATAGAAAACATTCATGATATTTCCCGCCGAGAAAAGGTTCTCACGGCCAAACGCCAGCATGTCTCGACAGAATGTCTGGAGAACCACCTGCTATAAACAACCGTTGCAAAACCTCATTATCGTCTGCAGCACAAATGTATTGAAACTATGAAATTATTTACATTGGCACTTCCATTTTCGACTGCCAAAAGACCTTGAACTCAACAGAAGAAATAACTCTCAAAGCGCTCGCACATTTTAAATAATATGTTAGGAATGATTTTGCTTTCGGTTTAAGAATAATATATGTTCCAAAAGAACACATAAAAACGACAAAAAGGGGGTTTTCAAGGCAGAATTAAAATCTGTAAAAGAGCTGTATATAAAGAAATATAATACATAAATTTATATATTTTACATAAAGTAATTCGATTTGAATATCGACATTACACCAGGATACTGGTGACGCTAATGCGTGTTCTTTGTTTGAGTTTTCACAATATTATTTGAATTTAAGCCTTGTCGTCTGGGTATCAGAAAATGTTATTGCATGAGATTTATTACTCGTGAATATATAATACTTATCTATATAAATAAAATTGAAAATCTGTCTGTCTGTCTGTCTGTCTGTCTGTTTGTCCCATCATCACGGGAGAACGGCTGAACCGAATTTGATGAAATTTGGTGGGTAGCCTAGAAATAGCCCCACTTAAAATTTAGTCCGTGTTTTGAGTTTCAACGGCCAGTGGTTCTCGAGATATTAGTAAAAAACGAAATTTTCGTTTGTCTCATCATCACGGAAAAACGGATGAACCGAATTTAATGAAATTTTGTGGATAGCCTTGAAATAGCATAAATTTTGTCCAAGTTTCGAGTTTCTAAGACCAGGGGTTGTCGAGATATTAATGAAAAACGGAACTTTTTCCTATGAGTTATACTCTCCAACTCCGTGGTTTATTCAAACGGAAAGGATGAAAATCGTTTGTTTAAAACGGCGAAATGAAATAAAACTTTATTTCCGAGTTTGGTGCAGGATTTTTGCATTAATTAGTCACTATCGGAAAACACGAATTGTTTGAAACATGAATTTAAATGGAAAAATTTACCTCCGTGGTTATATTTCACAAGATTTTACTCAACGATTAAAAGTATAAAGAAATCAAAATGGCTATTTAATTTCGCATTTTATGAGGAAGATTCTATCTTATATCATGTTGCTCGGCAACGGAATGAAATTAAATGTGTTGTTAATATTTATTATTATTTTTTCTATTTGAATAAAAATGTAAATATTTGAATAATGGATGTAAAAATATATATTTAAATGAAAGGTTTGGTTGTTCTTTTAATTATATAAATTGCGAACTGCGTACATCATTTTCATTTATTTTAGCAAAGAGGTTTCCAGCTCATATATTGTGTTTAGCTAATAAACTCATATATTGTGTTTACCCAATAAATTCATTTGGCCAATTGTTGAAGCAGAAAAAGAGTAGAACGAGTGTATGTACATCTTTTAATACAATTTTAGTGTTTTCATTTAGTATATACAAACGGGGTCAGAATATTTTATTCTTCAGATCTGCAAATTTAGAGCTACGAGTTTAGCGGAATATCTCTAAATAACTTGGTAACTTTTCTTAAACTTTACCAAATTAGCGGAAATGTTTCCAAATTTATAAAAATGACGCAAATCAATGATTTGTTTTATTAGAATAGAGTACTGAAATGATGTTTCGGTAGCATTTGTCGGACAGTCCATCCATCCTACTTAGTAACACATTTAACGAATTTTTTTAATATCACCAAATTGATAAAAATATTTGTGAGTCCATAAAAATATCATAGAATTGATAAAATCGCGCTTAATAAATGAAAATAATTGTGTTTTGTTAGGGGATAGTATTGTGATGATGTTTCGTCAATTTGTCGCAAAATGGGACTCTCTGTTCTACAGTCCCACTTGGCGATAAATTTGGGGATTTTTTAAGTTATCGCTAAATTGACTAAAATGTCGCCAAATCTTCCATGGAGGTCGCATTATTCAGATGATATGATTTCCATCAATTTATTTGAAGCAAATGATATCATGTCGCTTAGCAACGGATTCAATGTGTTATGTGGCATACGATTTTATATTAAATCTTTTCCGATTTGAAAAATAAAGATATGTATATAAAATAAATTTCATTGACATTGCATTTTGACTGGATAATATCAATTACGGTCTTCAGGTTTAAGCATTATTATTATTGATATTTTCAGGGACTTTTGATTCAGGGATTATTGATATTTTCAAGTTATTATGACATTGTTTGATTATGACGAAAATTGTTGAAACTCATATATAGTACGTTGTACGTAATCTTCTACAAATGCATTATGTCTTCTAATCTACGAGAATATAAGCAGTACAGGTATATTGGCATATATTTAGATATATAGTGGCATATATTGGAATCAATTACGACCTTCTGGTAAAAGATTACGGGGATTATTGATATTTTTAATTTATTGCGTCATCTCCTTTATTCTGGCAAATATTTTTGAGACTCATATTGTAATACGGGTAATCTTCGACTAACACACTGGCATATTTTCTAATCTACGACAATATAAGTAGTACGGGGCTGCATATAATGATTCAATTCCTTTTTTTCTGGAAATTTGCTTTCAAAAGGGGTCAGGATGTTTTATTCTTCAGATCTGCCCGTGAAGATAATTTTGCATAGTCAGAACAGACATTCTTAAACTTCTCTTTATGGGCAATAAATTTAATATTTTAACAGAATTTGCACATGATTGCGAATTATAAGTTTCTTTATATTATGTACTCCGTACGAAGAACGGGTATGCCGCTAGTATATAATATATACTGTGGGAAAGAAATCTAAAGTTATACTTTTAAATTTAAAATTCATTAAGGATTGACATGACCGTTAATTCTCGTATTAGTGGACTTATTATTGAAATCGTACATTGCTAGTTGTGCCGCTATATAAAACCCTCCAATTATTTACATTTCGTGTGAGTCCTGTAAAGGAATAATTAATTATTATAATACTCATTGATTGCACCATTTAAACTTTAACAATAAAACATTTATTAACATCAAATCTAAATTATTTAATTACACCAATTATTCATATTATTAATTATATGCTTAACAACAATTAATCTAATTAATTATTGCAGTGGAGGGGACATATGTAACCAGTACTATTAAAATTACTATGATGTGTCTATGACCTGTGATTGTTAATGAGCACATACCTTCAAATCTCTCATGGGCTTTGATCATATATCAAATGCTTGCATAAGTTATTTGCACCGCCATAACTCTTTGGTGTGTGGCTCCTTCTCGTACATCTAAGTGCACTCCACCTATATAGATCTATCCAGTATTTTTGGAACATTTGCACTAATCTTTAAGTCATGTTGTACAAGCTATATGTGCACAAGTTGCACAATTCTGCCCACGTCCTTCTTAAGTCAAATCTTGATAATTGTCTTGACTGCTCTTAAGTCAAATCTTCATTATTCTGCTTGATTTTCGGGTCACAGGCTGTGGTTCCCTCGTTGGGGGGGGGGGGGTAACTCCCTTTTTTCTTCCATTTGGCGCATTGAGTTTGACGTAACAATCTTCTTTCTTTATTGGTTAATCCTTTAACCAATGGAAACATTCCACATCTCGTAAGGCCCAGCTCAGCCCCTCTGTGATGTCCCCCTAAATTTATGGTCTTCTGACCTTTAGGTTCACGAGGTGATAAAACACGGTGCCAGCCAGAGTGCACGTACTGTTCGCCGTTTTGGCCACAATAAATTTATACATAAAACTGTCCCATCAAATGTGAGATCTATTTCTGGTCTCACATATACATGTATTAAATATATGTCATATATGTTCAATTGTAAATTAAAAAAAAACCTATACGCTTCTATGTGTGACAGAGTACATTTCGACAATAAGAGCTTGCAATTTCGTCGAAGTAGCTCAACGGTAGAGCGTTGGCTGGCCATATGGGAGATCCAGGGTTTGATTCCCGGTTGGGGCAGCAAGGCTCTTTACAATTGCGCTCTAACATATCAACTCCGTAGGTTAGTCTAAAATGTAGGAGGTCTGATAGTGACCCTAGTACGACTAGCGAGAAGTCAGTTTACTCTGGAAAATTGAGTGCCAATTTCAAATTGAGAGAATAACTACCTACCAGGATACCCTCTATATATATAACCAATGTTTCAATCAATTCTAATTATTGTGGGTGAATTAGAATTGATTGAATACAGTAGAGATGAAAATGTAACGGTGAATTTTCTGGATATCTCAATAAAAAACATAGATTATACAGTCATTATACAACATTATATGATAAACGGGAATTATACAGAACCAAGCTCAATCATCTCAGCGATTGGAAAACGCGTCTTGCAAAAAACAATTTCAGAAACATTATACTCGGACACTTCAGGAGAATCCGGGATAACAACATGTTTAAGAGGGATTGCAACGTTAGCAACTATAAAATCTTATCAGAGGCATTAAAAAAATATTATCCTTTATATTTCTTAAAGGATCGTTATGATTCTTTTTTCAAAGATCACCAGGATTTCAATAGTTTATTTCTTAATTCTGTATGTATATAAAGTTTCTGCGTTTCTATAGTGTATGCGCGCATGCGTACAAAATGCTCATTCGAAAGACAGTGTGTAGGGATGTAGGTCATTTGGTCTTGTGTCCTTCTGTTCTGAGGTTCATGATCCTCTGTCTCCGGGTGCCTTCGTATTTACACGCTTGAGGGACCAACCTTTGCTTTGTATTGGTACCGTGAGCGTTTCCTAGGCAGCAAAGCTGCTTTAAACGGGACGGAGAGTCGCAATTCTCCCCAACCATTATATGCAAAGCATTTGGTTATCCTTTTTTCCTCGTATTTCTTTGCTTATATATATATATATATATTATTTAGATACATATTTCAGAAATGAAACTGGAATTTTCATGAACGACTGTAATATTGGCTTTTCTTATCAGTATGTGGTGCACATAAAAAGAAAATATATGCAAAGCATATATTAAAATAAATTCGCTTATACATGGCCGCGAGATCGTAAGTCGTGAATCCATATACAGTATTGTGGCAATTAATTGAGAAATGCATTTTTTTTTATAAAATTCAGTTTTATTCATGTTTTCCATGGATACATTTAAAACTAATAAGTGATATGACCTCCCCGAGACTTTATAACATCACAGACACGTTTCGGCATGGAATGTACTAGACTAGCACATGTAGTTTTAATTTCAACGTCTCTGAACCATATGTCAATAACGGCCGAAATTAGCTTGTCCATCGTCGTACAGTCAAATTTGTGAAGCCGTTTTTTGACAATAGCACACAAATTTTCTATGGGATTCAAGTCTGGTGAATTCTCGGGCTAATCCAGTACGGTAATATTTTTTTTGAGCAGAAATTTTTGATTCGCTTCGAAGTGTGACATGGCGGGCTGTCTTGTTGGAAAACGCAAGCTCCGTTCGGCCACAGTTTAGCCATGGTTGGAAGCACTTTTCGGGTCAATATAACTTCGTAACTGGCACTGTTCATCATTCCCTCTACGGGAACAAGAGATTCTGTCCCCAAAACGCTGAAACAACCCCAAAACATCTTTTTGGGCGGATGCTTGATTGATGTGGTGCTGATTGAGAGGTTCTCCTTGGCTCCTTCTCACGAACATAGATCTAAATGCCTGAACCACAAAATGTGTTTCGTCAGAAAAGAGAACTTTCTCCCAGTCCATGTTTTTTATTTCCGTGCCCATTCCAACCTTTTTTTCTTCATGCGAAGCGTCAGAAGCTGCTTCTTGTACGGTCGACGTGCTCTCCGTCCGCGTTCTAACAGCCAGTATCGCACTGTTGAAGGTGCAATATCAACACCAGCTGCCACCGTGGACTTAGACAGGTCAAAACTGGCTAATCGAGGATTTTTAACACTCATTCGATGTAAAGTTTTGTCGTCACGAGTCGAAGTTGATCTTTTTCGGCCGCATCTTCCAGAGCGGTTGGTTCCAGCAATTCCTGTTTCCTGAAACCGCTTCCAGATCCTCCAGACACTTGCTGTACTCACTCCACATATTTTACCTATTTCCTCGAACGTCTTAGAAGTGTGTTCTCTAAGCGCAATCACTTTAGCACGTGTTTCCGCGCTGATATCCATGACGCTAATGAGCCCCGCAACAACTGAGAAACTACCACTGCGGAACACCTGCCACCTGGCGGAGGAATTTGAACACCTGCTACTTACCAGGTGTATACGAGCACCTGCTACTTTGATAATAACTGCAATTTGAACTCTGAGATAATTTGGAGTGCTTCATCCTAAGCTTACGTGTGATAAAACGAAAAAAATGACATTTCTCAATTAATTGCCACAATACTGTACCTTTAAACATTAAACACATTGCGTTGTGTACCGCTTAAACCCACGTTATTAATCTTTAGTACGAGTCCTGGAATAGAGTATATATTAACAAAATACTACAATTAATTTCATCATTTTAACTTTAAATTAAAATAATTTATTAACAACACAGATTACTTACTAAATTAATTATAACAATTATTCATATTAATTGCTGTGGAGAGAGCAAATGTGAGACCAGTTAATTAAAAATCCCTTAAATGCATTGATGACCTTCAAATATAATTGAGGAACACGTACCTTCAAATCTGTCTATGGACATTTATCTCAACTCTTACATCAGAGTATTTTGTACTGGTACCAGCTCAGGGTGTGGTACTGCTAATTGTACTGCAATTGATCTGGCATCTACCGCTAACGTTCTGTATATCAGGGCATTGGACATTTCTGTGGAATCTCTACGGAACACTGTTCGCAAAACTTGCGGAATACTTCTCTACTGCACCTCTCTATGAAAAATCGCTATTGCCGTCGAAATCATCGTAAATCCCGTCGTAGAACTACTTCTGAATATCACTCTAGAACCTTCGGTTGCCGCTTCCTTTGCCTGGGGTCTGTAACGCCTCTTACGCTACCATTGGCTGACCTTAGGGCAATACGCTCAGATATCCCTCATAATTGGCCAATAATCATAATGTTTTCAACCATTCTAGTGGCTATATGTAGCCTCTTAGGTTTATAACATAATTGATCTCTCGGGTCAAAGTGTTGTAAAAACTGGCATCGTTACGTCTGCTGCCATTTTCCAACTTTACAGCCTTAATAATTAAAGAGCATAAAACGGTCTTCGCTAAACCTTATCTCAAATCTGGTCCCACACAGTATAACAGAATTATCAACAGAGTTGCTGAAAAAAATGAACAAAGATTGCAGAACGTTTTTATAGTGTAGGTAAAATGAAAAGATTTGTCAAACAAAGGGAAAAACTTTAATTTGATCGCAATAGTTCTTTGGGAACCTACCAGTATAAAATGTATAATTGTTAGTATATGACTTAAAAGAGACTATATACACCCTAGATTGATTTAAAGGGATATGTTTAAAGGCATCAGCATGATATGACTGAGAATGAAATTAACAGTGGAATAAGCAGGTATGAAATTAAACTCACACCAGAACATAAATGAACTAAAGGGCAAATGTTTTTAAGAATGTAAGAAACATTGGATATCAATGTTAATTTTGCAGATGGTGCAAAAAAAGCCAATTTGGGTGTGCATTAAGAAGATAATTTCGGTAACATTCTGCGTTTGCACAGAAAATAGTTTTTTTCCCATATCAAATCAATTTAATTTTAATTTTAGCGTAAAGTGTGAGTACATGTATATGTCATATCAAATGCATTTAATGTCAGACATTGTAGCTTAAAGTTGTATAAACTGCGAGAAACATATCTCTTTTAAAATTCCTTGGGAGCCTACCAGTATAAAATGGCTGATATAGTCCAATATAATTTAACACGAGAAATGTTATGAATTTTTATACGAATACAAGGTGTGCCGAAATGTACTCGAACGACCTTTTCCCCCTGCTCTGTAAGTCATAGATATGTACTTTCCGTTGCAAAAATGCTTCATATAACTTTAATTCATCTTGTAAGAGTTTTAAGTAGTCGAGAAACGTATTTGTCTAAAAAATATGAAATCAAACATTTTTTACGGTACATCAATACATAACTTTCCAATTGCTAAATATTTAAAGCTAAAATAAATTCGTTAAAAGCATCATACAACATAAAATAATAGTGTCGGCCACAGTTTGGAAGACAAAACTGGCCGACACTATCATTTGAAGCCGACTAACATTGTGATGTGATATTTGTCTGATACTTTTCTACCCCAAAACTTATCCAGAAATTCAAGTTTTTTTTATATTTATACTCTGTTATCCAATAACTGTTTACAATGAATACTCACTCCGAAAACTGTATATCCAGCTATCCTATATGGCGTCCAACAATACAGTGAAAGGCACATTGGCACCGGACAGCAATAGAACATCCTACTTCTTCACGGCACATACGAAACGAAACCTTCACTCCTGAGAGTTAGATCGGCTACTCACTGTGGTAGCACAATTATTTTTGTGTTGCATGCGGTTTTTAAGAAAGTTGTTTTAGTATTATTTATTAACGAAGTTATTTAGCAGCAGTTTCAGCTGTACATACTAAAACCGTCTTCGTACATTAACAAGTAAAGCTAAAAAAGTTGAAACTAAAAAATTTACTGATATATTGCAGCTCAAATTTGCAGCAGTTTTTTTACTGAGAAATAGGGGGTTGAACACAAATTAAATTGCTAGTCATGTTAATTTGTCAACTTATGCCCCATATTATATATAAATAAAGTACCCCTTCTACACGGTATTTGGTGCGAAATGACTTTTTGTGATACCCTGATATATCCTATATATATGCCATTGAATGAAATGTAAAACACATATCGGGAAATGATTTAATTTTATTTTATATGGCCCCTCTACGCTATCCCGTACTGATGACTTCGCAGATATGGGGAAGTGATTTAAGTCATAAAATGAACTCTTCCATATCTCATTAAATTTTGATCATTATATATTTATCTCTTTAAATTTTCATTTAAGACGTGCATATTTTTTTAGTTTTACATGTTAATGTATGAAGATATTTTTAGTAACTAGAAATTTGGGTTGAGGGACCATATAGAATGTTAGATGTTGTATTTTTCAGACAAATACGTTTCTAGATTTATGAATTGTTATGAGATAAATGGTGAACTATTAAACTATTGAATAATAATCTGTAACATTCTTCAAACATTTTTGTAATTGGAAGTATATATCTAAGACTAACGGTTCAATAAATTAGTGTCAATGGACTTTCCGAGACACCTCTTATATACTGTCCATATTGTTAGATATGATGATATATGTGTTGATGCATGTATCAACCATGTCTGTATATGATTCATATAGTTAGAAATTAAGGATAGTATAAGCTGTGAGATGAGCGATGTATTAAATGCTAAGCACTGTTTGGCTCTATAATGAATTATTTAATATCTGGATTATAATAGAAACCGTATACATTGACAGAACTCTATCTCTATTGAACAATCAATGTTTTAGCATAAAATAGGCTCAATAGACAAATTTTCCTCTACCACGTATTGATCACTTCTGTAAACTGTTGTATTTGAAATAAGCAGGTTTAATTGCAATACTTTTTTTAAACGAATATATTATGTATAAGCTGTTAATCACACATCATTATATCCTGAAATTCATTATCTTTAACTCTAATGTTTTAACCTACTCACAGTACAATTAAGCGTGGAATATTCAATAATATGTTACACTTTCATATATGACATATTCTATCTGAGTTTCACATACGTCGAAAATATACATTATAATGCAATACATCTTCTTGGATGTTGCATTTTTATCCTATTTTACAGAAGTGTTATAGAACAAATCGTTGTACTGTAAATAGTTTTAATACTGTGACAAAATATTTCTGATCCACCTGTAAAAGTAAATGCTGATCTTATTACTTCAATGATGCGAACACACAATGCCGGTTGAGAATCTTAATATGTTTTTACTTAACGTGTTAAGTCCACATCTATTATCTTCATCAATCCTACTCAAATAGAAACTATAATTTTAAAATATAATTAAACCGATGATAAGTAACAGTAATGTATAAATCAATATTGATAATGGAATAGGTGATAAAAAAATCTCATTGGTAAGAATGCACCTGAGGAAAGTTGTAAGTTATTTTGAGGAATGGCAGTAATATGATGATTTTTTTATTGTGGCAATATAATTAATGTATATTGAATATAACTGCAATTATATACGAGCGAAAGAAAGTCAATTTTGAATTCCCGATGATATCAACATTTTCCCAAATCTTGTGTTGCCTTATACACAAAACCTGACATATGCGGTTAAATTTTGTAGACATACGTAAAGTTGCATACAGATTGGAAGAATCAAACTTTCCATGAAAGAAACAAATTGTATCTGGCCGAATCACTCATTTTTAATTGGAGCATACATACTGCGTTTCGTACAAATACTACACACACAATTTTTAAACAGCTAACCAAAGCGTGTACATTTGTATGAAAGTTGATTCGTTGATCGTGTTGAATTCAATCCAATTCATTTTATTTTAGCAAATTCTTATATACCCTCTGTAAAAAGTTCTGTAAATAGAAGATAATTCATGCAGTTATTAGCGAAATTACACAATTTGCGAAATTTACAGAAATCGCCAAAAGTCGCGAAGGTGGCAATATTTCGCCAAATTCGATTCTAAAGTAACCGAGTTTGTAATCAAGGTCATATGTCCTTCAGATTCTAACAATAATTTCCTGCTAGGTATTCATAACGCTATAATGTTACCTCCGTCACAAACTTTCTTTTTCATCCGAGTCAGATTCCTTTCATGATTCTAAACAAAGGCGTGCATGAATCAATCAAAATTGAGAGAAACTACGTTACTCTAATTCAAGCTACTCAGAATTACGCAAGAGCAAAATCAGCTACATCTAATTTTGAACACGGATTTCAAACTTTACTGTTTTTACAATTGGATAAAAAGCAACGCTTCTTTCCAACCTTTGTGCTGAAAAAGTTCTGTCATTCGAGCTTTGAACAATATTCAAAATATGAGTTTATAAGGACAATTATAGCCTACCAGGTCAACTTCCTGTTGTGATAATTATCAACACAGGAAGTTGAAAGCTCGAATGTTTCAGTGATCGAAACATTCGTATATATACACAACTTATGAGAACACAAGCTGCGTTCCAATTCTTAGAGTAATAAGGACAAGGACTTAAAATATTTAACGACACTACTTACGAAAACACTTTCTATTCCAGCTCGATTTTGAATATTGCAAATCACAAGACACAATGTCAGCCTTTTATAAAGCAGACAGTTTTATAAAATAATCATTCGAGAAAGATAAACTGTCTTCATCCCTACTGATGTACTGTCACATGAAAAATCTTTTAAAGTTTTAGCATTTGAAGTATCATATCCATTCCACAGATTTGACAATTTAAAAAAAATCACGTACGTTAATGCGTCACAAACTTGAAAATAAACGTATGTGAACTCACATTTATATACTTGTGTATTGAATGTTCTCATGTATATGAAATGCGCTTTTTGTGATTTAAATGTATTACTTTGATTTTATTATTTTTCTGGATTCTAAATTTGTTTAACTTAATATTAAGACTCTAAATAATTATGTGAACTTATGTATTTAGATTCTTACCATTGAAATTAACTTTGACACTTTTATTATCATTTATTTGTTAAATTAAATTAACATTTAATTTGAAATCTTTCACAGCTCACAAACTTCAAACGCCTTATAAAAGCCTGGCATTTTGCTAGCAATATTATATGTTGCCTTTGATGTCGCCAAATGTTTATCACGTTAGCTGCTAATAAACATGCTGTCACCTGGTATTGTCTATTATGATAAGATGTTCCTTTTTTAGTGTTATTGAATAAATTTTGTTTTTATTAAATTATTTTCGTGCGTTTTCGTGGTAACTGCTTCCGGTCGTAATAGGTTTTTAGCGAATAAAATGATATGTATGTACAGTAGAGTGAAGAAAGTGGTATTTATTCAATAACTATAAAAAATATATTTATCTGTCCTGTACGACGCAGACAGATATAAAATAGCACTGTAAGGAAATGTAAAATGTTCTTAATAAGTAATTTGATAAAAGCATTTTCTTTAATCTATTTTTCTTGCAAATTATACTATAATAAATTTGTTTATAGACGATAAATGCACAGTTTGATATTTTACAAGTGAACATCATTCAAATTAGTTAAATTACCTTAATTTGATTTTTAAACCAGTTAATGCACGAGAAATATAGCAAATTGAGTGGCCTCGACGAAAGTTTTCGACGAGAAATATAGCTAAACTGCCTTTCTTGCGACAACAGTTCTATTTCATCCTCGTGCATAATGAAAAACTTCGAAAAACTTTATGAAATGCCCAAACTTTCTGAGAGTAGAAGCTTGTTGTGCTGCCTTTTTTCAGTCTCTGTACCAGTTTACAAAGTTGTTACACGTAGAAACCAAATTTGTTACCTTTGCAAGTACTTTCTATCTAAGCTGAAGAGAGCTAAAAGCCACAAAACATGTCCAAGGATTCTGGTATCTGCAATAGAAGATTAATCATATCTGAGTTTATCTTCCGTTTTCAACATGCACTAATTGTAATTGATTGGAATAAAACCCTATGCTGTATTAGACTATTTTATGCGATTATTGTGATACATTTGACTCATATGGTATTATACTATCAGTAGAATTAGTATGTACGGGATATGTCCCTAATCCATCTGCGTACATTTCTAAGGCAGTTGGTAATTACGGGTACTATGTTGTCTGTGGACCCGATATATATTTTATGTGCTGATATGGGAAAATGATTGTGAAATGTTGTAAGACTTAAGTCCATGCGTTTCAGATGAATATTATACATTCACCATGTTTAGCATTCTGGATCCCAGTTTTAATGCGATATAGGATTAACAAGAAATATTAATCATGCACAAAGCATTGCTTGTAAAACACTTTCCAACTGAAATGCAATTTTATTTAAGCACCTTTAAAATGCGATACATTTAGCGATGATAATTTTAAAATTATCATAGTACTATAATTGGAAACTTAAAACATCATCAAAAATGGCAATGCTCTAAAATCGCTTACTTCTTTATCTAAGTAAAATCAATGAATATTCCATTCATATCATTTATTTTCCAGACTACAGAGCTAAATAATTTTGCGTTAAAATCAGCAATTCATATACAACTCATTTTAAAATCGCTTGTACTGTTTACATTTTTCATACGTTAAAATTAGGCTTCGTTGTAACAATAATCGAAGTTTGGTGATCATTTATAATAAAAAATATTGTAATTGCTTAAGCACAGAATTTAGGAACACACATAATATGCAAAAAAAATATGATGTGGACAGCACATAACTTTCCTTATATAATGCAATTAATTTATTGCTTTTACAGTAAACAAATAGTTTATTCTTATAGTAGATATTTATACTTTTTCCAGGATATTGACTTTTCGTCAATTAGTCGCCATTTTCATTGATTTAACGTCATTTTTATCCATTTGGCCAGATTTTCATTAATTTAGCAACATTTTAAAAAGTCGCCAAGTTGACAACATTCCGCTAAATTCGTCGTCAAAATATCGCCAAGCGTCATGAAAAGAGAAATAATTTATCCTTATAGCAGATAAATGACTATTGGCGCTCAAATACGAAATTATTAATCAAAGTATCTTTTCTCATGAATGGAACGAGCTAGATCCACGAGAATGATGTCACTAAATTTATCGTATGATATTACATATGGAAAGCGAATATGTTTCTCAACAGTTAATATTTCTTTAATTTATGGGGTTTTTTGATAATTTTTTTGGAAAACGTGCAACATCTCGAGAACGGTTCATGTTAGCGTTCTAAATTGTCAATCGTTTTCTAAATAAAAATCACATAAGAAACGTCTATTTGCGTAACTTTATTAACATTTTTGACTTGTTGCTGATTTTTTAAAATTTCCCTCGAAAATTTAGGGGCTTCTGAACATTCGATTGTGTTTAAAAACAATAGGCTTCCAGTATTCACGGATTTTAATTTCTGTACCAAATTTCATTCGATTCGCTCTATTCGTTCGTGCGATATCGTCTCCACTGACTCACTGCCACCCCCCCCACACACACTCACACGCGCACACATTCTTTCACACACATACACGCACACACACAGACATCATCACAAAAATGTTCGTTTCGTAATCAGAGATGCTTGATTCGAATGCCAATGCTTGATTCGGGAGAGATGACGGAAATTGGAATTCGAATTATCGACGCCGTCACAATACTTTCCTTATATATTATACTATGTATATAAGGAAAGTAATAAATCAGTTTTAGGACGGATGCAACACTAAATATAACAATAAAGATCAATCAAGCATAAAGCATTGATTATGAAACACTTTCCTACTGCTATGCAATTTTATTTAAACAGCTCTAAAATGCGATACATTCAGACGTCATATTTTTAGAATTATCACAATAATTTATTACATTTGAAAACTTAAAACTTCATCGAAAACAATGAAGTTTTTTCAAATGACGTCATTGAAATACAAATCTCCTGGCTCTCTATGTAAAAGCTGTAAATATTTCATTCATACACTTTTATAACATTCCTTTCATTCATCACAATACTAGAATAATTTATTTTATTTAAAAAATTATTCTAGCCATGGAAGTAAAAATAATTTAACTCTATGCCTATTCCATGATTAATTATTCTAACCATGGAAGTAAAAATAATTTAACTCTATGCCTACAACTTCATCGAAAAAATCTGCTATAATATCGTTTGTTCTTTATGTAAAATCGATGAATGTTTCATTCATATCAGCTATATTTCAGACTCAAAGAACTAAGTAATTGTGTGTTAAAGAAATTCAGCAATTATTATACAACTCATTCTACATCTTTATGTGTTTACATTCTCCAGAAGTTGTAATTAGGTTTCGTGGTAGAAATAAACAAAGTTTGATGGTTATTTAAACTCAAATATATTGTAATGGCGTTGTTTTAGAGTGTAGATGCAGGGAGATTAAGCAGAAATAAAGCGGTTTCAGGACGCATACAATACTAAATATAAATTAAAAAGAACTTTAAAAATCACGATTTTGACACAAGATGAGAGGCATTGATCATTTGAACTCAAATATATTGTCATTGCATTATTCCAGAATATAGATGCACAGAAATTAAACAAAAATAAAAAGGTTTTAGGACGGATTCAACACTAAATATAAATTAAAAATAACTTTTAAAATCATGATTTTTGACACAAGATGTAAGACATATAATTTGAAGTGGGTCACTTGATCCCTTGATATAATATGAGTGTAATTATTATTTTAACTTTTATTTAAAAATCTACCGAATATATTTTGCTTAATTTTTTTCATATTTTTTATGGGATAATTTGAATATTTCCTAAAACTTTCGAAGAAATTTGTTAATTTCAAATTCGCTTAAAAAATGTTTGAAAAATTAGGTCTCATAGGGTTCAATGTATTTCAGTTTTTCAACCCGGGTTCAGTCCGAAACTATTTGGGTGATATTATTCATTTATTTTCCCATAGGTTCCACAGACTCTCTGTATTAAAATTTCATTTTGATATTTATAATTTTCATTTCGTGGTGCCGTCGTGACTGCGGGACTACACAGACTCTTCTGCCCTCTGAATGCGGTAATGCGCATGTCTACAATTTGGTATTTAAAACACTGCAATAAGCATATCTTCAGTCTCGAAGCCTGGAGACTCGAAGCCTTGAGTCTCGGCGTAACGCTGATTACGTGTCAGGCATTTCTTTACTCAACTATGTGCATGAATTAATTAAGATAACTTACGCTGTAATGTTTTAAATACAGTCTGTAACGTAAACTGTAATTGTTGTGTTAAAATTTGGTTATTAAAATGCTAAGTTCCTAACGTGTCGAGTGTTATTGTACGAGCGAGTGTATTCCACAAACTACGCAACCGTTAGCAAGTATTTCAAGTCTTACGTGGTTGACGCCCCCTTTCTTGCCACGTACCTAGAGAGGACAAAGCAACTACCTAGAGATGAATTCTCTTAATCTTTATACTAGAGTGATGATAGACATTGCCCCAAGATGGTGACCAAAACCCCCAAAGTGGTAGACTCGGACGTGAAAGTATGCAACTCGTTCTGATGTACTTCTCCCCATATCGAAAGTGGACTGGACTTGGAAAGATATGACTCATTTTGATTCTACTCTGTTTTGTGACCAGAAATGGCTTGTTCTGACGTAAGTTCTGAGTGTCGTTTCAACTGTAGTAGAGCAAGTTTTTTGCAGAGCTGCTTAAAGGAGAAAAAGTTCAAATAGATGAAAGTTTAAGCGCATTTCATGACCTGTGTTATATTCGTGACGAGTGTTCTTGTTAACATGAGTTATGGTGTATATTGCATGTTTCTGGGTTTTTTCGACTAGTTCTATTTATAGGAAACAGGGTTTTTGATGAGCATTTTATAATGTACATTAAATGTGATATTGAACGCGTGCCAGTATTGGGAACTACAGATGTTTAAGTGTAGGTTGCAAATATTTTACAGTTGGCATAGTTAAGGTATTTTACAGTATTTCAATGTTTTTTAAAGAGCTCTTGTTTGTCCCGGATGGGGGTTTACGCAGAAAGGATTGTTTTTGCACGTTGTATAAGTATGTGACATTTTGAGATTGCTTTTACACTTAGCCTGTCTTTTTACATGTTCGCATGGTAGGTTATGCTCTGAGGTTATTATATCGTATCCTGATTTTGCGATTTTTGAAACCATATTCTATTTTCCGGGATTAGTATTGTTATAGTGTGTGCTTGTATCACATTAGTAAATATGCTGGGAAATAGTGGTTTCGAGGAAAAGGTTCACATTTGACGGGAAACGCAACCGGAACATTTGAGTCTTTATAGACTAGCTTTTAAAGCACCTGTTTAGGGGGAAACAGATCCTGCCTTGTAGTTTGCACAGATCGAATCACAATTTATTACGGCGGGTAATTCCGTGGATTCAACGAAATTTCATTCAGTGATTTCCGCGCTTGACGACCCGGGTTCTGAAATGTGTTCGGGATATAATTTTGAAGTCCCCGGTGAAAGAAGCGTATCAGGTATTGAAGGCACGGGTTTTAGCTTTCTATGAGCAAACTGAGGACTCAAAATTAAGATTGCTCCTCAATGATTTGCATTTAGGCGATCAACGCCCTTTGCAATTATTATGCGAAATGGAGGGTTTAAATGACTGAAAGCTTAACGAAAGTACATTGCGTACCTTGTGGATGCAAAGACTACCAGCTGGGGTTCAGCAGATACTTAGTGTTTGTTTTGAGGAATCCTTGGAATTTTCTAGGGTTGCAAAAATTGCGGATAAAATCTGTGAGGGTCGCAGAGATACTGCAGTTCTTTTGAGTGTTTGGAGATATAATTCAGAGTTGGAAATAATCAGGGCAGAATCGGGTAAGTGAGTTAAAAAATGCGATTCGCTCAGTTGAGTTCCGTTTCTAGGTCAGGGACTGCTCGTTCTGAATATAGCAGTCAGACGCAGAAGGAATATGTCTTTATCCGGTTCGCGTGCTGGTGGGTTCTGCTGGTATCACGATAAACTTAAAGAAAAAGCTCGTAAATGTATTTTACCAGGTACATGGTGGGGAAACTAGTGAGCATTTCTGTTTTGTCGGCGGCGGAAAATTAATATGCTGGTAGCCGACTGTTCGTATAAGAGCAGGCTACGAAAACTAAATTTTTGATCGATAGCGGAGCTGCAATTAGCTGTTTTCTTGAAAGGCTTACCTCACGAAAAGACCCAGGTGATTTGGTTTTGTATGCGGCTAATGGGCCTGTGATTAAAACATTCGGTGGTATAAGTTTGGATTTGGATTTCGGACTCCGGAGGAAATTTAATTGGAACTTGATGATTGCCGATATTTCTATGCCCATATTGGGTGCGGATTTTTTTAGAAAGGTTTGGCCTCTTGGTCGATTTAAAGAACCGACGAATTTGCGATGCAGAGATAAAATTATTTGTTTATAGTGCGATTGTTTCTTGATCGTCGTTAGGCTTGTTGTTGACTAGGGGGAAAAACAGGTATGATTCTATAGTTTCTGAGTTCCCGCAGGTGTTCGGTTCCAATCCGCAAACGTGCATAAACAGTGAAAATGGGTTGGTTAAGCACTGTATCGAGACTACTGACCATCCGTTTTTTTCGAGACCTAGGAAGTTAAATCTAGAAAAATTGGCTAAATTAACAAAGGACTTTAAGGGTCTGATTGTTCAAGGCGTTAGTAAGCAATCAAAAAGTCCGTGGACTAGTCAGATTCATACGGTAAAGGAAAAGGACGATTAATGGAAAATTTGTGGAGATTTTCGAGCAGTCAATTAGGTTATGACATCGGATAGGTAGCCGCTTCCTCACATTCATGATTTTGTGATGGGATTAAGGAGCAAAACGGTTTTATCAAAAATTGATTTCGTTCGAGCGTACCAGCTATTCCCGGAGGAAAACAGTGATGTTTGTAAAACTGCGATAACTACTCCTATTGGTCTGATTGAGCTCCTAAAAATGCCGTACGGTTTGCGTAATGCAGGCAGTACGTTCAAACGCGTGTTGGAAAATATCTTCCGCGAGTTTGATTTTTGTCTGTCGTATTTGGATGATGCATTTATTTTTTCTGAGAATGAGGAAATGCATGAGGACCACTTACGCAAATTATTTAGAAAGTTGAGTGATCACGGTTTGATAGTGAATTTTCCAAAATGTGAATTCGGAGTACCGGAGACTTCTTTCTTAGGGTTTTTGATATCCGTTAAGGGAATTTCTTCATTGACGGATAAGATTGGTAAATCAGCTGAATACTCTTTTCCTACTACAGTGAAGGAGTAGGGAACTTTTTTGGTGATGCTAAATTTTTCTCATCGGGTTTTAAATGACGCGGCTAAGAAACTATCACAGTTGAATGAACTCGTCAAAAATAAACGCAAAAATGATAAAACGCTTATCATGTGGACTGATGGGGCTAGGGAGACATTTGAGTGTTGCATGAAGGCTATTGTCGATGCAACGCTTCTCGCGTTTCCTGCTTCGGATGTACCATTGGTTTTAATAGTTGATGTTTTTCAAATCGCAACGGGTGCGGTATTGCAGCAGCAGGTTGAGGAAGGTCAGGAACTTTTAGGGATTTTTTCTAAAAATCTTACCCCTGCGCAAATGGAATACAGCACGTTTCATCGAGAGTTTTTGGGAGTTTATGCCGCTGTGAGACACTTTAAGCATATGTTAGCAGGTCGTCGGGTGGTTATTTATACCGATCATAAACCGTCGACGTATGCCTTTATTCAAAAGCTGAATAACTCTTCTGCTCGACAGATTCGACATTTGGAAATAATTAGTCAATATTCAACCGATATCAGGTATATTCCGGGGGATAAGAATGTAGTCGCTGATACCTTGTCTAGAATCATTACTATAAGTTTAGTTGCTACAATTGATTTTGAGGGTATTGCGCTGGATCAGGAGGGAGTTAAAGAATTTGTTAAACCTCATACAGGTATCGATTTGCGTTTCATGGCTTTCCCTGCCTGTAATAATTCCATATATTGTGATATGTCTAAAAATGTACCTAGACCTTTCATCCCACAGATCTGGAGGAAGAAGGTGTTTGATAAAATAGATAATCTGTCACATCCTGGTACGAAGGCGACTTTGAGGTTGTTGCAACAACGTGTCGTTTGGCGTTCCATGAGAAAAGATTGTGCTAAATGGTGTCGACAATGCCTTGAATGTCAAAGAGCTCAGGTATTTAAGCATACTAAAACACCTTTGGCGGAATTTCCTCGTGCAACAAATCATTTTTGCCAGGTTCATTTGGACATAGTAGGACCGCTGTTTCCTTCAAAAGGGAAAATATATCTCTTAACATGCATCGACAGATATACACGCTGGCCGAAAGCAGTCCCAATGCAAGACCAGACCGCGGAGACGGTGGCTTAAATTCTTCTCAGTAATTGGATCCCGCGTTTTGGTGTGCCGGAAGTTAACACGACAGATTGAAGAGCACATTTTGATCTCGACTGTTCCAATGTTTATCCAGAAACTTGGGGTACACAAATGTCGTACTACCGCATATCACCCTCAGGGGAATGGTATGGTGGAGCGATTTCACTGAACCCTTAAATCAGCTTTAATGGCGGTGGATTCTGTTCATTGAAGTGAGGCTTTGCCAGTGGTGTTATTGTCATTGAGATCGGCAGTACGGAAGAAGTTACAAGCTGTACCGACAGAGTTGGTTTACGGTGCAATCCTTCGGTTGCCGGGAGACATGATTCAGAGAGCGGATCGAGAAGTAATGGCTCCAATACAGTTCGTACAAAATCCGAGGGAACAGATGGCCAAGCAGGGGCAGATAACGGCAACTGAGCATTCTACGCTGAAAGTATATATTTCTACTGATTTAAAGAGCTGTTCTTACGTTTTTCTTCGTATAGATGCAGTCAAGAGACCGTTGGTGCCGCCATACCAGGGACCGTTGCCAGTGTTGTCGAGGACTGACAAGGGAATCTCGATGCTGTACAATGGCCGGAAACAGGACGTGTCATTAGAAAGGGTGAAGCCAGCGTGCGTGGCTTTTCCTGATGCGATTGAGCCCACAAGTTTTTTGGAGACTCCCACTGCTAGTGCCCATAGTGTTTCTAGGTCTGGCCGGAGAACTAAACCTGTGGTTCGTTTTCAGGCCGGGGTTTAGCCTGGATGAATTTTCCTAAGGAGGAGTACTGGGGTGCCGTCGTGACTGCGGAAGTACACAGTATCTGTTGCCCTGTGGCTGCTGTAATGCGCATGCCTACAATTTGGTATTTAAGACTCTGCAAGAAGCATATTTTCAGTCTCAAAGCCTGGAGTCTCGAAGCCTGGAGTCTCGAAGTAGTCCCAGCGTAACGCTGATTACGTGTCAGGCATTTCTTTACTGAACTATGTGCTTGCATTATTTAGGATAACTTACGCTGTAATGTTTTAAGTACCCCTTTATCTACTGACGGTACTTATAAGTACCAATCACTTCAAAACTTTATAGCACAACAACCATTACTTATATTCTGATGGTACGTTTTAGAAACAGTCTTTTACCTCTACTTTTTCATGATAGATGGCAGTAGTTGTTCTAGGCTGATGAATTTTGCGAGGAAGAAAGCTATTTTCGAACGGACATTGTGTTCTTTTGCTGCCATTTTGAACGGATTGCCGCTCTTATCTTTTCTTTGCTATAAATATATAATATCAAACCAAAGGTAAGTGTTGTATTTTTTTATTCATTCTGTATTGTCTTAGAATATTATTTGCCCAATCATTATAAGATAACAGATTATGTAATGTGATTAACGGTCGAATTATTCGGTAGTACTTATAAGTACCGCCAGTACACGTAGTGTTTGAGAAAAACTTGTTTTCATTTTGTCCATGTAATTATCTATAGTATTTCTGTTTGTTATAATGCAATTATGAAAGTGCAGTGTAGCAATATGTTTTAGTATTTTTCATAGATTTCAATTATAGATTTTTTTTAATTATTTATTTATTTATTTTTTACTAACACTGTCAAGAGCATTTGAAAATGTTAGTATTGAATGTGAATTTGCTTTTGTATTCCGAATAAAAAAATAAGCTAGATTTTAATTTTTTAGTGTGTGGGGGTAAATGTAATGTACTTCACATAAAAAGTTTTCAAGCGATAGTAAAAAATTCTTTCCTTTTTTTTTAGAATGCTCCGAAAGAAAGGTCTCACCATTCAGGAGGCTTTGGATATGTTGAAAGACCTGCCATGAGAAAATAGTGATATCACTGATGATTCATCTGATGAAGAATTTTCAGACAATATATTACAGAAGTTTTCGTCAGATTCTGAAGATGTTGACTCGGTAACGGAAGAAGACCCTGGGTGCAGTGATAAGGAAAATCAGGAGCCAAGTCCTGGAAAAAAGCAGTCCCTACCTCGAAATGTAAAAGGAAAATTGATAGACGTTGGAAGAAAAGAGATGTTCAGACTCAGGTTTCCATTTTTTCTCTAAAATCTGGATTTGTAGATAATATTTTTGATTCTTTGCTTACTTCAACAGATTTCTTTCTAAAATTTTTTGATGACCTTATTGTTGAAAATATAGTTTTTCAGACGAATCTATATATAGACCAAAATAACAAACAAATTACGCCAATAACTGCCGAAGAGGTCTATGGGTTTATAGGATTACAATTTTAATTCGGATACCACAGATTACCTAGAACTCACATGTACTGGTCATCTGATACAGATACTTCAGTAAATGACACGAGACCCCCAAACAATGACACGTGATCGATATTTTCAAATATAATCAAATATCCATCTAAATGACAATTTATCAATGCCGGAAAAATACTCTGATAAAATGTACAAGCTGAGACCCTTTATTTCTAGTTTGAATGAGAATTTTCAGAACTTTAGGATAGGCACTCAAATCCAGTCAATTGATGAAAGTATGGTGCTATTCAAGGGGAGGTCTGCTCTAAAACAATGCAACCCAAAAAAAACCATCAAGTGTGGTTTCAAACTTTGGTTCCGGGCAGATATGTCCGGATATATATATGAATTTGACGTTTATCAAGGGAAGCAGACTAATAGTGCCAGCTCAAAGAGAGGATTTGACTGGACGGGACAGTAGTTGATGAGATGACAAATAGTCTGGCAGGCAAAAACCATATCATCATCATGGACAATTTTTTTCTTCCGTGCCACTATTTGAGTTTTGAAAACGAAAAATATATATGCAGTCGGCACCATTCGTCCTAATAGACTTGGGTTACCCAAACCTATTTGATGATAGAAAAATGAAACGAGGGGACTAAGATTATCAAATATCTGATCAAGGAATATCCTTCTTCAAATGGAAGGACAATCGATCCGTACACTTTCTTTCGAATTATCATGGAAACGACACTTGCAAAGTCCAAAGGAGACTCAAAGATGGTACCAAAATTGACGTTACCGCACCTATTGTTGTAAAAGACTACAATGGATACATGGAGGGAATTGATAAAGCCGACATGTTTCGTGCTATTTATGATAGGGACAGGAAATCGAAAAAATGGTGGCACAGGATTTTTTTTCTATGCTAGAAATGGCATATGTAAATTCATATGTGAAAGTGCGTCGTGAGAAAATGTCGTCCCTCGAATATAAGCGCTGCAGTACCAAAGGATTACTAACAAAATCAAAACCACAACCAAAACGAAAAGGGAGACATAAATCTACTGGAGATGATTAAACTTTTTGTGCAAAAAAGAGAAGAAAAGGAAATTTGTCTGTTTCTAATGATGTTCGTTTAGAAAATAGAGGATGCCATTGGCCAACATTCGTGTCGAATCGAGGACGTTGTGAATTCTGTGCACTCAAAAATATTCAATCAAAACCACATTCAAAATGCTCAACTTGTAATATATTTTTGTGCGTAAATGAAAAAAAAAAATGTTTTTATGATTATCATCAAATGTGAATTTCTACCTTTATTATTTATAAAATAAAATTATGTCAATTTGATAATTTCTTTGTTTTCCTATGAGTGTTTTTTTGTTATTTAGCATTTTTAAGAGGTTAAATTTCATTAGAAATATCATCCGTAATTTTTTTCTATTATGAGGAAATTTATACATAGTGTACTGACGGTACTTTTAAGTACCACTTTAATTAATTAGTTCTAACAAATTAAATTTCGAACCGGGGAGATTTTTTTTCTTGTATATTCTTTAATTATCAATATGGCAGCTAAAAAAATATATATATTTATGAAGAAATTTTCAGTAGTTCATAATGCAGTAGATAAAGGGTTAAGTACAGTCTACAACGTAACCTGTAATTGTTTCGTTAAAGTTTGGTTATTAAAATATTAAGTTTCTAACGTGTAGAGTGTTATTGAAGAGCGAGTGTATTCAACAACCTACGCAACCCTTAGCAAGTATTTCGGTCTTATGTGGTTGGCGCCTCCTTTCTTGCCACTTACCTAGAGAGGACAGAGCAACAACCTTGAGATGAATGCTCTTAATCTATATACTAGAGTGGTAATGGACTCTGCCCCAAGGTGGTGACCAAAACCCCCAAAAAGTCATTTTTACGGCAGTTATCTTGCTAACGGACATACAGACAGATTGAATGAACAAAGTTATAAACACGTTTCAACTATGTTGTAAAGTGTCGAAAACTGGAGTGTACAGAGATAAGAAGTTGGTGGATTGCGTCTTATTGAGCGTCACGGTAACCATACATATGTACCTAATTATAAAATCTTCTGAATTCTTTCAATCAGAGTAGAGAATACCCCAGTGACATAGATTAGTGAATAAGTTTATTTATGATATTGTTTTATATACCCACTTAGGAAGGGTTTAAATACGATATGAATATAAATAAAATGCATAAAAATATCTTTAAATTGAAATGTTTTAGTTGAAACATATGATAATTCACTTGCTTATCTATCTGACTTTAAGTACATTTAGTGTCTTTGTCACTTGAGGAAGGAAGAAAAAAGCAAAAGTATTTTCAGATTTTTACATGCTTAGATAGTATGCTAGAAATTATGTCCAGGAGATATACTGCATTAGCCCAGGATATATACTGAAAGTCATGCATAATTTCTATGGAAGCTTTATTGGGTTTTATAAATTTTTCACGGGTACGCATTTACAAAATCCTTAGATGGCTACCTAGAAATGGAAATTTCTTCATACGAAAAAAAATCAGTTTATTTTACCTTGCAATATTTCATGGTTACATTTTTTCATTTAAACCAGTGTACAATGAGTGAATTATTTTAGTCGTATATACTGTCAATATCGATACAAATATAATATAATCTAAATTAAAATGAAAAAAACGAAGTACAAAGGGCAATGAAAACTTCAGCAGCGTATTAAGCATAAATATATTAACAAGCAGCGTACAATTGTACCGAGGATACGCTGGATTTCGTAAGTTCTAGACAGCTCAACAAACCCGAAGTTAAAAATGGCCAATTTCGTGTTTAGGTTTTATCCTTGAAACAGCTGTATTTTGCATTGTTATTTATTTGTGCCTAACTATGCTGCTTAAATTTATCTTTTTCTTATAATTTGTCTGTCTGAATTAGTTTCTTGATAGCTCATTATATTAATATGTTGTAAGATACGTGATAAATGTTTTAAATGCTAGTATCAAATTATAATACATGTTGTACATCTTAATTTATGACGTTTCAACTGAAACTTCAAATACAATGCACTTTTATCTCCTGACTTATTTCGTATTAATGGCCTGATTCTGACCTGATGTATTTCGTATTGTCATTTAAAACTTGAGCGAATATAAATATGTACAAGTAAGGTATAGACCAAATTGCATTTTCTGAGATGAAAATGGTATATTTTTAAACTCTTTGCTTACTGCTGATGCATTTCTCATGATACTATAAACGCATTGTTATTTTCAAAATATTATTTCTACTGTTTAACGATATTACAGTAGTACCTTTCTACTGACTATTAATTTAAATTAATGATAGTATATTGATTCAATTAATAACCAGCTGAATGATACAGTTAAAATAGCACATAAAATAATCAATGTAGAATTTAATGTGCTACACTGAAACCGGTTTTTCCTAAATTGTACTTTTACTTTTTTTTTATCTACAATTCAAATTTTACAGATAATTCCTATTATGTAGAATGAAACATGTATCGGTAAGTATAAAACTACGTCCCAGATACTATAAATTACATATAGCTTTGATTTTATCTGTTTTAATAGCATTATCTATTTTAATAGCAGATCTCATTATCCCCCACTATTTTTCTGAAATCATAGGTGATTTCAAAAAGAGATTTATTTTAACACTTTTTACTTAATATGATATTTTATCCGTTTATTAAAATATATTATTATCGTCTAGAAATGTATTTATAATATTTTTAATTCCTCATAAATATATTTAGATATGCTTGTAACGGGTTATTCAATACATCGTGTCCATTCTCATATTCCATATACCGGAAGCACTGTAGCAATTGTAGAGATTCAATATAATTCTGTCAAAATGTCCTGTTTTGTGCGACGAATGTGATGTATTTGGACGTCATACTGTCATCAGAGTTAGAAATGTCACACGACATGTATATAATCCATCTGCATATATTTCAAAGACAGTTGGTAATTCAAGGCATTATAATTTGTGTGAGAAACGCGATAAGCGTTTTAAATGTTGACGTTGCTAAATTATGGAAGATTATGTGTCTTAAGTTCATACGTTTAAATGAACGTTTACAAACCATGCTATTTAACTGTCTATCTCAGCTTATGGACTTACTATTAAACAGATTAACCACCTATAGGCACCGATTCGAAGGTTTGCAGTATTTACAGCTTATAGTGGAGCCTATTCTGCTCAAAGAGACAAAAATTATAATCAATTATATACAAAATGTTTGTCCATACAAAATACAGTTGAAACATACAAATACTTCACATCCATAAGAACTTGAATAACTATTTCAACATATATATATATATATATATATATATATATATATATATATATATATATATATATATATATAAACATATATATATGTATATATATGTTTTCTAGAATATGTTATTACATGTACATCATTCCACGAGTAGATTTCAAATATACGCTATGTAATCAAAAGTATCCGGACACTTTGGGTGTTAGAATGTTTTTCGAATTTCTAAACAAATACCTGACGAAGTGTTCTGTAACTTTGGCGATGTCAAGGACATGCTTGAACGCACAATTTCCAGTAAAGTTTTGGTGACTTGTGCATTTAGGGGACCGCCAAGATATTGAAAAAGGGAAAAAATATATTTGATCATCTTATATCATAAAAAACAGGAAATTATTTGTAATCTTCACAAAATAGTTAACTAGCTTTGTTCAATGTATATATAAGTATTTTCGTAAAACAAAAACGTATATTCATGAAGACGTAAACGTTTCTTAAAAAAATGGTTGCATGTTTTTTGCTTACAATATCCATAGGTTTCTATCAAATTTCACGAAACTTACAGAACATTTGTCAACGTCCAAGAGAAACATTATATTTCTATTGAAAATTGCATCATTGAATATACGATGAGATGTAAGCATTTGAAGAAACTAAGTTTTTACTGTACAGGCGCAAAGCATAGCAATAGTTTTCTATCATGATTTTGAAGTGAATACTGTAGGAAAACTTAAAACTATAAAACTTAACTATAAAAAATCCACTGGAATATCGTGAAATTCATAAAGATATCGTCGATATAGTGATCAGATTTTCTCTGACTCTCTGGAAGTACCTGGATGATAAGGGGTTTCCACAAATAGACATTGTAAATCGTAAATCATAGAATAGTTAAACTGAAGTAAATACTATTAAATACTATACTAAATACATATACACGTTCTGATCAAAACTATCCGAACATCTGTATGTTTTGCTTCTCCTTCAGAAAAGTCACAAATTAGTATGATGTGGGGCTACCTTTTGCTGCAATGACGGCTGGCACTCTATCATTGAGGCTATCCACTAGTTCCTGGAATGTTGTACCAGTAATTGCACTCCATTATTTTAAAAGAATACTAATCAGCTCTGCTGCCGATTTGGTGCGTTTTGGCCTAGCTCACAGTCGACCTTCCAATTCATCCCATAGGTGTTCTATGGGATTGAGATCTGGACTCTGAGGAGGTCAGTCCAATTCCTCAACATCCATGTCAGCGAACCAGCCTTGCACAGCGTTGCTTTGTGGACAGGAGCACGATCTTGTTGAACGGAGAATGGACCTACTACAAAATGTTGCCACTATGCAGGCAGCATGGAATTGGCCAAAATGTCTATATATCCTTCCGTCTTTAGAGTTCCCTTTGCAGGAATAAGAAGGCCACGTCCGAACTATTAGAAACAACCCCAAACCATCATGAGTCCACCACAAAACTTAACTTGCGGCACGACACAGTCACGTAAAAGGCGTTCACCCGGCATTCTCCACACCCAGACTCTACCATCAGAATGCCAGAGAGTGTACCGTGATTCGTCGCTCCATTACACATGACGCCATTGCTGAAGACTCCATTTTTTGCGAGCTTTGCACCACTGTAAACGAAACTTAGCATTGGTGGCGGTAATGCTTGATTTATATGCAGCTGTTCGCCCATGGAAACCAAGACTTCGCAGCTCACAACGAACTGGCATTGTGATGACGTTGCATCCAGAGACTTCGTGAAATTCCGAACAAACTATTTCCGCCGATTGCCTGCGGTTCGCTTCCACGACAATATTCAGCACTCTACGTTCGCTTTCTACTAGATGGAATGGTCGACCAGGTGGTGCATGCACAGTTGTAGCGCCTGCACGTTTCCACTTCATGATAACATTATTTACGGTGGAACGGGACACACATAACATGACAGAAATCTCAAGAACAGATTTTTCACAGCGGTGACAACCAATCACTTCACCACGTTCACACTCATTTAGCCCGCGTGTTCCCCCCTATGTATTTTTCTGGCTTTAAAATTACATTTTTTAACGTGTCTGAGAGCTAGAAATTTAATTTGACGTCACTGGCAGAATCCACCACGTACAGGGGTATCCGGAGACTTTTGATTATTATTTGCATAAAATTGGACTAGTACAAATTCAGAACAGGGGTACGGATGGATTTGTAAAATGTCAATTTGTGGAAATCCCCTTATTATCCAGGTACTTTCAGAGAGTCAGAGAAAAGCTGATCATTATATCTTCAATATCATTGTGAATTTTTACGATATTCCAATGGATTTTTTTATAGAAGTTGCCCTACAGTATTCACTATAAAATCATGAAAGAAAAACTATTGCTTAGTTTCTTCAAATGCTTATATCTCATTGCATATTTAATGCTTTAATTCTCAATTGAAGTATAATATTTTTCTTGGACGTTGACAACTGTTCTGTAAGTTTCGTGAAATTTGATTGGAATCTATGGATATTGTAAGCAAAAAACATGTAACAAAATTTGGTTTTCTTTTTAAGAAACGTTTATATATTCATGAATATGCGATTCTGTTTTACGAGCACACATTGAACAAAGCTAGTTAATTATTTGTGAGAATTACAAATCTCTTCCAGCTTATTATTACACAGGTGATCAAATATATGTTTCCCCTTTTTCATTATCTTGGTTGTCCCCAAATGTACAAGTCACAGAAACTTTACTGAAAAGTGTGCTTTCAAGCATGCTCTTCACATCGCCAAAGTTACAAAACACTTTGTCAAGTATCTGTTCAGAAATTCGGAAAAAATTCTAACATCCAACATGTCCGGATACTTTTGATCATATAGTGTCTGACCATAACAGACTGTTTGATCATAACAAGTCTGTTAAATATATATCTATATGAAATTACATATACAAACATACATACAAGACTATATATACAATATATAAAAACAAATCTCACATGTTACCATGGCTTTTATTGCTACATTGATACATTCAATGATATTTGCAATGATTAGAACAAATGTAAATTTAAAAGTTATTTGATATCAGTATATACAGAGTGTCCCCAAAACATTGAAATCGACTATTATTCCTTAAACAATGATCTTAGACATATATATCAAATTACAAAGTTGCGTAAAAAAAGGAACATAATTTTATGAAATGGATTAACATTTTCACGGGAATAAAATTTTAAGTAATAAAAAATTTAAATTTTTATACCGCTCCCATACAAAACATTTCCAAGGAGTAAAATGTGCCCCATACGCTAATAAGGTGATGCACAAAATTTCAGCATTTTATAAGAAGTCCTAGAGATATGTTTAAGCAAAGTTGGTGTGGGATTAATCACAAATTAAAATGTAAATGTTTACATCAAGAGTGCAGATGACGCAACGCAGAAATGCATCATAGGCAAATATTATCTCCTTCTAATGTTTAGATTTATTTACAAATTTTCAAAAATATGCCTCCTGAAAAATACCTTAAAATTTTACATGATTTATTACAGAATAAATCTTGGAAATGGCACAATCAAAATGAACATTAAGACAGCTTAGAAATGTATGCATATGCAAATACCTGCCTCTGATCGGCGTGTCAAACAATCGCAACAGACGGATTATCACATGAGAAAGTTGCTTTTACTTTGCTATTGATCAATCGCCAAGCTTACGCAAACGTAGCGCACGCAGCCCGGCAGTCTGAGCGACCCTTAAGTAATTCACATTTCTGGTACATTTTGAGAGTGTAGTTAGCCTGTACCGAGAGTATGTCGCAATACAGCGACAAAGAACTTTTTGAAATGCTTATTCTATACAGTTTATGCAATCGCAATGCTAACGAAACTGTACGGGAATATCAACGTACTTTTGCCAATTCTCGACATACTTCTGGGAGATTTATTTACCGATTGGTGCAACGAGTGCGTGATAGAGGAAGCGTAGGTGGACTAGGTAGGCCCAGACTTCACTCAACTGATGTAGAAATTGATATTTTGGCTTACTTTTGCACTCATCCACATAGTAGTGTTCATACCGCTGCTTCAGAAATGAACGTACTACGTGTAACAGTGTGGAGAATACTGAGACTGAATAAATGGCGTCCGTTTAACATCCATGGTGTGCAAAAACAGGGGCCAACATATTATCAACGTCGTCTATATTTTTGTAATTGGTCTCTAAATCAGAAAGATGCAAATCTCTCTTTCCTGAAAAACGTGATTTGGACTGACGGATGCTGTTTTAAACAAGATGGATGCATAAATCCTCAAAATGAGCACTTCTGATCTGACACAAATCCATTCCTGGTACATGATATTCATCATCAGAAGCAATTTTATGTGAATGTATGGAGTAGTATTTTCAGAAACCGTTTGCTTGGACCCGTACTGTATGATGGTACGTTGACGGGCGATGGATATGTTAATGAGATTCTGATTTCGGTTATTTCTGATTTTATGGATGATCTGCCCCTAACAGTACTTCCACATGTATGGTTTCAACTGAACGGATCTTCAGCTCATCATACTACAGTTGTCAAACACTGGTTATATAACGAGTTTCCAGACAAGTGGATTGGCTTGCATGGGCCAGTCGAATTTCCCCAGAGATCACCTGATTTAGCTCCTATGGGTTTTAATTTGTGGTATCTTTTACGCACAACTGTTTATCTGCCATCTCCCTTAAGTAATGCAGAGTTGAAGAAACGTATTCAAGATGGTTGTCATGACATCACCGAACAAGAACTTGATCGAGTGCACAGAAGTGTTATCAGGCGAATGCAACTCTGTATTGGCATGGATGGAAAACATTTTGAATAAGCTTTGTAATATTTGTGTAAAGTTATTATTTCTACACAGTGTAGATACTTTTGTACCAATAAATTCCAAAATTATTATTTATTTATAAATCATTGTTTTATTTCGTAATTTGTGTATGACCCCTGAAACGCGATCTGCCGACATGATTTTTCCCCTCTGAGACTCCATGCCGATGCATCGAAAAGTGGTTTAAGTCGGCATATTTGTCTTTTCATATCTCTGAGACTTTTTATGATAAAATGCTGAAATTTTGTATATCACCTTATTAGTGTATGGGGCACATTTTACTCATTGGAAATGTTTTTGTACGAGGGCCGCATAAAAATTTAAATGTTGTACTTCTTAAAATTTAATTCCTATGAAAATTTTAATCGATTTCATAAAATTCTGTACCTTTTTTACGCAACTTTGTAATTTATTATATATGTCTAAGACCAATATAGAAGGAATAAAAGCGGAGGTCAATGTTTTTGGGACACCCTGTATCAGAAAATGCACAAGTACCCCGAATAATCATGCAATAAAGATTGAGCTAATGTTTGAGATTGCCAGTGATATTTCACAAGATATGTTCGTTTTCATGTAAGATTTGAATCCCAGAGTTCATTTTCTGTTTAGCCCAGCTATGACCCAGAATGTTTTCGGTCCATTTCGTCAAATTCTATCTACAGGGACCTTTAAGGTGATAGTTCTCTGTAAGTTGACAGTCAAATACGAAATGTTTCGAAGATCCAATTTCACCACAAATATAATTTTCAGTATCTTTCTTTTGAATTCTGTAAAGATAGGTTGGAAAACAGCCATGCTCAGAGAAAAACACTAGATCTAAGCTGTATTTAATTAACCCTCAGTTACTTGCGCGGTTACTTGAGAGGTCAATTCTAGCGTAGAGGGATTTGTTCACAACTCCTTTAATATATCAAAACGCTTTTAAATGGTGATCAAACATAGTAATTCTTCATTTCTAGCCTATTAGAAATGTATTCATTTCCAAAATTCTGCGATATTTGAAATGTAAACTGTAAATTTACTAAATATGAAAAAATTGAAGCTAGTCGAATAAAACAAACTATGTATTTATTGCAATTACCCTATTCAACATCCTGTTCTCATCGGAAGTCTTGCAGTTTTCCAATGTAGTTTAATATTCTTTTCATACATAAAAGTCACATGATGCACACCTTATAGTTGTAATTTAATTTTTCGATTTGCGTAAATAACATGTTTTCCGTCTGTTTCGACGAGGTACCTCCACATTATCATCGACATTCTGCTAATGCACTTATAACATTCTTGGAAATTATATGTCTTATGTTCATGGGATGATTTGATAAGGTTTGTGGGATGATTCGGCCTAGGTGACTTTTCATGAGACCTAATGATAGACAAAGGCAACAATATATTTACACTATTACTCGCGTGGTAAACAGAATACACCATAGACCAAACAAAGTGATATGTTACACGTCACAGAGTCGATGGCAAACTGAAATCAAAATAAATGTTGAATGACAACATCTTTGTAGGTTAGATGGCACCACCAATGCATCCATAGCCGTTTGAGAAAATAGCTGCTGGTACGCTGGCATAAAGACTGAACAATCATTTTCGTTATTGACGTCTGGCATTTTATCCTGTATGGCTAGACAAGTGCTATAAAGGATACTGTGCTTTTTCTAAATGACGCTTTAATCAGGGGATATTTTAAAACCTATCTAATGATATGCTAAAAAATTATTTCTATATGACAATATTTTCTTCACTGACGTTTCTAAGATATAAGTAGTTTATTTTATTTTACATTTAGTTCGATTTAATGGATTTCTATAAATACAGCATTAGCTAAAAAAATTAAAAGGGGTATTAGTAAAATATATAAATATGGAAAGCCATTTTACTATTTTATTAATGGAAACAATTCTTGGGCTATCAATAAGACATCAAACGTAAAGGTAAATTACTGAATTTCTGCCAATTTTTACCCCTCCCGTTAGAATGATAAAATTTGTTTAGCAACACATATATTGACGCCATTTAACACTGGAATTGCCTAAATAGCTATTGTAACCGCTGTTGAGTTTAGATTTCTTATATCTCTTTTATTTTCTATTTATTAGTTTGATATTTTGACTTACTGAACAAGTGTAAAGCTGAAGTTCAAAATATTACGTTCAATTCTACTAATGATTTTCATAACAGTCAGTGTGTCTACCTAGAATTACTGAGACTATAAATATAACTGGGACTGGGTTGAATATGTTCTGATTTTAAAGCAAACTATACTTTTTACTATTTACAAACTCCAAAGAAAAACGCCCAGACAGATACTTGGAGTGGCAAAAATGTCTGCTTCCAGATGCATTTTGTTCGCCTGCCTTTCTTTAGTGTGATCGCTTACTAGCCCTAGTCGCCCTTTATCGTCATTTGTTTGGTTATTTGGAGCATTTCTCAATCATTTGTTTGGTTATTTGGAGCATTTCTCAATCATTTGTTATTGAGGGTGGTTTTGGTTGAAGGCTTAGGCAATATCGAGCCAAAGAGGTCTCAGTTCGGAGGTAATTATAAAACTTCTCAAGTTTTTCGTTTCCGATACAGAGCATGAAAACATAAAAATGATTATATAAATCCTCACACGATAAGTAAAACAAATTTTCTGAAAGATAGTTATATCCCTATTGTCTCTAGTTAATCTAAATCTAAAAGTTATAAATATTTTGAAAACTCCTATGAAGAAAATGCTAAGAATATAAAAAAGAATCAAGGATGAAAACAAAGTCGAGGACGAAAAAGATGTGTAGTACTAGGAACAGGAATTTTACGACGAAGGAAAGCAGCTTCATCTAGGTTACAACCTAGAGATGAGGATGGAATGGTATGGAAAATGATGATCATCTATAGCATCATCTACTAAGAATCACTCAAAGCATGATTCTACGTAGAACTAAAGGTCCAATACAGCATGTAATGAGGAATATCCCTGATGACCGCCTTATCAGTGCATGGACCCTTTTTATCAGTGAAAAATATTACGCCAGTGAAAAATTAGTGAAAAATATTACCTGACTATTAAACTACACATAGTCTGAAGCAATACGTAAGTTCAAAAATGAAACTTAGAGCTTGCTACTTTTTCAGTTGGATGCGTATATAGCATTTTGGTATGCAATGGGATCTTTTGAAACAAAATGACTTATGTTTTGAATATGTGGTTTGAAACTTTAGGTCAACAGTTCTTTCGCAAAACTATGAATAGAAATATGTTTATAGATATATTAAAATACGTGTCAACAAGAAATCAACAAAATATCTACAAAGCGACACATTTGCTTCGTTTTCCGATATGTAAAAGAAGTTTATTGAGAAATGTTCTATATGCTACACACCAGAAAGAAACATTGCTATTGTTGAGCTGTTATTTCCAACAAAATCACTGTGTTGATTTACGCAGTACAGCTGAAAAAGTCAAAATACTTGACATAATATTTTGGATATATTCTAAATGAATTTCTTTACTTTGGCAAATGTAAAACACTACTGAAAAATACTGTCAGGGGGCAAGTCTTGTTAAGCTTGATAGAACCGTTTTATAATACTGGAAGAACGGTTTTTTACAACTATAAAATGTGTACCATAATTAAAAGTTTAAGGGACAAATCATGGTAAAAGACATATCAATTCGTCTCTGAAGAAATCTATCCAACAATTGTGATGACAGCTGGATAATTATTTGTTCTTATTACTGACTGATTGCATGCTTGGAATAAATTCCATTTGAAAGAAACAAATAATATGTATAATTTGTAATTACATATGCATATGAAGAAATACAGATTTAGTGTAATGTATATTATTTTGTGAGGCAAACTGGAGAAAACTGATCGCGTCCTGAATAAGTGTCCACACCCATAAACAATACAGATACAGATAACACCAGCCTCCTTCCTTCACCTCCTTCAATCCAAATCCTAGTTTCAAGGCATGTATAATGTATTCGCATCTATTTCTTCCCATTACAACGCTCGCAAAAACGATCATTGAAACATTTAAAACGGTAAAAGAAGGAAACCTGATGTATAAAAAATTAAAATCTTTATGATTGTGGTTGGAAACTAGCAGAACCTTAATAAATAGAGTAGATATAAAATGATAGAATGCACAGATATACGCCCATATTTTTGCCAATCTACAGAATTGTGCTAATCGTCCTTTTTCGGATGGGAGGATATAATGAACTAGAAAAAATAAATCATGCACATTTTGATGCATTCAAAAGTAAATAAATAAATATGAATACTTTATCGTTACTTATAAATATGAATACTGTTTTTCGATCTTTCCGACGATGCCAAGCAAGAAAATGTGTAATAATATTTTCGAACGTGAAGGAACCGATTCGTATTATCGCTCAAAATCGTACTTTAACACAAAATAACTAAAATTAATTCGTATTAAAAAAAATATCTCAGAGCCATATATGTCCCGCAACCTGAAGTACATCTGTCCAAAGCTTCGATTTCTCGCTACAGATGACACACACACACACACACACACATATATATATATATATATATATATATATATATATATATATATATATATATACAGGGTCCTTCAAAAGTCCGTATAAACTTTAAAAATTCAATAAAAATCGAAAATTCATCGCATTGAGGTACAGTACTATAAGTATTGCCGGGATGGGGGGGGGGGGTTGACGTGAAAAAATTTTGTAGTTTAAAAAATTACCTATAGGTGGCGCTTACCTGAATACATCGTCCAGAAATATGCAAATGGGGCTGTTATAAAAGAGCTGTAGTGTTCTGTAGATTCTTCATTTGATTCATTAGTAAACGGTGCAAAGAAGAATTTTTTGCGAGACTGTTAGCCATGGAGGTAAAAGTAAGGAGTTTAATCTCCATATTAAGAAAACTCCAATATCGCTTGAGACAATAATTCAGGTGACGCTGAGATAAGATAAGTAGTCCTGTATTGTATGCATTTCTATTGCGAAACACTTAAATATGTATTTAACCTGTCAATTTTGCAAAACTTAATTATTAGTACAACGCAAAGAATAACTGAAGCAATAAAGAATATTCCTACGTATTTAAAATTATTTTTCTTTCCAATTCATTTTTATCTCCACATATTCTGTATTCTATCCTACAACTATGAAAAAATACTGGTTAATTATACTCATAATTAAATAATCCTTAATTTAAAAAATTATTAAAAAAATATATACTAAATACTATGCCTATCTATAGTGTCAATTAACAATAGCAACTACTTTAAAAACACTAGCGATACCTAGATATAATTCTCAAAGCATTATGGCATTTTCAAGCGTTTCATCCATTGGAGTTTTATCTCCTCCTTTCTATCCCCATGCTGTAAACTTTGATCGAGAAAGCTTTGTTAGTGAAGTTGTATTACGCGCGCGGAAAATCAGCATCAGATGCTTTGCGAAAATTCCGATTTAGGAAAAATCTAAAGAAAGGAAAAGGTTCTATCACCTGTTCAGGGTTCCATAGGCTTGTCACACGATTTGACAGGTACAGTAAGTTATTTTCTTTGTCTTTCCAATTCGTTCCCCGCCACCTATAGGTGATTTTTTAAAGGTGATTTTTTAAACGTAAAGGATTTTTCAAACTACAAATTCTTTTCACGTCAAAAAAACCCCCGTCTTAGCAATACTTATGGTATAAAACGTACCTCAATCCGATAATTTTTCGAATTTTGATGAATTTTTCAAATTTATACGGACTCTTGAAAGACCCTGTATATATATATATATATATATATATATATATATAAACCATCTGCTAATAATTCTAATAAATCGTGAATTTTCAAATTATTTATTGATTAATTCACTAATTCATTACTTAGATTCTGATTTAAAACATTTAGTGATATATTGGCTGGTAATTTCAACGGTATATTATTTATATTTTTAACTAATGAAATATACCGCAAATATATGTTTTGGATTAAGCAGAATTTTACATCTGTATCTATTCATGTCTTTAACAAGTTCTTCTGAACAAGTCTCACGAGTATTAAATAGTCATGAGACTTGTTTAAAATATGCCATTGGTGGTAATCAGTTAATCATATATAAAGTTATATCCTTATGATGAATCGTTTCTTACTAGTCTTATGGAGAGAGTTGGCTTCAAGACGCCTGTCAGCAAAGACCGAGTGCATTGCATAATTAATGACAAGGGAGTAAAGATGCGTCAATGTCACTAGCTATATAAGTTGCTATTCATAGAGAAACGGAATTTCTGGTATTCCACTAAAGTTGGAAATGGAAAATGAGATTCCGATCAGTTCCTATTAATATTTTTAGTGATTATTAGAGTTTTGTTATAATGAAAGATCAGGAAGGAAATAGTAATATAAATTTAAATGTATATTTAAATATTCTAAAAGGTTATTGGTTTTATGTGGTGTAGAAATTGTATCTAGCAACAATAAAGTAAAGCTATATAAATGGAAATATATCTTCCGCACAAAATAAAAGTTGGAGACATAAATATCGATAAATTTGTACTAAATGATGTACATATTGTCTTGTTAAATATTAACTATACAACGTTTTTAACATAACATTAATTAAGTGTTATAACGTAGCAGTTTAAACATATCCTAACAGTTAAACAATACCATTCAATAATTTAGTAGTTAGTACATAAAACATTTGAAACATTTCTTCATATATGACCATTTCTATATATAATTAGTTATTTTTTAAATTAAAACCGTTTTACAATACTGATGGATTTTTTAATTAAAATTGTTTTATTAAAATGCCGAAATGTGAAGTTCGAAATTCTTAAATCGTGGGAATTAAAATTACGTATTATTTATAAGTGTAGTTTCAGCGCTTTTAGAACTAGAATAATAATTCATCATGTTGTCTTTCTAGATTGGCATGTTGTTCTATTTCTTTTTAACAGATAAGAGATAACTCTTTTAACAGTTATAATAAACGGCCAAATTTCTTCAAACACAGTGGGGAATATTTTGACAATTTTGCTTTGAATTACACGCTGTATACGACAGTTAGATAGAATGGATAAAATTGCCTCAAATATTATGTTTTATAATTAATAAAGAAATCACTGTTTTTTAAATTAGAGATGTCACTGGTTAGAATTTTGCCTATGTACCATGTTTACTTAATTACTACAATAAATATAACATGCATGTTGGCAATTTACTTTTATACTATATCTATTATTTTTCCTTTTGAGTTGATGGACAATTCATCTTGTTTAGCTTATATATATTTAAATATGCTTACATAAATAGGAGTTCCGCACCTGCCCCTTGCTGCGCATACCATCCCTCTTCACGCTTTTTAAGTAAATCTAATGAATCAGGAATTATGAATCATTATTTTTAATTCATTCCAATTGTTATAACAGTGGAGTAGAGAAATGTATCTTACACTTTCAACATCTTGGGCGTCACCCCCCGGGTGACACCCAAGACAAACATAGAAGAACCAAAACATTTAAAAACATTTAAAACATTAAAAACATTTAATCTTTAAAGAACTTCTTCTTTAGCCACAAATATTAAATAAAATAAAATCACAGAAAAATCTAAATAAACATTTATTAACAGATTAAGCACCTATAGGCACCGACCCGAAGGTTTACAGTAATTACAGCCTATGGTGGAGGAATATCTGCCAAAACCAGAAATCAAAACTTAATGCCAAGATAAAAATGATAAACAATTATATACAATATGTTTGTCTATACTAGATACAGATAGTATTTCACAAATATTTCACATCCATAAGCACTTATGTGTAGAACTGCTTCAAATGGGAGCAACTATGTATATAAAAATATTTCTAAAATTGGTTATTACATATGCAACATGCCACGAATAATTCTCAAAGATATATATATATATATATATATATATATATATATATATATATATATATAAAATATATACGAATATATAAAACTACTTATGCAAACATACATACAAAACTAATTATACAACATACACATACACCTCTCACATGTTACCATGGCTTTCAATACTATGTTGATACATACAAAGATATTTGCAATGATTAAAACAAACGTGAATTTAAAATTAATTTGATTGCAGTATTTATAACAAAATTTACAAGTACTACACATAAATATGCAAAAAACAGAGATCGAATGTTTGGGAGTTACCAGTAATAATTCACAGGATATGTTCATTTTCCTCTAGGAATTCAATTATAGATTTTATTCTCTGTTTAGCCCAGCTATTACCCAGAAGGTTTTTGGCAAATATTGGCATATGTTGTCTACTGGGCCTTTTAAGGTGATAGATCTTTGTAAATTCGCAATCAAATACAAAATGTTTCGGCGATCCTATTTCACCACAAATACAGTTTTCGGTGCCTTTCTTTTGGATTTTGTAAAGATAGGTTGGGAGTGGGACACAGCCATGCCCCAAGAAATACGGTACCAATTCTTTGCAGCAAATCAGTTGTTCTTGAGATACTCTGGGAAAATAGTTGAAAGTTTCTCTTCCTTTCTCACTTTCATTTCATTGCAATTGCCACTATTTTTTTATATTAATTTTTAGATGTTACCTTAGCGGAACAGGAATATGGTAAGTTTGTACTCTGAACAGAGATATCTGACGTCGCCTCAAAAGCTAAACTGTCTGCAATTTCATTTCCCAGAACACCCGAGTGGCCTTTTACCCATCCTATAAAAAACGTTTGATGGATGCTGTGGGTTATGATAGTTATAATTTGATGAGCTATCGGATTCTTCGTTTGATATTGTTTTAGAGTTTCGATACTCTTGACTGTCAGAGTAAATAATGAAATTCTTATGCAAACTTTTGGTATCCCAAGATACAGCTTCCTTTATTGCGAGCAGCTCTGCCTGGAAGACGCTATTTTTATAGTGCAGACGAGTTGACCACTTATTGACACACATGCCATCGTAAAAAGCACAGTAGGCTGAAGCTGTTCCAGAATCAGTTCTAGAGCCATCCGTATAAATATTTATGTAATTAGATATTTCCTGTGATGACTTTGCAAAGTGTAAGCGAATGTTACCTTCTGCAGGGCCCGTTAACCAGGTAACATTTTTGTGTTCGTAATCCTTGTGATCATAATAAAGCTTATTCCACTGTACTGTTTGTTTCAGGCGTGTTACTTGCACTATAATAGCTTCTTTCTGCGCTGTCAATGTTATTGGGGGGATACCGGTAAGCACTTATAATGCTACTGTAGATGTTGTGCGATACGCCCTTGAAATCTGTAGAATAGCTATCCTTTGAACTGACTCTAGTTTTCTCTTTGTATGGATGTTCATGTTCAGAGCTGGATGTATGGAAGCTTTGTATGGATGTTCATGTTCAACTACTCGCAGCATAGCACAGAATCCTTTCTGTTACTGATAGATACCATGTTTTTAAGATCGTCGAATTTATGCCCCACCTAGATGGTGCTAGTCAGTCTTCGGACATTATGAATTTGGCAGCCAATCTTTGTTCGCAGGTTTTCTATGTGTGGAATCCACGATAGATGCTTATCAATTATAATTCTAAGATACTTGATCTGGTTTGGTCTTGGTATGCTAACACCTTTAATCTTGAAAATAGGCTTTCTTTTTAATTGATATGGTTTTCCTATCACTAAAGCTGAAGTTTTTTTTGATGAAATTGATAGTTGGAGCTCCTCACAAAGATTTGAAAATGTTTCTATGCCGGCATTAGTTGTATCTTCCAGAAGTCTACGTGAACTGCCTGCTGATGCCAGCATAAATTCATCTGAGTACGCCAAAAGCTGTGTTCCTTCTAAATAAACACACACAATTTTGAAGTTAAAATAAATCATATTTTATTAAAGTTATGTATGCAGTTATCAAACACAAAAACTGAATATTTATCAGCACGCCACTGGACTCAGGCGCAAAAGACCTTATCCAAATGCCAGAAATCAAATGTACGCAGAAATCAAATGTACTAAATTAGAGGGGCAAAACATTAAATAATTAATATTTATATAATTATGTGGTATGGTCAAAGACATGGGGAAACAAACACTCGAATAACATTTAGAATAGAATTTCTGATATAAATTTCAAAGATAATCAATTTTTCTTCATTAAATATTTAAATAAACAAATGTAATACATTTTGCGAGCCAGCATTTGATGCATTTGAAGTTAGCCTCCCCATTCAAGTGAGTCAACATCTGGGCATAGAAAGAGTCAGATAAAACTGGTTAACGAGATATAATGTAATGGCTTACCTCGAGCCATGATGTTATGAAAAACGGGGCAAAGAGCGGGGCAAAAACCTCCCCGAGAAGTGGAAAGGGGTCTCATCCCGATCCGTGATACTGGCGAAATTATCGCCTTACTTAGTCGAAGAGTCGGCACACCAGAAGTACTCACGCAGATAACGCTTGGCTCGAGAAGAACTCAGCCTCGGCAGAGAAGCATCTCCTCTTCTCAAAAGATGGAATACGGTAGACCGACCCGGCAAGGTCTCAGGCCAATCCCACAGGAAGTGTCGTTGCCACTCTTCGATCTGGAGGACCTCAGATCATCCCACGTCAGGCGGGCTACATTTCCCCCACACCGCAATCACTCACGGACATCAAGGAACCGACCTGTCTTCCAAGCTCTAGAGGACAGTTGTGAGCATCGAAAATATCAGGGCCGAAGCCCTGTTGTTTAAAAAGTTTAAACAAAAACATTGACCGCCGTAGAGCAGCCTGGCAATCAAATGAGAAAATGCGCACGGAAAAACTGTGTCCAGAGTTTTATCGAGTTTTATCGAGCAGGTCATCTTGGAGATTAACTTCTCCGGACAGGAGGGTGAACCTAAGTGGTTATTTGCGACCTTTTCGATCTCGGGTTTGTTTTGGTGCTGGTACTGGTGTCTCCTAAATTCCAAATTTAAAGAGGTCACTTTCCGCGCCTTTACAACACGAAGAAGTTTTATGAAAATTCCTAGATCCTAGATGATGTGTTTGTTGAAGATTTAATAGTAAATGCTGTTCTTATGACGAGTTTGTAAGCTCTACCAGCTATATATTTTTCTTTAATTTTAATAAGGAAAAATAAATAATATTTCTCTACATTTTTAATATAGAGAAATAGAGAAATGTTCGATATAATAATAGACTATCTTCCCAAGATAATGCAATAATGCAAATTATCATTAGTTGATTATATATTTGGAACAAATTTGTATTTACGTTTCTCATAAAATTATTTCAAGTAAGAATAGTTGTTCATCCATGGCCACATTCAGTCCTCATTTAAAGACATGATAGAGAACTCATGTCAAATTTTCTATGTGGGAAAGTAATGGCGTGTGACAAATGGTGCATCACAAAAGCACGATTTAATGGGCAAGTTTCTATAATAGCATTAATGATTCCGAATATTCCGAAATAGAGAAATTGAGACAAGTTCCATTTTAAATACAAAATAAAGATAAATGCACCAGTAGCTCAATATATAATGTATTCAGGTCATATAAAGATTGTACTGTTAACATAAGAATTCTTTACAATACCAATGGAGCAAATAAGCCTTTTGAGTTAAATGTATCAAACCATTAAGCTCATTATTGCTACTGATTCTGGTCAATGAAAAAGCAGAACAATGGTAAAATTTCTATTCAAAAGCAAGTTAATACTTTACATACCCATTTGTATTATTTACTCAACTACATTCAAATAACATCTATATATCTTCAAGGATAGCCAATAACAATACATTTTATTTTTTAAACATATACCAGGTTTTAATAACACAATACAGCATTATATAACTAACACTTCACATCATTATCACACAACATAACTGAGCATATCCCATAATTTAGGACAGGAGAGTAGAGTTACAGCAGCTTCATATTTTCCATTTGTTGATATTCGTAGGCAAAGATATAATTAAAATCATTAGAATGATAGATCATTTGACCGCACATGATTAAAAATCATTAGACCGCACATCACGTTAATCTGTATAACAAGAAAGATCAATCATGCTTAATGCATTGATTATGAAACACTTTCCAAATTCAATGCAATTTTATTTAAACATGTCTAAAATGCAATACAGTCCTCGGTAATATTTTAAAACTTATCACAATACTACATTAATTTATTATATTTGAAAACTTCAACCTTCATCGAAAAAAATGAATTTCATTCAAAAGACGGCATTGAAATATAAATTGCCTGGTTTAAACATCTCTAAAATGTGATACATTCCTCGGTAATAACTGTAGAATTATCATAATACTACGATAATTTATTATATTTGAAAACTTCATCGAAAACAACTGAAATTAATTCAAATGGCGTCATAGAAAAAATAACACGCCTGGCTCTCTCTATAAAAGCAACATTTCATCCATAAATAATTTCCCATTCATGTCATTCATCACAATACTATAATAATTTATTTTATTTAAAAATTAAGACCATGGAGCTAAAATTAATTAAACTCTATGCGTAAAACTTCGTCGAAAAAAATCGTACTTCTCTTTGTAAAATCAATGAATATTTCATTCATATCAGCTATGCAGACTCCATGAACTAAATGATTTTGTGTTAAAGAAATACATCAATTCTAATACAACTCATTCTACATATTTCGCTGTTTACATTTTACAGAGGTGAAAAATAGGTTTCGTTGTAGAAATAATCAAATTTGGATGAGCATTTAAACTCAAATATATAGTAATTGCGTTGTTTCAGTATGTAGATGCACAGAATTTAAACAAATATAAAGTGGTTTTAGGACGGATACAACACTCAATATGAATTAAAAAGAACTTTAAAAATCACGATTTTGAGACAAGATGGAGGGCATATACCATTTTGAAGTGGGTCACGTGATCTTTTCATATCATGGTCACGTGATCGCTTCATATAAGAGGTGTTATTATTATTTTAATTTTTATTGAAATACTGAATATATTCTCTGATTTTTTTTATGTATATTATGGAACAATTTGAATATTACCTAAAATTTTCGAAACAATTTGTGAATTTTAAATCCGCTTAAAAAGTGCTTGAAACATTAGGTCCCATAGGGCTCAATGTATTTCATTTTTAACACTTTACAACAAAGTTGAAAAGTGTTTATGACTTTGTTCATTCTGTCTGTCCGTTAGCACGATAACTGCCGTAAAAATGAGTTTATCAAAATGAAATTTTAGTATGTTGTTCAGACGGTCTGTAGGACCTATGGGAATATAAATAAATAATATCACCCAATTAGTTTTTTATTGAACCCGGGTTGAAAAAATGAAATACATTGAACCCTATGGGACCTAATTTTTCAAACATTTTTTAAGTAAATTTAAAATTCACGAATTGCTTCGAAATTTTTAGGAAATATTCACATTATCCCATAGAATATATAAAAAAAAATTCAGTAAAATATGTTAAGTAGTTTTTTAATTAAAAAAATTATTTAATATAGGGAAAAAACAAATTCAATTAAATTCTGACTTTGGGATATCTTCCAGAAAGAAAAGAGAGAGATATTATATAATAAATATCTCTCCCATTGTTTAAACGTTTTGAATATGGGAGTGGCTTCATATTTTAAAATAAATTTGGTAGGTAACAATTTTTCATTTTTTTAAAATTTTATATAACTCTTCTTGATAAATTTAATTGATGGCCTTTTAAATGCACTTTCCTACTTCCTAGAGAGTTAAAATTTGGTACACAGCTTAAATTTGTTGAACATTTTATTCGACAAAAATTTGATGGATCTTTAAATATAGATCATACATTTTTTTCGAAATGGCCTGAAAATAATCCCCGTTCACTTCTATAAATCATTGGTGTAATATTGTTAAAAATTCTGATGTGGACAGCACATGTCTTTCTCTGCAGACTCATATTCGTTCTCTTTATTTATTTAATGATAATTTGAGTTTATCTGCACAACATAAGTATTTTAAATGACATTGAATTTACACGTTAAACTTAAATTTGGTTCTCATTTGATAGCTGGACTTATTGTCAAAGGTGGCGTAGCGAAAACGCGAAAAAACTAGAATATCTCAAGAACGACTAGTCCTAGAGTAATGGGGTTAGTCTTATTCTTTTTGTTGTCAAAAATCACATATAAAATAGGAATTTAATTGATGTAATTGAGCACACGTAGTCTTTTATTTTTATATATAACGATTTTTGCTGGCCATTTCGCAAAAATAGCCCGTTCCTTTTTCCCGAATCGTAGTAGAATAACCTACAAATGATTTATATACAAAATTTTGTTAAATTTGGTATATAAATCACTTGTAGGTTATTGAAATATTATACTCCAAATTTTGTTAAATTTGGTTCATTAGTTTTTAGCTAGAGTGGATAAAGGCAATTTCTGCGGCCATTTCGCAAAGAAGGCAGATTCTTTTATTACGAATCGTACTATAATCTAATGAACATCAGGATTTCCCATAAAAAACATACCTACCAAATTGTATGAAATTCGGTCCATTAGTTTTTCAATTAGAGTGGATGTAATATCCACACAGACACACAGAAACATACACAGATACTCCCTTACACACACAGACGTCTTCCTAAAAGTAGTTTTTTCGTGTTCTAGAAGTCCCAAAACGTGTAGATCCTTTGAAAATTCGAGTTCCGATCTTCGGCACGATTCCAATACTTTGAGTATATACACATACACATATATATTATCTGTGTATCTAAATTCCGTGCCTATGCAATTACAATAGTTGTGATTTTAAATGATCCCTAAACTTTTATTATTTCTTCAAGGAAGCCTAATTTTAACATATGCAGAATGCAAATATCTCAAGCGATTGTAAGATGAATTACATAAGAATTGCTGAATTTTTTTCACACAAAATTATTTAGCTCTGGAGTCTGAAATACAAGTTATATGAATGAAATATTCATTGATTTTGCATAAAGAATCAGATGATTTATATTTCGATACAGTTTTAAATATTTAAGTATAATAAATTACTGTAGTACTGTGATAATGTAAAAGATATTACCACTGAATGAATCACATTTTTGAAATTTTTAAATGAAATTACATTTCAGTTGGAAAGTGTTTCATAATCAATGCTTATGCATGATTGATCTTTCTTGTTTCAACCTGGGTTCCATCCAAAACTAATTGGATGATATTATTCATTTATATTCCCATAGGTCCTACAGACCGTCTGAACAACATACTAAAATTTCATTTTGATTAAGTCATTTTTACGGCAGTTATCGTGCTAACGGACAGACAGACAGACAGAATGAATGAATGAACAAGGTCGTAAACACTTTTCAACTTTGTTGTAAAGTGTGAAAAATGGAGAAATACAGTTTGCTATTAAAATCACCAGTTTCATAATCATCTGATAAGGGAATACAGGATAGTAGAAGAGAAATAAGAGTTGAGCCTCAGAAGGCGCAGCTGCGCCTGGAGGAGGATCCCTCTTTTGGGAGGAGGAGGATGCCTCTTTGGAGTGGATCCTCTTTGGGAGGACCCTCTTTGGAGTGGATCCTCTCAGAGGGTCTTTAGACCCTCAGGAGGATGCCTCTCTTGAGAGGATCCTCTCAGAGGGTCTTTAGACCCCCAGGAGGGAGGATGCCTCTCACTGCCCCCCTCCCCTCTTTTGGTGAGGCGGTGCAGCACCGGATGCCTCTTTCGGAAGAGGGGAATTGCGAAGTCTTTCACAGAGGCATGATGACTCATACGGAGTGAGTTTCACTTCACTCGGAGTCTTGAGAGGGAATTTCACAATCGCTGACTAACCCTTGACCTGAGGAAGTGGTTTCAAGGGATTTCGCAATCGCACAATCTGGAAATGACGTGTCGACCTTAGAAGTGACCTTTGACAAGAACACACGTCCTCCCTCTCTGCTGGTCAGCGACAGACTGAAAGATCTTATCAGCGTGACGTAGTTAAAGCGCCCTCTGGCGAATTTTGATGAAGTGCTGCCATCTATCGGCATTTTTTTTTCCAAAAGAATTTAATATTTCACTGGATTCGAACTTGGATCCAACTGATTACAGGCCGAGCGTCTTACCGCCCTGCCAAAGCACCCGTGCTATATAGAAAGTTATCTTCGAAGTGTACCTTATCAGCGGAAGTTAGATTATTTTTCAAAGTTCATTCGAATCGCTCGGTGAATAGCGATGTGTTTTAAAACAGAATGCTACGGAGTGAATATAAAATTGTGTATTATAACACTATGATTTTTTTTTAAAACAAATTGTATTCAGTGAAGACAAAAACAGTGTTCAGTGAACACAAAAATTGTATTCAGTGATATATAGCAATGTGGATTTTTTTTTTAAATAAATCTAACAGCATATATCAATATGATTTTTTTTTTAAAATGAATGGAATACACGCAAGTATAGTTACGCATTTTCAAAATGGTGTTAAGTGAATAGCATTCAACACTTTTAACACTTAAAATTTAAATACACTATACTTAGCTGAGTGATTTATAGCAATACGGATTTTTTTTTTTTTTTTTTTCAAATAAATCTAACAGCATATATCAATATGATTTTTTTTTTTAAATGAATTGAATACACCCAAGTATAGTTACGCATTTTCAAAATGGTGTTAAGTGAATAGCATTCAACCCTTTTAACACTTAAAAACATGAATGTAATTCATAGCTGAAATTATGTTTTGTGAACAGGATTCGACCCTTTTAAGTGTTGTGTATCTAAAAACAAATGTATACACAAACTTTAAAAACATGAATGTAATAATTAGCTAACATTGTATTAATTGATATATAGTAATGTGTTTAAAAATAAATCTAACAGTATATATATGACTAAAAACGAAATGATTTTTTTTTCTTTTTATAAAAATAATAATGAAAATTAGAACTCACAGAACGTCATCTTCACACCTTCGCGTCCACGCGGCAAATGAGTGATACACTCTCATTACGCTATTAAAAATTAGATCTTATCTATAATGACATCAACAGTATAAGGTGTTGCCACCTATTTTTTCTAATAATATATTTCTACTAACTGGATACTTCAACGGTCCGATTTACTACACGTAATCTAAAACACATCACTTTAATGATATTGTGCATTGAATATGATTTGCCCCTTTTCACATCGTAATTTTACTACCATTATAGAACTTAGAAGTGAGTGTACATTGTTTTTACACAACATCATCATCACTTTTAAAATCTATTGCAAGTTTGGCTTAAAACCTTTTTTAAAAATAAATCTAACAGCATATATGACTATTATAATAACGAAATGATTTCAAAGGTTTAAAAACATAATAGATTACGGATTTCAAATGAACACATAAAAATTGTGTTCAGTGAACACATAAATTGTGTTCAGTGGACACACAAATTGTGTTAAGTGAATAGGATTCAACCCTTTTGTGTGTTGTGTATATAAAAATTAATGTATTACTACATTGTACTTAGGCATTTTCAAAAATGGTGCGACAAGCTACTCACTCCACACAATCTGAAAAGAAAGTTTCCATTAGAAAATATATGTTATTAAGAACTGTTACATATTATATAAGAGAAGAGTGTTAGAAAAAGTGGGAAAATGTTAGTAGAAGCAGAGAAAGTTTGTACACTTCCGACAGCCCCATGAGGTGGTGTACTCTGTCGTTTCACTCTTTCGGGCAGTGTTCTCCACCAGCGTGAAATAATTTTAATTAATTAAATTACATAATAAAAATGAATGTAGCAATTAATTTTAAGTAAGTAATTTATTATTTTGGAATAAGTGAAATTAAATAAAAAAAAATGATTATGACAATTAATTTTAAGGAATGATTATTTAATATTTTAGAATAAATGCTTTAGAAAAGGAAATGAATATAACAATTAATTTTAAGGAATGAGTTATTATTTTAGAACGAATGAAATTAAAAAAAAAAAAAAAAAAAAAAAATTAGAAAACTATAATAAGAATTAATTTTAAGTTAAATATTATTAGTTTAGATTACTTCACACTGGCAGACCTATTTTCTCATTAAAAATGAATAGAGTTCATTCAAAATTTGTAGAGTAAAATTCAAAGTTCTTTCGAGGAAAGTAAAATTCTTGAAAACAGTCTATATGAACATCTTGAAAGGGTCATGTGTGAAAAATCTTCAAAAGTTCTTGTGTTTAAAATCTTGAAAGGATCTTGTCTTGTGTTAAAAATCTTCAAAAGTTCTCACGAGGGAAGAACAGGAAAATACACTGTGTGAAAAATCTTCAAAGCTTCTTGTGTTAAAAATCTTGAAAGGATCTTGTCTTGTGTTAAAAAGCTTGAAAAATTCTCATATTCAAAATAGTAAAAAGTTCTTGTCTTCAAATTCTTGAAAAGGTCTGTTGCAGTAAACATGGAAAAATCTTTATGTGTTAAAAATCTTGGTAAAAATTTGTGATAAAATATCTTGAAAAATTCTCATATTCAAAATAGTAAAAAGTTCTTGTCTTCAAATTCTTGAAAAGGTCTATTGCAGTAAACATGGAAAAATCTTTATGTGTTAAAAATCTTGGTAAAAATTTGTGATAAAATATCTTGAAAAATTCTCATATTCAAAATAGTAAAAAGTTCTTGTCTTCAAATTCTTGAAAAGGTCTATTGCAGAAAACATGGAAAAATCTTCATGTATTAAAAATCTTGGTAAAAATCTTGAAAAATTCATATATTCAAAATAGTAAAAATTCTTGAATTATGATAAAAAATCTTGAAAAATTCATATATTCAAAATAGTAAAAATTCTTGAATTATGATAAAAAATCTTGAAAAATTCATATATTCAAAATAGTAAAAAGGTCTCGTAATCGTGAAAAGTTCTTGTATTGTGAAAAGGTCTTGAATAATGGAAAATTCTTGAATCTTGAAAGGTTCTTGTATCGTGAAAAGTTCATGTATCGTGGAAAGTTCTTGAATCTTGAAAAAGGACTTGTTTTAAAAAAATCGTGGAAAGTTCTTGTGTTAAAAAAGTGAAAAGTTGTTGAATAAAAACGTGAAAGAGTCTTGAATCGCGGAATGTTCTTGAATAGAAATGTAAAAATCTTGGAATGGTCTTGAATGTTGAAAAAAAAAAAAGAATGGAGTGGCTATTCCTTGGATATCTTCCAGTGTCCATGTGCATACGTGTGAATGCCATCTTCCAATACATAGCGTTTGTCATCGTATGGGGAGAGTGCCACCTTACTTTGTTTAAGTGTATACAAACGGTGACATTCACTCCCTATACGATGTGGAAAAGATTTTGTGCTTTGTACATCTTTTAAACATTTGACATAATGTTGATGTTTTACATGCTTCTTTACAAATGTTTTGGAAACACCTTTAGCCGTCTTCTTTTCCCCTTGTGTGGAGAGGAGAGAATACATTTTGGACCTGAGCCCCACAAACTCAAGTCCAGGTGTTCCATTCAACTCGTCCTTAAAACACCCTATCCTCTTTTTGTTTGACACATTGTGGGCGGAATGATCTGTCGGATAATCCGATGTGTCAAAGAGGTGGGCGCTTTCTTCTATGTCTTTGTAAAAATCCCGACACTCGACCTCATAAGTGAGAGAGTCGGTGTCGGTAAACAAAAGTGTTGCATTTGATCCATATTTATTCTTTATATATCCATAATGGAATCTGTACATGAGGAGTTTACTAAGCTCCAGAATGGCGAAACCGACGTATATGGGCCTATTCAGCAAGATGTTGTTGTACAGTCTCTCGACCCCTACCAAATCTTCATTAAAAATTTTAAAAGATTTAAATGTAGGTGCCGCCATAAGTTTCTCCCCACGTTTCTCGTCCTTCACAAGATCGATCTTCACCCGGTTTCTTAAATTCTCCATGCATTTCCCATACACGGCATTATTCATTAACTTAAAAAAATCTTTTTCGAAGCCTGATTGGGCCCTTTTGCGATGTTCAGTGTTGAAGTCAACGTAGGGCTTCAACCAGGCTCGCTGTTTAAATTTTAAAATTTTATGGATGGTTTTTAATTTAAGGCCCAATTCCAGATAATACTTTAAATTTTGAAAATGTACTATGTAGTTTTTTTTATTGTTAAGATTAGGGGTTAACTTTTCCTGACTCTGGAACCGAGACATCTTAAGGGATTTCATAACTTCTACCGTGTATGGAGAAATCATATCTTCACAGATCTTCAGCTTTTCCGGGGCTAGTGGATAATCATTATGAAGGTCGTGTAATTCAGATGGGTAATCTAAATCCACCTCTAATATGTACCCATCTGTTCCATCGCTGGGGAGACTCATAATCCATTCTTGACTTGCTATGGATGGTGACACCCACTCAAAATTCCCATAAGGCAGGGGCTGAGACATGGCCCACCCGTACAAGTTGTTGGCGTCTAAATACATCAAATACCGGGTGGGCTCTGTATGATCATACTCGGCCATGTATGGGTTGTTTGCGATGTTAGTAGAAGCGAGGGGGAATATCTATCATCACCGTTTGGTGATGATAGATATTCCCCCTCGAATCCCCCTTTCAATGAAAAGATGCATATCAATGTCGGTCAGGAGGTCCAAGGGTTGTTCTACCATCTTCAGGGAGGCCTGCCACGTCAGCCCCGGTGCAGTCATCAGGTGAGCGCAATCCAGACCATAGTATGTCATACACAGTTTTCTAAAATGCTCAAATACGTCGGCCAGCAGAAGGACATCCGTTTTGACGTATAAATCGTGATACTCGCCAAGATTCTTCAGATTGAATGTCCTCCATACATTCTGAGCATGTTTGTAGTCCTCCTCACATATGTCTTCATCTGTCAGTGTACTGTAAAAGGCCGAAGGTGGAGGTAGCATCTGGTCTTCAAATTTTCCATACGAGTCCATGTACTCGTATGGGTACACCCCCTTACGTAGCAGCAGATCTGTATTGGATGGTATAGCTGTAGATGTAATTGTGAATTTGTCCTTGGGTAGATTGGCTACCAATTTTTCCAAGGAGGTGTTTAAAAATTGAAGACTGTCAATAAAATGCAGCCTCACACCCTCGCCTTTCTTCTGAAGGGTAAACGAAATGTACTTCTCCATGTTTACTGCAATGGGTGTAATTTCATAATCTTTCAATTTGCCAAGCCCCGACATCAGGTGGTGACCATCATAATTTTTCAAGTTGTGGAACACTACCGGAATACTAGTAGGGAGACGAAATCTTAGATTGCACGCCACATGGAGTGCTCCTCGATATGCACCACTCACATGGTCGTGGTCTCTACATTTCCCTACATACTTCACCCCATCATGTTTGAAGGGCTTCTTGCATAAATAGCACTCTATGCTCTGATTGAATGCAATTGCCTCACTCCTGGTGAGCTTCATTGGCCTGTTGGCCTTGATCTTGGGGATCAATTCATCCTTCTCTCGCAAGACATCTTCTATGAAGTTAATGACTGCTTCAGTGCCTCGGTATACCTTGGGGTCTTTGAGACACTTACCCTGTGGATCGATCACTACGTAAGCATATCCACAAGGTTCGTGAACAGCCATCTTCTCTGTAAAGGCATTCTCACGAGAGGGTTCACTACTGTTCAGCTTCACCAGAAGCGCTTCGAAATCTGCATACAATACAAACGGTACGGGATGCTGGTAGTGCTCCATATTAAATTTTAAAAGACTTTTGTCAGGACTTGGCATCGAAACCCGCTGAGGAGCATGCTCTTTACAAAAAGGTGTATGTTTCTGAAGAAGATCTTCACGGCAGAATCTATGGAGGCATCGGTAGCATAAAAAGGTCTTTCCATTATATGCTGATACATCCCCGAGAAGGCGTGAAAAATTGCGTATAAGGCAATAATGCTGTTGGACCCCGTCGCTGATTAAAAGTAAATTAATAAAGTCGGAATCCTCCCGCTCAGATATTTGGAGGGGGAAAACTTCGCCCTTTTCATATCCGAACACATTAATGCGACAATCATTCAGCCTTTCGAGAATTGGGATCTTGCACACTGCCACTGGACACTCCACGTTTCCCAGATTCACCTCCCCTTCAAATGGCAAGTAGTGACTCACGCGATTAGGATTATTAGAAGAGTCTAAATTCTTCCAGTGTGCGATGAGACACCACACGAAGCACTTTTGATCTTCGTTCCGTATGTTCAGAACTGCCTTCTTTGCCGTTATTTTAGGAGGTAGCGGAATGAAGCTGGACGGACGCAAGGGACGATAGGAGCCGATATAGACATCCATATTCAATACTCGATCCAAGGTCCATCCGGATCCGAGCTGGTGAAACTCTTCCACAGAATTCAAAATTTTTTGAATGCCTTGCTTCACATGCTCCTCAACGTTAAACTCTTGAAGTGATATTGCGCACTTTGTGCGAAAATGTGGTGTAGCAAACTCCTCCTCCCCATCAGAATTGATTCGAGTCATCCTGACATTTAGAATGGCATACCATTTAATTTGGCGCGTATTCAACTCTGCCAGGATAAGATTTACCATATGCGGCTTCATTTCTTCCAGGGATAGTAGTAAATCGTGGCAATTTTCTTCGGAGGGTTCCAATGTTTCTGTTAAGAATACCCCCAAAGCCCTATCACTACGTTTCACACGCTTCCTAGAAGCAGAAGCCACATCAGCGATCTTGCGTTTCAATCCAACAGGGGCAGGAGTTTTATGCATAATTCGCACATGCTGCAACATATTTCCTTTCTTCGTAAAGGTGGTCTCACAAAGGGAACAGGGATATGTCTTTATCTGTGTGTGTATTTTCCTGTGTGTATTTAAATTATCTTCCCTCGTGAACATTTTATTACAAATGTTGCATTGGAGTGATTTAGAATTGGTGTGGGTTTTGCTATGGCGATTTAAATCACTTTTTCTTAAAAATGACTTTTCACATATATCACAAGAAAAAGCTCTTTCTCCACTGTGAGTCTTGATGTGCTGAAGTAAATTACGCTTCGCAGTAAAGACTTTGTGGCAGGTTGGACACATCTGAAAAACAGACAAAAGTCCAAATTAATGCCTGCTTCAAACATCTAACTAACTAAACGCAATCTAAAAATGACGTAGATATTGAATCAGCTGTTTATTTTTAAAATTCTGAAATGCGAAATATATACGATACAATCCTATACTCCCCAAAACAGCCGATTTTCCCTATCTCCACCAAAAGATGAAATAAAATAACTTACGTGAACTCCACTAGGTCCAGCCTCTCCCACCACGACAGTCATTGCATTGGCTTCCACAAGGGGTGTAGCAGAAGCTTTCACAGTCATATCCTAAATATTAAAAACACAGAACATGTAAAAGAGTGAAATGTGTATGAAGCTAATTTTTGTGTTGTACATTTTAAAAGTTTTTGTGTTATGAATTTTTAAAAATGTATCTTTATTTTTAATTCGAAAACATTTTGAACTCGCTTCTGAAACAATCATCATTGTGGAATATTCGTTTGTCGATATTTTAATAAAGAGGAGCAAATTAAAAGGATGTCTTTCCTAGTGCAAGTCTCGAGTCAAAGTGAGCTCCACGTAGCATGTATTGTGGGCGGAAACCTTATCTGGTTTGTCACGTGATTCCATACGTGGAATCTTGTGATTCGCTAACAAGATATCACGTGATTCCATACGTGGAATCTTGTGATTCGCTAACAAGATGTCACGTGACATGTAATGTGATATGATAAGGAATATCATGTAATACATCACATGATGCCATAAGAAATATCATGTAATACATCGCATGATACGATAAGAAATATCATGTGATATGATAAGAAATATCATGTGATACATCACATGATGCGATAAGAAATATCATGCTATACATCACATGATGCGATAAGAAATATCATTTAGATAAGAGTTCATTCATTCAACGTTTGTTCTCCTAGAAGGTTGTCGTTGCTTATTTTTAAAAATGTCTATCTTTTTTAAACGTGAGAAGTTGAATGTAGAATATGTTCGCGAATTTTATTCGGTAAATGTAGCCGATTTAATTTCTCAAGAGTTGAAAAGTCTGCCATTTCAACAATCACAAGGGGTGGTGCATGGTCGTCCATACCAACCAGCTCAAAAAGTATATGCATTTGGAGACACTGGAAACAGTTCTGAGGAATGGACACCTCTCTTATCGGAGATAAAATCACGTGTGGAAGAACATATGAGATGCAGCTACAATTTTGTGTTAGTAAACCACTATGCGGATGGACATGCTAAAATAGGACAACACAAGGACAATGAATCCTCCCTATGCTCTAGAACACCTATAGCGGCTCTCAGTTTCGGTGCTACGAGATCTATCATTTTCGAAAGAAAAGGACAATCTCCTCTAAGTATTCCACTTCAACACGGATCGCTTTATGCGATGCATGTGCCAACCAACAAATTCTATTCTCATGGAATTGCTGCGGAACCCGAAGTCTCAGAAGCTAGAATAAGTCTAACATTTAGAAAAATTCTACCTAAAACGCCTGTACAGAAACGCAAGTGTGAGTTTCCAATGTATGTCTCGCCTGAAGCGCTTTCGCCTATACCTGAAATCGATTGGAGCCATATGCATACTCCATCTATAACTACTACAGATTCGCAAAGTGATTTGGTATCCTCGGCTCTGAACTACGCTACTTCTCAAAGTGGATCGGTTTCGATAGAATTATCCTCATCTGAAAAGTTCCGTTACCATTTGGGCTGTAACATTTACGTTACCGTGCAACATTTTCGAGGAAATGTTAAAGTACACTTTCGTGTCTACAAGATGAATGCTTCTGATGTTATCGTGCCTACCCCTCATGGAGTAACACTCACGCCTAATACGTGGAGTGTATTTTTAAAACGCATTTCAAATATGGACAGTGAAAATTCATCTTTCACAATTAATAACGAACTCTTAGTTTGTGTGTGTGAAAGCAATCTATATTTACAACAATTACCACCTTGCACTGGACAGTTCAAAAAGAAATTAATCTTATTAAATCAGGATAATTTTCATACTCTTCAGTACATTAGTCAAGATGTTACTAAATGTGTTTTGGATCAGTTACTGACAAATAGCCTACCCAATTTTATTGTGAAGTATCAAAAACCTGTCGAAGCACTACCGACTTTGCCACCCTATGAATTAAAACGCATTTTAATGCAGTTTGTACATAAAAATTTATGTGTAGAGTTGTATAAATTATATCAACGCGAAACATGCAAAAGTCACGGGTGTACCGATTTGAAACACAAGTGCTGTACGCTATCCACTCATATGCAATTTGTGGATTATGAACTAGTCGATCACGAACTTTTAATGATAAACATTCAAGAAATTGCGCGAGAGTTTTGTGAAACAAATGAAAACAATGTTTCACCTGAATTTTTTAAAAGTCTCACCGTAAAGGACTATTATACAGCGATGATTGCGCTGTTCCATATGTGAAATACAAGTTAGTAGAATATTACTTTTGTAAAAATCTATGTACTATTTAGCTTTCATTAAAAATGTTTTTTTCTTTAAATGTTGCTTCATTCTTAGTTTTATTTTAAGTTATGTGTTAAACTCATTATTTATTTGAATTTAAAAGTGTTATTAAAACCACATACTAAAATGTTGATATAAAAAAATTATAGTTGAAAGATATAATTTTTGGAAGCCCACACAAATCTATCACTAAAAAAAAAAATGATTCCACTCCGATGGAAATAGCGTCATATTTTTCAAAGTACAATTAAACTGAATGGTTAAATATGTGAAACATTAAAAAATATGTGTGGGTCCTATTAAATGTTTTAATAAAGTCAGCGGTGGCTTCGCTCAGATGGAGCGTGAATGTTTATATTTTTCAAGGTTTAATTCAATTGTTGTGTTTAATTTCAAACTGTATTGAACAGTATTTTCACAAATGCGTAAAATTAAAACAAATACATTTTTCAATTAAAAAAAATTATTAAAATAACTCACCTGATTTATATCGTCTTTGGTCGTGGGATTGTTTGCACATATAATAGTCATCTCCTCAACTGGGATGCCGAAGTCGAACTGAAAATCCATAAAAAAAAAATAATTAATATAAAATTCAAGTGCTAATCGTTGAGTCACATATAATAAATCATAAAATAATGAAAATCAAAATTTTACTTACTTCAAATGCACGGGAGGAAGACATCGTAAATATTGTCGTTATCGTATTTAATTCAAAAGGAAAAGCACTGGCTGAAAAAAGAGCAGTTGACCATAGCTCGATAAGGACCGCATTTTATACCCTTTTCCGAGGGGACCTTTGCTTTGTGCTAAACAAACAGCGTCCTCCGAAAAGTCAGAAGCACATGATTTCCGATAAGCTGGAACATTCGACGAGCTGCTAGAAATGGCTAGAATTTGAATAGTTTTATTTTCGAATATAATTCATATCTACTTCTCTGATGTGTTTTATTTACATATATTCTCAATCTTTGGGCCGTCATTCCAATTTTAACTAATTATGTGTGTTATTTAATGCAGTTAAACTCCATTTAATTAAATATTAGTCATTAAATATTAGTATATATGTAACAGTACATAATATCATATATTTTCTAGTGGAAACTTTCTTTTCAGATTGTGCGGAGTGAGTAGCTTGTCGCACCATTTTTGAAAATGCCTAAGTACAATGTAGTAATACATTAATTTTTAGATACACAACACACAAAAGGGTTGAATCCTATTCACTTAACACAATTTGTGTGTCCACTGAACACAATTTATGTGTTCACTGAACACAATTTTTATGTGTTCATTTGAAATCCGTAATCTATTATGTTTTTAAACCTTTGAAATCATTTCGTTATTATAATAGTCATATATGTTGTTAGATTTATTTTTAAAAAAGGTTTTAAGCCAAACTTGCAATAGATATTAAAAGTGATGATGATGTTGTGTAAAAATAATGTACACTCACTTCTAAGTTCTATAATGGTAGTAAAATTACGATGTGAAAAGGGTCAAATCGTATTCAATGCACAATATCATTAAAGTGATGTGTTTTAGATTACGTGTAGTAAATCGGACCGTTGAAGTATCCAGTTAGTAGAAATATATTATTAGAAAAAATAGGTGGCAACACCTTATACTGTTGATGTCATTATAGATAAGATCTAATTTTTAATAGCGTAATGAGAGTGTATCACTCATTTGCCGCGTGGACGCGAAGGTGTGAAGATGACGTTCTGTGAGTTCTAATTTTCATTATTATTTTTATAAAAAGAAAAAAAATCATTTCGTTTTTAGTCATATATATACTGTTAGATTTATTTTTAAACACATTACTATATATCACTTAATACAATGTTAGCTAATTATTACATTCATGTATTTAAAGTTTGTGTATACATTTGTTTTTAGATACACAACACTTAAAAGGGTCGAATCCTGTTCACAAAACATAATTTCAGCTATGTATTACATTCATGTTTTTAAGTGTTAAAAGGGTTGAATGCTATTCACTTAACACCATTTTGAAAATGCGTAACTATACTTGGGTGTATTCAATTCATTTAAAAAAAAAATCATATTGATATATGCTGTTAGATTTATTTAAAAAAAAAAAAAAAAATCCGTATTGCTATAAATCACTCAGCTAAGTATAGTGTGTTTAAATTTTAAGTGTTAAAAGTGTTGAATGCTATTCACTTAACACCATTTTGAAAATGCGTAACTATACTTGCGTGTATTCCATTCATTTTAAAAAAAAATCATATTGATATATGCTGTTAGATTTATTTAAAAAAAAAATCCACATTGCTATATATCACTGAATACAATTTTTGTGTTCACTGAACACTGTTTTTGTCTTCACTGAATACAATTTGTTTTAAAAAAAAATCATAGTGTTATAATACACAATTTTATATTCACTCCGTAGCATTCTGTTTTAAAACACATCGCTATTCACCGAGCGATTCGAATGAACTTTGAAAAATAATCTAACTTCCGCTGATAAGGTACACTTCGAAGATAACTTTCTATATAGCACGGGTGCTGTGGCACGGCGCTAAGACGCGCGGCTTGTAATCGAATGGTTAGGAGTTCGAATCCAGCTCCTGACCAGTGAAACATTAAATTCTTTTGGGAAAATAATGCCGATAGATGGCAGCACTTCATCAAAATTCGCCAGAGGGCGCTTTAACTACGTCACGCTGATAAGATCTTTCAGTCTGTCGCTGACCAGCAGAGAGGGAGGACGTGTGTTCTTGTCAAAGGTCACTTCTAAGGTCGACACGTCATTTCCAGATTGTGCGATTGCGAAATCCCTTGAAAGCACTTCCTCAGGTCAAGGGTTAGTCAGCGATTGTGACATTCCCTCTCAAGACTCCGAGTGAAGTGAAACTCACTCCGTATGAGTCATCATGCCTCTGTGAAAGACTTCGCAATTCCCCTCTTCCGAAAGAGGCATCCGGTGCTGCACCGCCTCACCAAAAGAGGGGAGGGGGGCAGTGAGAGGCATCCTCCCTCCTGGGGGTCAAAAGACCCTCTGAGAGGATCCTCTCAAGAGAGGCATCCTCCTGAGGGTCTAAAGACCCTCTGAGAGGATCCACTCCAAAGAGGCATCCTCCTCCTCCCAAAAGAGGGATCCTCCTCCTCCTCCAGGCGCAGCCGCTGCGCAGCTGCGCCTGCTGAGGCTTAACTCTTATTTCTCTTCTACTCAGGATCCATTTCAACGTTAAAAACCAAAAACTCTGCGTCAGTGGGTAAATAGTTGAAATGTTGACTGGTAAGTTCAAGGACTAATAGTTTGAACTATACTTGAGACAGTGAGTTTTTACAGAATTGCCAAATTCTGTAAAAACCACATTCTTTAATCCTACAGAAATTCATACCGGTTGTGACAGAACTTTGCGTTCAATTTAATTTTCGTTTTATATTAAAATCATGTGTGAGAGACAAATTGTAAAGAAACAAAAATAAATTTGATATAATGTTTATTAAATATTCTTTGTAAATATTTTGCTAAAATTAAATATTATTTTTGCACTTCCTTTTGCAAAATAAATGATCGCTTTTTGTAGAGTAACAAAGACACTATTTATTTTATGAGATTTAAAAAATAAATAAGTGTAATTTAAAACATTATTATAGTTGCTTTGTTACTTCCATCGATCCTTTCCATTTGCATCTGAATTAAATTACCAATTTCCATATTTAGAGGAGTAACCATGGAGACTATATAAATTGAACCTCACAAAACTACTCAGACTGACAGTAAGTAAGCACTTCTAATACAGTTTAATATTACATCTAAATATATTCAATACAAATTTTGCTATCACTGCATAATAGATATAAAGTAAATTATAATCATGAAAGCTTAAAATCAATATGCTTATGATTAATATTCCTTATTTGTCTTATGAGGAGATTTGTTGTCAAGACTCATTTTTATATATATGTTAATGATAAAGCTATAAATCTACGAAACATCTTTATAACATGTTTTATGAAGAGTTATAAAGATCATCTGGACCATGATCTGTTTTGTGAACATGTTGTAAGAATAGTTATATAGACTTCAGGATAACGATCATTAAAGACTGAATATATATAGCAATATTTATTTAAACAGGGGAAATATTGCATTAATGGCATCACTTCCAGTGGTTGGAATTTATAGAGAATAGTTGGAATTCGTCAGAAAGACTTCAAAGGAGAACGCAATAAATGTTTCATTATTATTACCAATTGAGTCGCATTATTCATTTTAATATTAAATCTTATTAATTTCTTAATAACTTATTAATAATGTTTAGAAATATGTATTAATAATGATGCATTAAGTTTATGATAAATATTTATAGCGTTAAAGGAACAGATATGACTTCAGAACACCTGTCATCACTGACTGAATATATACCAATATAAATCATACAGGGGAAATGATTCATCAATGTCACCAGTTCCAATGATTGGTATTCATAGAGAATCGCTGGAATTCATCAAAAAGGAGAGAAAGGAAAACGTAATGTATTTGTCATTACTATTATATGTTGAATTGTATATATATATATATATATATATATATATATATATATATATATATATATATATATAAATGTATATATATATATATATATATATATATATATATATATATATATATACATATATATATATATATATATATATATATATATATATATATATACATATATATATATATATATATATATATATATATATATATATACAGGGTGTTGCCTTGAAGTGGCGACAAACAACAAACTCAGAGGTGTGATATTAGACATCAAGAGGAACAAAAATTGCCATAAAACATGGTATCGCAAACCACGTTTAGTCGGTGAAAATCGCAAAAATAGATGTCGTCCCCACACCACTGTCCCCTCGAAAGTTCAACAAAAGTTCAGTGTTAACATCCGGGCAGGGAGCCTCGGCGATAATCTGTTAGGACCGTACCTTCTGCCCGAGAACCTCAATGGCACAACGTACCTTGTATTCCTGCAGCACTTCATCCTGGATTTGTTACAGGATGTATCGGCCACAGTGCGGCAGAACATATGTGGTTCATGCATGATGGTACACCCGTACATTTTTCCATTGTGGTACGTAATCACCTCCATGCTACATATCCCGGGAAGTGGATTGGACCCGACGGACCTGTTGCTTGGCCTCCACGCTCCCCGGACCTAAATCCCTTGGATTTCTTATTTTGGGGACACCTTAAATCACTCGTGTATTAGATGTCTGTGGAGACAATGGATGATCTCATAGCACGGATCGTCGTCGCTGCGGCAGACATCGACAGCATACCCGGTATCTTTGAGCGCGCTGACAAAAATTACTCCCTCGTTATCGGCTGTGCAATGGCCTTCACGGTCGCAACTTCGAACAACTCCTGTAATCATTTCTCTTCGTATCCTTTCTGACATTGAACTGTGCTGCACAGAGTGTATGAGTGTATTGTAGTCATTCTGTCAATTAAATGTTTTTGTAATTTATTTTACTTTTTGTACTTATTTTGTATTATACTTTATTACTATATTATTACTATACTTTATTTTGTACAGCACAGGCTGTGTTGTAATCATTCTGCCAAATAAATGGTTTTTCTACTTATTATTGGCCTTTTTGTCTCTTTCAACGTCACAGCCTTCATAAGTATTTTTGTGATTTTCACCGACTAAACGTGGTTTGCGATACCATGTTCTATGACAATTTTTGTTCCTCTTAATGTCTAATGTCACCCTTCTGAGTTTGTCGCGACTTCAAGGCAACACCCTGTATATATATATATATATATATATATATATATATATATATATATATATATATATATATATACACACAGAGAGAGAGAGAGGGGACTTCAACAAAAATACATATAATTATCATCGTCCATATTAGTGTTTTTTCTGTCAACCACTAATCACAGAGACGTTAGGTATCAGCTCGATCCAATAAATCTTTGTTCATACTGGCAATGCAAAATGTCGACATTTTGTAGGGGATAATGTCGTACGGCGTGCACGACATTTTGTAATTTCATTTACGGATGCCAACCAAAATAATGAACTATCTAAATGCTGCAGAGGGAGCCAATGACAACAAATGCATACATAAACAGTGGTCATCCCCGTCTGCAGCATTTAGATAGTTCATTATTTTGGTTGGCATCCGTAATTGAAATTACAAAATGTCGTGCACGCCGTACGACATTATCCCCATTCACGCGGCGACATCATGTCATAAGGTAAAATTGTCCTATCAAAATTCCCACTATGGGACTTACCTATGATGCCGTCGCTAGGGGTGGAGCATGTAAGCCCCAGGTTCTCAAACTGGAGAGACGAACACACAAAATATAAATAAATACACTTGACTTAATTGATCAATTTATTTTAATGTTTTAAGTTATAGATATCCATTGTATCTTGAGTAATGATACTATTATTAAATCTATTATTAATAGACATATAACACTGACAATATTTCATTAATACATATTTACACACATAATAAAATGGACATATATTTTTACAACAGTTTCTTTTAAGCAAGCGATACTCAAAATAGTTCTTTTAATTCAATATCTAAGAACTCGTTAATAGAATCTACTCTTACGAGCTGATTGTTCATTATTTGAATAATCGATAAAAGAGTGTGCCTTCCGTGCTAATTAGTGACAATTGAAAGTTGATTTACCTCTACTCTTTGTGTTAAGTACGTATTCGGGCCATCTCAAGGATGTACAAAATTGTTGCACATCTCATAACTGCAACAAGCGTCCATTTTATCGCTCACATTCGATATACTTTTTTTCACAAAACCAAGAAACATGATGTTATCTCGTTCGAAAATTTGAAGTCGACTGAACTTTTTGGAATACGGCTTTGGGGCGCTTTTTTCTTTCCCCCATTGCTTCCCTACCACATCTACCATTCGTTGTTGATGCAGACGGGGATGACCACTGTTTATGTATGCATGTGTTGTCATTGGCTCCCTCTGCAGCATTTAGATAGTTCATTATTTTGGTTGGCATCCGTAATTGAAATTACAAAATGTCGTGCACGCCGTACGACACAAAACTTTTATTAATTAATATTTAATTAACTATAACCTCAATTAAAATTCGAAGTTCACCTTGACTGTCCCACGGGTTCATATAAATCTATATGTAAAGTTTCAGAACTGTACGTTTTGCCGTCTGGTCGTAATGCAGTATCAGAAAATAACATTCATTTTGTTTATTTAGAGATATTATTATACCTTATTAATTTTATAACAACCCTCATTTACAAAGCTTTTAATAATAATTTCTTACTGCTATGAAGAATCTCTATTACATGTCTTATAAACAGATATGACTTCAAGACACTGGTCATCAACGACAAGAGTGAATATTTATAAACATTAATCATACAGGGGAAAAGATACGTTAATTCCACCACTTCTAACAGTAAGTATTCATAGACAATACTGAAAATAAATCAAAAGAAACAAGATATAGGACTACTTTGTTTTCAATTATTGTTAGATACTTACTTATTTTGTATCTTACTTATTATGTATTTTGCTTATTTTGCATCTGACTTATTATGTATCTGACTTATTATGTATCTTACTTATTTTGTATCTCTTTTTAAGAAGTGGCTTTTCAATGTGTTAATACATAAAGACATTTATTTCTTAAGAAACTATCTTTATGTGTCATTTAAAAATATATTTTATTTCAAATGATCTGTCATTAAATGATAATATACGATAAATAGTGACATGAGAGAAAATATGTGTCAATGTGAACTTTTACAATGTTGCATTTTACGAGCAGGAAGGAAAATAATTACAATATAATTTTATGTGCACTAAAAAATACGAGCAAAATGAATCTTCAAGTTTTGTTTATTGAAGAAAATTTTAATAACATGGGCAATACAATTCAAAGGTATTTAAATATTTCTTAAATGTTTAACCAATTATATATGTAGCACTTCACAATGAAGCTGATGTATAGCTGGCAGATGATTTCCGCGCAGTGAATTCGAACTTTCTCCGGGTAGTGGGATTATATATTCATCTTTCAAGTTTTGTGAATATTTACTTATTTTTGAAAATCAACCTATCTCAACTTTGAAAAATCAACCTATCTCAATATTAGATTAAAATGCTCGATTTTTTACTTAGTTATGTCTAATAGACCGTGAATTAGCCATTATCAATTTGGTTAATTTCTCAGTTGATATAGAAGATACTTAAAATATTGGAGCCATAGACATTTATACAGAACACTGGTTGTTAAGCCTATTATGTGAAAAGAAGCATATAGTTACCTAAAATATTCCCTCTCATCCTACTGCCTGTAGCGTCTAATATCGCCGAAAATATGAGGAAAACGCATTTTACAAGCTAATAACGATAAATAAATATTATACCACAGTCTAAAGAAACTTAATTAATATACCACTCATGCAATCAATTTACAAACTCCTAGGCGCTCAAACAAAGCATAATTGTCCCATAAACAGTGGAATTTTCTATGTTTTGAATAAGACAAAATGAATAAATAATTACTACAAAACTGCAGTCATTATCAAGGAGATTCTACTTCTTAGATCCGGACAGTTCGACCTACCCGAAAGTGTGTCAGGTATCTGTTCGGATGACCTGTAAATGCCACCCAATGTAGACCAAAATCCAGAGGGGGAGGCATACACAGGGACCGTTCTCTCCTTTCCTTACATCCAACTTCTTGGATGGACTTACTGATCCACATATTTACATACATTTCGGATCGTGATGCTTTCGGTGTTCTTGACAAGAGGGTTCTAGGAATGAAAGAAGGGTTTTTGAACAGACAATGAAGGATTCGAGTAGTGAGTGGAATTAAATTCCAGTCGCTGCAGCGATGACTTAGAAGAGTCTAGTATCCGGGGGTGTGGCAGAAATACTGTGCAACTAGCAGGATGTCGGCGTAAGCATATAAGTTTTGTAAATGCGTGTCCATGTAAGCGTTATCACCAGCCTAGTATATTGCAGTAGCTTGTATAATTTTCATCTATTCTGGGCGTGTGCAATAACAATTAACATATATTTTGTACATTGCTTTAAACAGCAAGCTGCTGTAATATCTCCGAAGTTCCCAATAAACTGAGTTGTATTTTAAACAATGGCGTTCTATGTTATTGTCCTTGAACCGAAAGTTCGAAATATCAAGTACTCAAAGTTGGAGTTAGTTACTTTTGGCAGATTAAGAAAAAATCGTCTATAAAGGCATGTAAAAAGGAGAAAGAGACAAATAAAATTTACAAGTTTCCATCTTGACACCATTGGAAAGATCAAAGAACGTTCTTTCCTACAATGTCTCAACCAAAATATATTCATTTGCACATGCGCATAATGGGTGTGTGCTTTCTAGTGTGTGATCATAGAGGGAAATTTGGAAATTTTATTTGTATAGTGAGAATGGTTTTGTGGTGCACATTTTAAAAATATAATAATATTATTTAATATAATACTGCTAAATTGTTAAATTATACCTAAAAAACATGGCCGTAAATTGATCATATAAGTGGTACTCATTAAATTATACATTGCGTTGTTACAAGCTTCTTCTCAATTGGTCAGCCTGTTTATCCAATGTCGTTACTTCACATTTTCTTAAGAGTATTTCCACCCCCTCTGTCTCGACACCCCTAAATCTATGGTTTTCTGACCTTTGGGTCAGCATGCTGTAAAATTTGGCGTCATTGAGGCTGAAGGTATTGTCTGACATTTCAGACATAATAAATAATGTACATAAAACTGTTTATTTCAAAACAGCCGAATTGGAAATTGAGTATGGTGTTGTACTTTATCTATTATTTAAGAAACGGGCCCTTATATAGTTGAATTTAAAGGAGGACACGCATTTTGTTCAAATAATAAAAGTGAAAATGATTTTGATTTTAAACGGGCGATTTTGAAATTAAGAGGTAATATATGCACTGGTATTATTTAAGTAGCTCTCGCTCATTTAGGACCCTGGGAACGGCGGGTAATTCGTTTTAGTATTTATTAAATAAAACATTATTATTCCTTAGTATTATTTGCCAACAGCCCGAAAAAAGTAAAAGCCAACAGCCCGACTACGGTAGAAGTTTAGAATGCATTTTATTGCCAATTCGTCCTGAATTGTTCGATAGCATTTATAATTGCCATCATCAAACTCCCACGGACGTAAAAGGTAAGTTCTAAAAAGTTTACATCGAAGTGAATCTTCAAATTTGTATTTCCTAATGTGGAGTCGCAAAAGACCATGGAGTATGTCTAGGTGAAATGCTGAGCATATTGCTTGTTTAGCTTCAAATAAGGTTTTATTCCAAACTTGTCGATAGTAGTTCCACATTCATCGATGGAAGAGCTCCTATGGCTAAGCAAAATATCTGATGTGGGCATCACATGACTTTCCTTATATAATGTAATGAATTTACAACTTTTACAGTAAAAAATAAGTTTTTCTTATGTAGATCGCTGTAGTCTTTCCAAGATATTGAATTTTCGTCAATTAGTCTTCATTTTCATTGATTTAATGTCATTTTTATCAATTTGGCGCGATTTTCGTCAATTTGGCAACATTTCAAAATGTCGCCAAGTTGGCAACATTCCTTTAAATTCGTCGCCAAATTCTCGCCAAGCATTATGGACGGAGAAATATGTTATTCTTATAGCAGTTAAGTAACTATTGACGTTCAAATACAAAAATATTACTCAAAGTATCTTTTCTCATGAATGGAAGGAGCAGGTCCACGAGAATGATGTCACCAAATTTATCGCATGATATTACATATGAAAAGTGAACAAGTTTCTCAAAAATTAAAATATTTTTTTTTAATTTGTGGGTTTTTTTGATAAATTTATTTTTAAAATGTGCAATATCTCGAGAATGGTAAATACCAGTGTTCTAAAGTTTATGTCAATCGTCTCCTAAGGGAAAATTACATAAGAAATGTCTATTTGGGCAATTTTATTAAAGGTTTTGATATTTTGATGATTTTTTCAAAATTTACTCGCAAATTTAGGAGGGTACTGAACATTCGATTACGTTTAAAATCAATAGGCTTCCAGTATTCATAGATTGCGATTTTTGGACCAGATTTCATTCGAATCGCTCCCTTCGTTCGTGAGATATCGTCTCCACACACACACACACACACACATATACTTTCTCACACACACACACTCACAGACATCACCTGACAGATGTTGATTCGTGATAAGGGATGCTTGAAACGTGCTCTCCCGTCGAAAACTCGAATTCGAATTTTCGACCCCGTTACAATACTTTCCTTATACATTATGTATATAAGGAAAGTAAAAACGATGTTGCATACATAATAGCTTTTGCATTCCCACTATAGGTGCGCTTTTTTTCGATTGACGAAAGAATATGAATGACAGAGCTTGGAATAGGAACGCTGCTACATTAAAAGTCGAACTAGGTTTCCAATATTGCAGGTAGTAATTTTAAATTTTTGTTTGAGAGGCAATGGGCAAAAATATAATCATGAGCAAAATTCAAAGAAATTGAACTTGGCCTATACTTTATCGTTACTGCTACGTGTCAGCTGGCTCTGCCATTAGAAATACCAAGTCAGGTAGGAGAAAATTAGGTCTTTTAAAAATGCCATGTTATTTGAAAAACTGCATATTTTTTTTCAAATGAAGATAATGTAGAAAATGAACATCTGAATAAAAAATTTCTAATACATAATATATGATATTAACTCGTATTATGACAAATGATATGTTATGAGAAAACAGTTAGTTAAAACAATACGCGTCAAAATAAAATTATTGGCCTTTTTAATACATATGCGGTACTTTTAGAAAATTGTATTTCTGTTTTAGAACGACTTCTGTCCCAATTCTTTTGCGCTGCATCTCTGCCAATTTTTTATTTCCCTCTTTCTTAGTATGGCATATCTTTCACTGAGAAGACAACTTCTAAAAAGAGCGGCATAACTCATTATTTCCAATGCAAACATCTTCCAATTGTTTAATTACACCACCCCTTCCCCAATTTGGGCAGTTTGAAAAATCACGGTGCATTGTCATTTTATAAATTCAATATTGACTCTTTACTAAGCTCCTAACAAATACAAATTAAGAGATGCTTCTATTGCGTATGATTTGAAACGTATTAAAATAAGAGCAGTACAATTTTTATACTTTCTCTCACAGTCAGTTTAATTCGTCCAGGAAGCACCATACATTTCCAAAATAGATAAAAACTTGTCTTGAATAAACTTGTCTGAATATAATACCTTTAACTTGACTGAATAACTATACCTTTAACTTGACCGGAAATATATGCAGTCTAAGCACTACGACACCTCTATGTTATAATCCTAGCCCATTTCTGGCCTCAGATCAAATCCTTTCGCCCTATAGACAAGACTATTTCATAAATTCATAAAAACTACATCTTATAACCTGCTTATCTAAGCGAATTCTACTCTATAACGGAACTTTGAATATAATAAAATGATTGCTACCAACTTCGCTACTTGCAGACCTGGTTTTGCTGCCATACTGTCATTTAAGGCAAGTGCCTTTTGGGCATACGCCCAGTGTTGATGAGCGACGATGACCACTAAACCATCCACTAATCCATAAGAGAAAGGATGCCTTGATTATTTTCATGTTGACCTTACTCAAGAAAATAATCATTTTACTTGCAGAATGCTGATCCCTAGTCTAGTAGTTGCACACTTTTTATATCTATTGATCTGTGTATGTGTTATCACATTACATTGCCTATATGATTTCTAGCATAATTTGAAAATGGATTCTATATGCAACAAATAATGCTGTTTGCCCCTGTTAATTTACTCAAAAGTAAATAATAGTGCGTTAATGGGAGCACTATTATTTACGTTTGAAGATAGACAACACTTATTTTCTCTCAGTAATGTAAAATTGACGACATAGATTTATGTCTAGACTACTTATGTTTACTTCAGTTTTATTCAAACTTTTAAATAATTTTATGTTATCAAATGAATGGTGATGAAATATTTATTAAGTAATTTATCTCTAAAAATTCATTGTTTATGGGTTGTCAAATATAAAGATATTTTTAAAGTAATCCGATATACTCGAAGTTTAGAATTTGTCGTATAGAAATATGACAAAAATTAAAAAAAATAAATTTACATTGACAAAAGATAAATTATCACCGACCTTACAAAGCATAACATACGTAAAGCTAAAATAACATGATGGGGTTAAAAAGCACGGCTTTTAAATTTTTAAATTAGGACTTTAAGTACAGATTTTGAGTGCGTAAGAACACAACACAACATTTTTTCCCCATTTTATAGATGCATTTTCTGCAGCATTAAAATATAGTTGATTTAATGTGGGTCTGTCGACATAATATTTGTCTACAAAATCTCATGGAAACGTTCGAAAGAAAGGTACATTCGATTCTTAAGATGGATTCGCCTCTGTCGTAACTGTTTCCATGCGTTCGCAGAGTACGGGCACTTTAAATATGTGAGTCCGTAAGCCCTTCGGATAGGTTGGTAGTAGGGGAAGGAGGGCACAGTCTTTGTAGATACCGCCCCCACTTGATCTAAATTGGGTGGCACATCCCAGCCGTTCAAACAGATACCTTCCACATTAAGATAGGTCAGGCGGTCTAGGTCGAAGAAAAATAACTCTTAAGATGGAAACAACTTTGTTGAAGAGTTGGTATGAAGTGACTAAGCTTATCACTTTTGAGTTGAACAATGCTTTCTTTTATCTGTCAGTCTGTGTACATATCTGCAAGTGTCATTTGACGAAAATTCTACTACTACTCTGTAATCGATTTATATTAGTTTAATATGGAGTGTAAATTAATGTTTTAAAGGTTGAGAGTTCATGTCTGAGGGTAGATAAAAATTGCGCGTTATACACCCTCTTTACAGATATTTTTGTCCGACAATTATTCCTCTAAAGCTTAACTGATATAGTTTTAATTGGATGCATGATGTGCGTTAATGTTTTACAAGTTGAGTCCATTACTGAATGCAGTCCCATAAAATGTGAGTGTCCTGCGTTACGCCTTCTTTACGGATATTTGTTGTCCGAGGAATACTGCTCTAAAACTTAACCGATATTGTGTGTTTTTAATATGTTGCGCAAAATAATGTTTTATAGTCAGAGTTCCTTGATGGACGTAATCGTATTAAACTTGCATGTGTTGTGCCTTGCCTTAATATTCAATGTCGAGTGACAACTTCTGTGAAATTTAACCCATTTTTACTTTCCTTATATACAATAATGTGTAAGGATGTGTAATGTCTCGTGGATCTAGCTCGTTCCATTCATGAAAAAATATACTTTGAGTAATACTTTTGTATTTGAACTCCAATAGTCATTTATCTGCTCTAAGGATAACTTATGTCTCCTCCCATAACGCTTGGCAAGATTTTGGCGACGAATTTGGTGGAATGTCGCCAACTTGGCGATTTTTTTAAATTTTGCTAAATTAGCGAATAACTCGCCAAAATGGATAAAAAGAACGCTAAATCAATGAAAATGACGTCTCATTGAAGAAAATTCAATATTTTGGAAATAATGTAAATATCTACTATAAAAATTATCTATGTTTTTACTGTAAAATTAGTAAATCCATTGCATTATTAAGGAAAGTTATATGTCGCGTACATCAGATATTCTTTCATTTGGATATATAGTGTACATCCATAGTTTATTGCCAAATGTGACCAGATAAATATTCGTTTCTCTTTATAGTATTCATCAATATAGAGACAGAAAGAAAGGCCCGTAGAAATCAGATAGATGGATCTTTAAAAAATCGCATTGAACTTTATTTGCGTGTTCTTCTGTTGCCTTATTTAGAATATTTTGGATAACAGTAACTGAAGCACATTCATATGCTAATTTTTTGTTAGATACTGCTTTCGATGAAACAAGGAATCATAAAAAGATATGAAAAATATGAAATATATGTATAACTCAGTTTCAGAAAAAATAGATCAATTTATCTTGCAATAGAATAACTTATTTCTGAACATATCTTTTGGAAGAAATACATATCTTTTATTGTGAGGCATATATGTTTGTTCAATGTATTCGACATAAATTTGAATATGTATTTCTTTTACACATTAAAGTTTTTTAAGTTTGATCGAGTTTTCGTATAAAAACAGCTCATTTGAAAATGTCAATTATTATCAAAATTAAATTTTTATGTATAAACATTTTAGTTAAAATTTAAAAAAATACGATTGATTTCATGCATAAAATTTTAATTGCTATTTGGTTAAATTTAGAAATTTAAGCGCAATATTTCTCAAATGGAAAATATAAATATATTTGCAATTTTCACTTGGCATAATTTTTTAATTGTTTGATTCGGAAAATAGCCCAAAAAACATTTCGGTATGTGAAATATATAACTCGGTTACCATTGTTACCATAATAAAATGAAATACTATAAATAAATTCATTGATAAAATATATTTCAAATAATCGTTCGCTGTAAATATAAATAAGGATATCTCAAGAACGGTACACCAACAGAATTAGTTAAAAAAATGCAGGCTATTTCCTTTTTGCGTGTGACGGCAAGAAAGCGAATTTTGTATCTCTGTCTCTCTCGAAAGATAGTTAATTGTTATAACAAAATATTCCACGGTTTATGATTTTTTCCAACAGAATTCCAATATTTAAGATTATTTTCATCGTGTATGTGTCAAGACAATTTGTGTGCACATTATCGAATTCCAACCTTCAGTAGTTTGGGCTGTGTAAGTGTCATTTAGCCCGTTAGTCTCACTCAGATGCTTTATATATAGAAACAAGAAAGATCAATCATGCTTAAAGCATTGATTATGAAACACTTTCCAACTTCAATGCAATTTTATTTAAACATCTTTAAAATGCAATACATTCCTCGATAATAGTTTAAAACTTATCACAATACTACATTAATTTATTATATTTGAAAACTTAAACATTCATCGAAAAAAATGAACTTCATTCAAATGACGGCAATGAAATGTAAATTGCCAGATTTAAACATCTCTAAAATGCGATACATTCCTCGGTAATATTTTTTAAATTATCATAATACTACGATAATTTATTATATTTGAAAACTTCATCAAAAACAACAGAAATTTATTCAAATGACGTCATGGAAAAAAAAACACGCCTGACTCTCTCTATAAAAGCAGCATTTCATTCATAAATATTTTCCCATTCATTTCATTCATCACAATACTATAATAATTTATTTTAGTCAAAAATTGAGACCATGGCGCTACAAGTAATTAAACACTGCGCTTAAAACTTCATCGAAAAAATCGTTCTTCTTGCTGTAAAATCAATGAATATTTCATTCATATCAGCTATGCAGACTCCATGAGCTAAATAATTTTGCGTTAAAGAAATACATCAATTCTTATACAACTCATTCTACATATTTTGCTGTTTACATTTTACATAAGTGAAAAATAGACTTCGTTGTAGAAATAATCAGATTTGGATGCTTATTTAAACTCAAAAATATTGTGATTGTTTTGTTTCATTACTTGTACCTCCATGGTTTTAAGTTTTTAAATGAAATAAATTATTTTAGTATTGTGATGAATGAAAGGAATGGAATAAAAGTGTATGAATAAAATATTTTCAACTTTTACATAGAGAACCAGGCGATTTATATATCAATGGCGTCATTTGAATAAATTTCAGTTTTTTCGATAAAGTTTTATATTTTCAAAAATAATAAATTAATGTAGTATTGCGATAATTTTAAAAATATTGCTTCTGAATGTATCGCCTTTTAGAGATGTTTAAATAATTGCATTGCAGTTGGAATGTGTTTCATAATCAATGCTTTATGCATGATTGATCTTTCTTGTATAGAAATAAAGTTATTTCCTTAAACAGGTAAAATTTTGTCGAGTATAAATTGAAGTAAATTTAACTGGAGGGTGATTCAACTTGACTTTCATGTCGGAACTCATTTATTTTTTTCAATTTTAAAAGAAACAAAATTGAAAACTCGGCATTGGTGGTCTAACGATGGCACAAATAAAAAAAATGTATCGCAGCTATTTTTCACAACAATGATTGAAACTATTAAGTCTCATGACAGCCATAAATAAAACATTTTATTCAAGATTATGTTAAATTGTGTCCTATGCTACCATGTTAAAAAATATATAATTTAGAATAAAATTCAAGTTTTCACTCGAATTAAAAAAAAATTCTATTTAGTTCTAGATTCTTTGATAACTAAGCCGGATATAAAGTTTCGTAAAAATCCATTAATATTTGTGGCTGTTATCTTGCATACGAAAATCGACAACAGACAAACAGATGGACAACAATAGTCAAAACGTATTCAGAAGGATTTAACATATATAGTAGCATCAAAATCTAGAAATCAAAAATTTTCGGGGAAACAAAACTTGCTCAAAACTACGTATGAGGAAGCAAAAATGTTGAATATCTTACGGAATGTATTTATTGCATTTGTTTAAAATACATAATGAAATCGTCATCTGATAATCTCTTACACATATAAATAAATACAACAGCTTCGAATATTTCATTTTCGATAAAGCTGAACTCTGTTGTAACCTCATGAAGAAAAGTAATAACATAAATTCTTTTTCAGCACCCTTAGTGTTTCTTTAAGAGAAAATATATCACAATCAATTTAATGTAACAATACAGAGCAAAAATAAATTATGTCATATCTTTAACGTGCAATAAATATTTAAAATAGAATATATACGAATCTTTATTTTCTCAGCATCTAAAAGACATGTTAAGATATCAGACCTTTATTTTCTCAGAAAAGTATCGATTTTATGCAAACAAGAATTTCAATTCGTCAACATGTGTTCTGTTCAGTTTACTTCATGAATAATTTATGAACACGATTATTAATGAGAGGAACATTTGTTGGAATTGTATTATACTTTTGAATTGTTCGTGTTTCTTTCGTCAAACTTGAAGTAACAACAAAGGGTGTTATGAACTTTAAAATGAGTTTCAATGTCCAAATAAATGAGCATAAATTTGTAAATCGAGATGACAAGAACATTTTGCATTCGCTTACTTGCATTCATAAATTTATTGTTGTGTAGTTTCTATAACTAGTATTAAGGATTATTCAATATATCGAAACGACAAAATAGCGATTTTTATTAAATATTGCGTGTATCGATATTATATTTTATATTCATGTGTATGTAATATATATATAGGTATAAATATTATAAACTTGTTTCTAATGTATCACCCAGAGCAAGATAATCAATTTCACTCTTGTTGAAATTCACCAGTGTCCAATATCCATTAACAGCACTGACAGAGGAAAAAAATTGTTGTCTGCCTCAATTTGGGTAAATTTCTGTTTGTTATGTACAAAACATTACTATTCAAAGAAGATAAAATCAAAGATATATGCTTTGTGTTTCTAACCTGCAAAATTTAATCTAAAATTCAATGCTGATTAAAAATATCTATAAGGTAAATCATTTATATTTGGAGTCCAAGTACTAATAAAAGCTTATCTTATTTTAGAACAATCTTTCAAAAGTAAATTAATTTAAAAACAAAATTAAGGTTGTCAAAATTTCCTTTAAAAATACTCATTATTCGTCGAAGTTATTTCATAAAACTAGTCATATTTTTACTCATAAAACTTTTATTTGAAGTTTGAAAGCCTCTTGGCAGATGTTACGATCCAATAAGCGAAATGAGAAACTGAAAATTTTCAAATCACACTATTTATTTCAAAGAGATCTATCTCCTCCAAGTATTATTAAATGTTCAAAATACTTTATTTGTAGTGGAAGACAGTCTGCGAAATCGTGTCCTTTGCTGTCATGGTGAACACTATTTAGGAAAATAATTTGATACCTTTTATGGAAACATATGACATTCATATTAACTAACTGTGGTTAGGAATAAACATTCTGCAAAAACATTTGAAAAGCATTTAATAGGGCTCGACTTCATCTGAAAACAGTGATTATGAACTAGTTGAAGTCGGTTTTTCTATTCCTGACTTTTCAATGAATTTCGATTCCTGACTTTTCAATTTTTGAGTTAAATTTTTAATTTCTGGTAGAGTTATTCTCTTCTCGTATGAAATCTTCTCACTGTACGGGAAATTTGCAGGCTCCGCCCCTCTTTCTTGCATCGAAGACAATCTTGATACATTATTGCTTCTCATTTTCGGATTCGTTTGGCGAGATTTTGGGCCGAACTTTTTTGATCTATTTAAATCTCTGTCATTGGACTTCTTCCATATATCATGCGATTTCAGCATAGTCGCGCCTAACTTATATATAGACTCTAGCTTTCAGCGTTTTTATTGTGATGCCATAACTTTAAAACGCGTAACTATCCATTTCTTCAATCAGAGAAATTCTGACAAATTGTGTTGTTACTAATTCCTCCTGGCCTAGGATATAGTAGACCAAGTCCATTAAATCGCATATCCTCAAGAAGTCTAACAAGATCCCCAAACAGATCCTGCTTATCTAGCCCCAGACAATAAAGGAGAAGTAACTATATGTGCTAACAAATTAACTATAAGTGATAACTATAAGTGTTAAACTATAAGTCTTCTGACAAATTGTTCAAAGCACTTGCTGTTTAATAAACTGGAGTAAGTTTTACACTTTTGTAGCAACTGGGAAGTCAATGCTTTTTTTCATATTTATTGTCTTAATGTTCACAAATATTAAAATAATTATATATTTAACATATCCCAATATACTACTCAAATTTACGTTTGCGTCATTACAATACACATACATGTATTAAATAAATAATGTTGAAATTATTGTTAACTATATGCATCCATAAGTTTTAACCATAAGAAAATGTATCTATTATAAATCTGGTAAAACCGGTTAAATTGTATATTTTGAGGGAATGTTTAAACAAATAATTGTATACTGTAATATCGTTATGTTTAGGATAAGTCGAATTGAACAAATTATCAGTTTTCGTAAATATTTTGATTTTATGTTCTTAAAATTTTATATGCAAATTTTAACTTCCTACACTTATATAATATGGGTAAAAACCAAATTAATATTTTACAAGGTGTTTAAAAATGTCAACAAAGGGAAATTTTAATTAACCATTGACTGTAAGTACATAGTTCCAAGTAAAAAAGTACTTTAAATAATGTAGGAAATTCTGAAATAGTACCTTAAATAATGTGCAATACTTTTGTAAAAAAATATAAAAACGTTTTGTACAGCTCCCTCTAGCAAATATTATTACAATAAAAATGTTAGGCATACTGTATTTAGTAAATCTGACAAAAATATAACTGTAATACGATCAAATTTGGCATAGTTATCATTGATTAGAATTTTCATCGGGAAATAATGGGGACATCTACAAATCAAATTCAGTTGCAATAAGTTTGTATAATCAAGAAACTTTCACTACTTATTTCAATTTATTTCATGAAACTATTTCTGTAAAACAACTACGTCACCAGTTCGTCGACCTACAATTTGTATTTCAGCATCCAACTAAGTCTGCTACATAACAATAGTTCACATTATCACGCTGTTCATAAATGCCGAACTCTGTGAGATAATTACTATTTACGGCAAAAGTAACCAAAATTAAAAAATTAAAGGACATGCTTATTTTTCGATAGATTTCAGTATATTCAGTTTTATTCAGCATATTCAGGATATTCACTTTTATTTATTCTTCCATCGTTCACTTTGTATAAACAAACTATATACTCAGTAAAGAAATGACTGTTTATATCATGCATAGTATTTATAGTAGTAAACATAGTTTTTTTTATCTTCTTTCAAGAAAATTGTTAAGTAAAGCATTAAATTTAATTACTCGAATTTTCCTATTAGAAATAACATTAGCTTGTGTGTTTATTTTCAAGGACATAATTAATATTAAATAATTAATATATATATATATATATATATATATATATATATAACTTAATTTATTATTCTTACTATGCTTAAGGCGATGTTATTAGTATATGTATGATAATCATGTCTAGTAGTTTGTAATTTTAATAAAGTTATTACCAGAAAAAAACTTTTTTATTAAGAGTAATTTATGAAATGTCTTACCTAATGAATTAAATAATCCACATTCTTAAATAATGAAAAATTTACTTTTAAATAATATTGCACTTATTAAATTTCTGAATTCTCTTCATAATAAAAAACACTTGAATGATTAGCTAATTGTTTGTTTTTCATCATAATTCCTTATAGTGAAATATTAACTAATCGGATTATGTTTTTATAAATTATTATAAAAGTAAAATTGCTAGATGTCTAATTTTTTGTTAAATACTAATCTCATAAATTAAATTGACCTTATGCAATTAAAGCTTTGAAGAGAGGGGTGTATCCTTAATTTGGATTAATAAAATATATGTAATTTTAAAAGACACTAAGCTTTTTAGGTTTACATATACTTTAAAGCAAGGATGTATATGTACTAAAATGCATTTGCCATTCTTATTATATTTGCCATCCTGATGACAAAGACATCAGCCCTTTTAACAGATCGTTTGTAGAATTCTGAAAGTAATATAAATAATTATATTTCGCTATTAATTATTTTTATTATTGTTAATTTATCTTTTAAATAAGAATGCATTTTATATGTCCGAAACCTGGCTGTTTTGAATTTGCTAACTTCATATTCCTTTTCCTCAGAAACTTGAAATGCCATCAGTCCGAAATTGTCACAACTGAAAGATGTAATGCATTTAAACATTTTAACAGCTCAGATGTTTTTTCAGATATTTTTTCAAATAATTTCTCCCCAGAGTCACAGTTTTTAAGCAAAATTTAACAATATTTATTTTTGATGAAAAAAGTATTCCTAAAGTAATATTTTCTTAAAAATCTTGTTTTTAAATATGTACAAATTGAATGTATCAGAATGTTCCAACCATACCAAATCATACCATAGTTACTTGCAGGCATATATTTCGGAAGTACACTTCACTACACATTAAGTGAAGATCGTTTTGAACTCAGCAACAGTGGTTCTTGGAGATATGTTCCCCAATAAGAATAATATCTGGAATTTTTTCTATTGACACTAGGAAGTTGGTTTGCTTGTAAGGAGAGTCAGATGATCTGATTAAGTTTAATTCTTTTTTATTTCCGAGTGTACATATAATTATATTTCTGTACATATAATTATTTTCCGCCTGTGTCCCAAAAGTAAAGTACAAGTCATATAGCTTCTGAATTCAATTATAATTTCATTTTCATGACTCCGCAAAACATATGTGCTTAGTGTATTCCCACAGGGAAATTAATTTTTCAGAATTAATTGTAAAATAAATTTTTCATCCCAGTTTGCAAGTTTAGATGATTGTGTGGCAAATTAGGTAATTTTGGTTTATATTAAAATACATATCTTCCGAGTAGCATATAGTGTTCTTTATATTATTTCGAATCAATTTAGAAAAAATAACGATGTATAGCAAGCTATTTATGCCCATGTCGAATTTCATACAGTTACAAAATATCCTCTGGAATTGTAGGTGTTCCCTCTGGACACAAGGAAGGGTCCAAATTTTTGGATGACTAATGTCTTTATTAAAAAGTTCTAAACAAGTAAACAATAGTTCAGTAACTATCGGTAGCTGGACAACTATCTTTCAAAACCACTAAACAATTGTCAGCTACATTAAAACATAAATTAGACGCTTAATTAATTCACAAAATAGCTGGTATTATTCTCAAAACACTGGCGCATCTCACATTTCAATGTAGACCGTTTCACTCCAGATCTTTCCAACTGAGCGATGACTTCTTTATACTCTCCATAGAAATTTTCAGAGGCTCATGTTTCAGAATTATTAGGTATTTTTGGAAAGTTCCTGCTCATTCGGAAACGTGCCAAAAATCGCCAAGTTGACGATGCTTCGTCAAATCTAGCAACCAATCACCGAAAAGGTAAAATATACCAACCCTACGTTCACGTAATAGCAATGGTTTCATGTAAAATTATTTTCCCTTGTATGAAGATTTGAAGAGCTGTGAATACATTTTACATGTTTGTAATGATACATCGTACAACATTCCCTTGAGATTTCGTTACGGTAATAGAAAAATTATGAAAAATCAGTTGTTTTCTTGTGAGACAAAAACTTTGGAGGCAAGATATCTCTCAACAAGAGAATTCTTTAAGTTGGAACTCTATCGATGGGGGAGTTTGCGGAAGTGTGACAAAACGGCTCACTTTGTGTCTTTCACATGCAGAGAATCCAGATTTGTCTGTAGAAGACTATATATACAAGCATTCCCGTATTAGTGCGGAATCCACTTTAAACTATAGCACCTAGTAAAAGTAGTTTTCTAGAGCGTAAAAAGATCAAACCAGCATCAAAATAACACAATATAGTCCAATCCAAGAGATGGAAGCTTTGACTTAAGGATTTCCTTTAAAATTGTTTATGTAATAGGAAAAATCTTACGTTCTATCCAGCAGCACTGTGCATATTTTTAAAATGTATCTGATTTTGTGATTGCTACACCTCAATGTGATTAGCAATAGAATTACTATATGTAAATTGAAATTAGACACTTTGGGTAATTTGCAAAGCAAAATTACTTACTTATCCGCAAAGACAACATTCCACATCAAATTAATGTTGTGGTCAAAAGGTAGCTATTACAAAACTAATCATTTCTCAGGTATTGACCGTGCTGTTAGAATGATGCTATACATAAGGGGCAGTCAAATGAAAACGAAACAGACTATATATGGGGCCTGGCGCGGAAGTTGGTAACGCAGGTAGGATTGTGTATAGAAGCGCCCTCTATTGGGTATCAGGAAGGAACAGCTCGAGCGTTAAGCGCCCTCTATTGGGTATCAGGAAGGAACAGCTCGAGCGTTAAGCGCCCTCTATTGGGTATCAGGAAGGAACAGCTCGAGCGTTAAGAGCCGTGCCATTCGTCTGTTAGAGGTGCTCGAAATGAGGTCAGCGAGTCGTGTGTGCATCCGACATCACATGGAGGCCTGGAAAGAGGAACAGCGTGCTGTAGTGCTTTTTTTTTGACTGCGGAAGGAGTGTCAGGAAGTGAAATTCATGCCGGAATGTCTGCTGTGTATGGTGAATGCAGTATGTCACGTGCACGTGTGTTTGAGTGGACTAAAATATATTGAGACGGTCGGGTGTCATTGAAAGACGACAGTCGGCCAGGCCAGGCTCATCCTGTCATTACTCCTTCCGCCATTGCTGCGGTGGATGCTGCCGTTAGAAATGACCGATGGCGGACGGTGGAAGACATTCGGCTCATATTGGGCTTTTGTCATGGTACCGCTCACGCCATCTTGACAGAGCATCTGAAGTTCCGGAAAATTTGTGCGCAGTGGGTTTCCCACAGCCTGATGGATGATCAGAATGTCAACATCACCGCAGCACCTGGAACGGTTTCACGATGAAGAATATCGTTTCCTGTCCCGTATTGTCATAAGAAAGACATTCGTGGTCTTTGATTTGCCTTAGACGAAGAAGTGCATGTCTGGGTACAATCATGGTTCCGTAGGCAACCACAAACATTCTTCCATGAAGGCATTGACCGTCTTGTCTCACAGTGGGACAAATGCTTTAACAGTTGTGGCGATTACTCTTGAAAGAATAAACAGGCTACATACTTTTTTTTCCATCTGTCTCATTTTATTTGATTGCTCCTTATATTTATTATAAATGGCACATGGAAAGCTCACTAAATTACTTTTAATTAATAATGTCAATTTAATATATTTGTAAAAATTTATTCAAATCAAAAGCATTATCTGAAACCGAATGGAGTTATGTTTCTAAAATATTTCCATTTATATGATGTTTATTTTACACTAGCTGTATAACAGTTACCTTATACCTTTCTGGTAGGTCGGATGTTCTGTGTCTCAACAACAACACTAGCTGTATACCCGTTTTCCTAAGGAATATATAATACAAATTAACTTAAATTTCACAATTATGTGCAAATTCCTACATTATTCTAAGTGACCTTTCAATTAAGAACATTATATTAATATATTTAATTTATTTCTGTTATAAAAAGTATATGAATATCTGTTCTCGGTATACAATTTTATTTTCGCAGGCTAAATTCAAGAATAAAACATGCAAGTTCCATTTGTTAACAAATTTACAAAAGATAACAATTGAAGATAAGATTGGATCAATATACCAAATTGAAAGCGCAATGAAATCAGGCAAGTATATGGCAAAATGTAAGAGCTAAAATGGTGTTAGAATACATACCATTTTTATTCTGCTACAGCAATTGGCTAAATACAATATATTTCAAAAATATTTTATAAAATGAAACAGATGACTTAAGATATTGAAAATAGCAATTACCCCCGTAACCTTTCATCTCCAAAACCGTAATTGGCGTAATACCCTCAATATAATTCCGATAACGGTTATTTTATATACATTTTTTATTTATTTAAATTTGAAGAGATTTAATAAAAATATTCTGCTGCATAATCTCATTGAATTAAATTCCGTTGCCTATCAACATAATGCCATTTTCTTCAAGTACATTTTGCAGGAAAATAGCATCTGCATAATGCTATCGCTAAGGAAATGTTAGTTGTCCGTTTTAATTAACATTTGGTTGGTCCCTGGTCCTAGAAACTCGAAACATAGATTAAACTTTAAATGAAATTATTCCAAGACTATCCACAAAATTTCATGAAATTCGGTACAGCCCTTTTACAGTGATGATGAGACAGACACACATACCACATACACAAAGGTATATTTTAATTTATTTATATAGATGATTGGCTTCCTTGATATTTAAAAAAAAATAAACATTTGGTTTGCTTCAGAATATTTGAAGGTGCTTAAAATCTCTATAGGGTCCCAGTATTCCCACATACTTTGATAATCGTACCAAACTTCGTTCGATTAACTTAGCTTCTCAGACAACCAATCGCACATACTGATGACCAAGCACTGCACATTAATTCTGTGGACATCTATTGGAACTGTTGAAAACCGACAAGAACGAAACATGTGCTATAATTACTGCACTGGGATCAGAGATCGAGCTAGAATTTTTTCAGAAGATTAAAAATACTCCCTGACTTGATTTGAAGGAGTATTTTGCTTTACAGAGGAGTAATTTTTAAGAAATGTACAATTACCCTCAAATTTTCAGGTATACAATATATTTATGAAATTTATTGTATTTTGTTTAAAGAAAGAACCTTATAAACTTTATGAAATGAATTTAAAATGTTTAATTTGTGATTCTAAAAAATATTTTTTTCTTTTTTGTTTACAAAATTGGTGCGTAAAAATACTCATTACGTAATTTATAAAGAATAGTTTCTTATTTTATAGCGTGAAATACGCGTACAGAGGCGTTACCTCGATGTCTGACTAGGATTATGATTACATTTTTGGAACGCCTCTTGTTAACTAATTATATTCCTCAACATAATTATATATTTCTGGTTTCTGAGATCCATTTATTTAAACACCCCCAGTGGAAATATTATTAATTTTTTCGTTGCGTTAATTAATTCAGTTGCGGGGACTAAATCGATCAAATTTAAAGCAAACTTCTGGGACTTCATTAGCCATGCTTTTCGCGCTCTTTACGTGGGAGAAAATTAAGTTGCTTATAAATAAGATAAACGCTGAAGAAATAGTCTAACAATCTCAATAAAAGAATGCGACAATTTATAACATAATTACAACGTTTGTTAAAACCGTTCGTCTTGTATTCTGAATTCACACATTTTTTCACTCATAATATTATATAGTTAATCCATTTAAATTTCATTCTTTAAATAAGAAAAATATGATGTGATTTTGCACCTGATGTTTAATAGAAACGAAAAATAATATAATTTAAAGTTGTTTAAAATGTTAAATTTTGTGCTATATATATATTAAATCATTTTTCTTTTTGAAAAGTTTAGGCAGTATTTCGATAAAATTATTTTAAATATTTATTCATATAATTATATATATATATATATATTCCATTTTGATAGGATCACCAGTAAATGGTCATTAGTAGAATAATAAAAATCAATAATTTTAATATGCGCTTTATATAATATATATCAGTGTCGTACGGATTTTCGCGTCCGTACGTGACTGGTATTTTTCCATAGCTTAAAATAAATTGTAAATTTATATTCATCCGGAGAGTTGACATTTACATTAAGTATATTTATATTTCCTGTGAAGAGGTGTATTTATCATTGATTGTGTTCTAAATGCACTTATTTGAAACGACCACTTCGATAATTATGGTATTAATATTCTTATTTCTTATTCAATAATCTTTCGCATACAAAGGAAAAAGATTAGATTGATTTTATTTAGAAACTTCCATGCTGTCTGATATGAAGACATTGGCACAAGACGATTTTGTGATTGGAGGATTTTGAATCAATTTGCAGTCAATTACACTTTTGGCGGGATTAAAACTTTGGAGTTTTCTTCAGTGGTGACATGACTAGAGTATATCGTGAACGGTGTTTTAGGCAGCGAGATTTTCAGCAATCTGGCCTCGCTAGTGCTTAAAATTTTGACACAGCCTGTAATACGTAGGCTGCTATTTAACTTTTTAAAAAATAACACACAAACTGTTTTTGTAAGAAAATTAATCATTTTATTACTTTTCAAAATATGCGCCTTTAGCATTAATAATACTTTTTCTATTATTATTTATCTATTATTACTTTTTCTATTATTATTTTTTTTTAGCAGTAGTAATACTTTTTTCTATTCGAATGAAACAATTTATGCTATTCAGAAGTTGATATAGCAGAGACATGATTTTTGCGCTTCAACTACTATTTCGCGACTTTTTAATCGTTGACCACGCATTTATTATTTAATCGTTGATAAAAATAGAAACACAACTTGATGTTAAGTCAGGCGAATAAGGACAATGACTCACCAAATAATTTTTTTATGATTTAAATAATAGATTGTTTGAAATGAAGAGTGTGAACCTGCATTGTCATGATGAAGAATGATATGACGTCCCTCATAATTTTTTCTGATTCGAGCAACTATTTCTGGCAAAAAATTGTCGTATACCAATCAGCATTTACTGCTCTATGATCCTCCAAAGCAACGGTTGCAACTTGGCCGGATTTTACATTTACCAAAATACAAAGCTATCATTTCAGCGTTGTATCAGTTAGTGCACAAACAACTATAGCAGAATTTGGTTTATTTAGAAGCACCCTAACAGTAGATTGCTGTTTTGTTTCGAGTTCATAAGACTAAATCCACGTCTCACCACTTGTTGTAAAGTTAAAAGCACGTTAGGGCACCAGAGTCGAATCTTTTGAGATATGTATTCCATGAACCATTTGACAAAAATAGCCTCTTGAGGTTGAGTTAAATTATATTAAAACTAATGCACACGTACCTTTTGACTTTTAAACGATCTTATAAAATTGAATGAACTTGGATCCTTAAAATATTCAAAGATGACTCAATTTCATCATATGTGATATGGCGATCTAAAGCGATTATTTGTTGCTCAGCATCAATGTTTTCCGGCGTCACAGCAGTTCTTGCTCGACCTTTATGAAAATCATCACTAAAACTCCTAAGTTCAAGATGGTATCATTTAAACAATTCGTAATATAGATGGTGTGTCACCACCATAAGTCGAATTAATTCAATTGATACATTATTGATTTGTCGAAAATCATAATAAATCATAGCTCGAAACCCCCTTTAAATTACATATATGTTTTGCCACTGCCATGAAACTTCAGAACGACACCGTAAAATTTTTTTTATAGAAATTATCGTTCTATAACAGCCGATGTTCACGTAAAAGTCAATTTTAAAAAATCGTTTTCACTGAAAGCTGCTATTTGTCACATTCTGAAAACTTCAGTACTGGCTCTCATATATGACATCTGCACTCGATGCATGAGTTTGTGCAAAATATTGTGCACGTTTTCTCCGACGAATTATATCCATCGAAACGATACCTTCTGAAGAGTCTAGTTTTCTAGAATCGGCAGCAAATGGCTCAAATCACGTAGACCATCTATGAACTATATATCCCATTTCCCTTTTGAACTTCATGCGTGTTGACACTCTTGCACTAGGGGATCCACTGTATCCTGGAAACAGCTATATGCTGTATTATTGCATTATTTGTGCGTATATACGCCGCTCACATTTTCCTTTCCCATCAGCTATGAACATGAGTTGAAAATATGGTATAGCAACTCCAGAATTTTAATTACCATTACCAGTGCTTCATTTCGAGAATTTGTCTTCTGAGTTCCAGTTCTGCATGGGGATTAAGAAGATTACATAGCTTTTTCAATCTACATAGTTGATGCTAACATACTATGGAGAGAATGGTTCTCACGATTCGCAAGTTGTGTTTGAAGTAATTGTTTGGATTTTTAGTCTTGTGTTTCCCACAAATTGAATAAACCAGCACGCCAAATGATGCAATAACTGTTTGTAAGGTTTTGGAAAAATGATTTTTTCCTAGCTGTATCTCAAGTTTAGTATATTTATAATTTTTAGAATAAATTTGAAGAAACTAAATGTTTAATTTAGTTTGCTTTCTTTTATAACGTTAAATATTCGAAGTGTTAACGTGATAGCATGGGCGAGCTCGTATTACAATTTTAATTAATATATACATTTCTAGTTATATCTAGCGATTAAGATAAAAATTGTTTTTTAAAATTTCTAGTTGAAGTAAAACATTGAATTTATTTCAGATACGGGATATAGATATTTAATTGTGCATATGGATTTCTAAAATTTTAAAACTTAATCGATTTTCTATTATTTACAATAAACATTTTTCCAAATTTATACCATTTGTATTAAAATTCGAGTTCCTGTAACTAGAATAGTAGTAATCATGAAATAAGTCATATATTTCTTTCTGCAAAATAAAAAAACAAACTGTTCAGACATGAGTTTTTAAAATGGAATATTTAAAATTAATATTTTATTGAATTAAAATATTTAATATGACTTTGACTTCGCATTCTAAATGTTTACATAAAATGTAGCACTATTTACTTGAGCGTAAATCGAAAAAGTTGATAAAAGTTACTGCCTTAAGTCAGGAAAGAATCAATATGGCTTTCCGATAAGCCAAACTAAATTGAAAATTATTGCTTTAATACGCAGTGTTAAGTGTGGCTAAATAAACCTAATGGTCTCTAGATTTTAAATAGAAGCCCTCAAGCTAGTCAAAACAGGATATTTCGCAAATCATTTTATTAAATTCCGTATTTAATTGATTTTAAGTTCATTAGTTATACAGTAATTCATTTGATTTTTTCTAGAAACATATATTATTGGAAGTGTATTGGAAATGTAATTAAAGTTTGAAGTTACGTTTACAGTGTAATGACTAGTATCCGTGGACCTGTTACATTTCCCAAGTAATGGTATATGTATATGGAAAGTATTGTGATTAGATCGAAAATTCGAATTCGAGTTTCGGTGGAAGAGCATCCCTGAGTTCAAATTAAACGTTCTTGAGGTGATGTCTGCGTGTATGTATGCGCACGTATGTTTGTGTACAAGTATGTTAGTTTGCATATGTTAGCGTATATGCATGTATATTAGTGTGCGTATGTTAGTGTTTGTGTATACGTTATTATGTGAGCGTATATGTTAGTGTGTGTGTCTATGTTAGTGTGTGAGTATGTTAGATTGTGTGTGTATGTTAGTGTGTGTATATGTTAGTGTGTGTAGGTTAGTGTGTGTGTATGTTAGTGTATGTGTATGTTAGTTTGTGTGTGTTAGTGTGCTAATGTGTATGTGAGTGTGTGTGCGCATGTTAGTGTGTGTCCGTGAACCTGTGGAACCGATATCTCAGAAACGAATGGAGCATTTTAAAGGAAATTTGGTACAAATATTACAATCTACAAGATCTTAAACCCTATTTATGTTAAATGCGATCAAATGATGACCCCCGTTTTCTGAATGGAAATTAAAAAAAAATTCTTTAAACACACAACCTCAATATTGTTACATAAGTAATAATTTATGTAACTTTTTATTATAAAATGAATGATACAAGATGTAGACTGCTATCGTGAACTTTTCTTAGTATATTGTACGGATTTCAAATAAATGTTTCAAAACAATTACATAAAATTAAAACATTCATTCACGAGATAAGTTTTTTTTTTTTTTTTTTTGTTGTTGTAATATTTTTATATTTTTGCCCCAGAGAATTAGTCAGCAGTGTAGCCGCAGGATATTAATTAAATATCAGTTACATTTTAATGAAGATTTTACAAATAAGTGTGAATAAGTCCTTCTGTTTTGACTCATTATGTGCCAAAAGCGCCCAGTCTCAATTTAAATGGTATTCTTACAATATCAAAAACATTATGGCGCATCTCTTGAACACCACTCTTCCATTGTGAAAGAAGTAAAGTTATTGAGTTAAGTAGGGAAAGTCATATGCCACCCACAGCTATTTTGTGCGATATTTTACACGGAATATCTAGTAACAACTGAAGAGAGCAGTTGCGAGCTTGGAGAACACTTGTGTTCTAGGAGTATGGAAGGGATTATAGCAGATTCGTCCAATCTGAGACCCTTCCTCCTTAAATTTAAATATTAGGATGCATTGTAATCTTAATATTGTAGATTACAAGGGGAAAGCACAATTCTGGCACATAGTAAATTGTCTTTGCTAACAGTACAGTTACCTGCTCCACGGGGGAATTAGTAACGAACAGTTAATTACCTGCTATAACGATTTTAAAAGAACGCTAAACACTGAAGTTGGGTTAAGGGAGAAAAACAATGAAGTCAAATGCTGAAGACAATTTCAAAATTACTGGTTTAAACGTATACAGTTTAAACATATACAGTACAGTTGCAGTAATTTGGCACTTCTGAAAAAACTATATTCTTAAAAAAGCTCTATTATTATTGGATAATGTTGCAGATCACCTATAAGAAGATCTCTTATTCAGTGATTGATTGATTCTGGTGATGTGTTAATAGCCTAATTACACAACCGTATTACAGTCAATGGATCTAAATGTAACACGCACAGAAGGTAAAAATGCGTTAAAAATTTTCTATTCAACATAATCGCCAAAGGGGTAGGTATTAAAACGCTTCAGATAGAATGGAATTCGAAAAATGTGGTTAACTCCCTTGTTAATTCTTGGAATTCATTTTCCCAAATGTAATAAGATCTTCATGGAAGAAATTAAGTCCAAACATAAATGGGTTAAAAGAGTTCGATACTATAGACAGACGTAATGTGTACGCTCGAGAACATTTCCTTACAAAGTTGTTGGGGCGTTTAAAGACTTTATTAAGAACCTCCTTTTATTTTCGGATATATTATGAAGATATATTTGCGAAATCACCATTAACAATTTGATACCGGAGTTCACATAGAAAGTTTATCTTTAAAGGCACTTATACATTACATTTGCATACATAATAATAGTCATGATACTCACATTATTCATATAAAATCTTCTTCTCCAAGATAATTAGCGCATACAAAATGTTTTGAAGATCACCTTTTTTTAAAATGATGTTAGAGTTCAGTACCCTCCAGAGACAGAATAAGCATATATATAAAATAAATTCAGCAATTTTAAATCACAAAGGACACATTTTTTGGTGTATTTTCCTTCGAAATGTTGGTAAAAGCTAATTAAGGAGATTAAAAAAATGAATGTGTGTGACAATGATAATTATCAATCCGCATATGTAGGAAGTACACTTCAATTTGCACGAAAATGCGCCGTCTGTAATAAATGTTATTCAAAACTTCAACACGGACGTTCTAAAATTGTACAGACTAATCTCAATTTCAATATTGGTTCCTAAACTTTTTACCAACAGAAGACATTAAAATTTTCCGAGAATATATAGAAAATTGACCTTTTCCTTTATTTTCTAAACTTTCAATATTAATGTTTAATATATTTTATATTTTTTTCAAACCTAAACGCAAACAATTATATAATTAATTTATAAATAGAGTATAAAAATCAAAGAATTGTTAGCATTATATATGTTGTTATTAAATGATTTTATACACATACACCACATTACGGGTGGAATTGCTGTAGCACAAAACCCACATCGATGAGTCGGGGTGATGCAAAAAGTCCGAAGAGAAATATGGAGACTATAGATTTAGGACATTATATGTGCTAAGGGCCTTGGCCACGCACAAATTCTCGCAGGACGTAAAGGAGTTCTTAATTTGGAATTCCACCACTGTATGCAATATAAATTACATTTTGGGAGAGAAAGGGGGGATGTTCTTTCACTTTGAAATTCACATTTTGTGTATGAAATGTTGTTGAAAGTTTCTGTCATTAAGTCGGGTACCTTATAAAACAGTGTATCTTTAATGATAATATACAAACAAATGTTAGGCTTCGTACACGTCACTACAGGGGTATGAAAATCGATGAAAATGGAGCTAGGGTCTACAGGGACAGTAGAAACTGTCCCGAAACTGAACTCTCTCCTGTGTCTTTACATGTCCTGCCATTTTGGCAGCACTTCAAAACTTCGTGGAATTTCCACAGGAGATGCTCTACTCCCATAGCATCATTGCGATCGCCAGGGCCGTGGTCTTCGCTCATGGATCTATTTAAGCGACTGACTCGTGTGGACACGACACCACCACCACCATCCACCAATGGTAGTTCCTTATACATTAATTCCAGTCTTAAACATCATTAATACCAGTCTTATACATCATTAATGCCAATCTTATACATCATTAATGCCAGTCTTATACATCATTAATGCCAGTCTTATACATCATTAATGCCAGTTTTATAAAGTCAAAATACGCGCTTAGCTGCAATAAGTTTCTGTACTAGTAAACTAAAGAAAAACTTTTGACACACGATGTTCTTTTATATCAAGCATTTCTAAATAGTCAATAATTTCATTTATATATTCAGCTTTCAGCTCTTATTGTGGTACACATTACTCAGTGCCTTCTTACGAAACTTAATTTGAGGAAAATTTATACAGAGTTTTCCCCAAATGTTTGGCCCTACAGAACATTACCACTTTCATAATATCCACAAAATCGTATTCATTACGCTCTTATAATGATTCACTCTTATAATGAGGTAGGAAGGGTATTGCTTCCGACCATTTTTTAAAATATCAAGCGAAATTACTTTTTAAAGTCATGAAAACCTTTTTGAAATCATTTATAAAAAGGAATCTATACAATTAAGACGCATAAGACATATAATGTGCTGCTTGTTTTTACCACGATATAAAACGCGAATTGTTGCTGTAAGCAGCCACAGTTTATCTTTGACGAGAGCTACAACTTTGAGATTGCGCATACGTTCTTTGAGAACATTAAAAAATGTATTTAGCTATTTGAATAAAGGGCGAAATTCTGCAAATATTTCATGCACGTAGATTTTTGAGAAAAATTACGCGAGTTTACACACATCACTTGATTTAAAAAACTGTATTCACACATTTACTGGTTATTATCGCTGGTTATTAGACGTATTATATAGTTTTTTCCATAATTTTTGGAAAAGTGCTAAATATATAAACAAACTGATACAGGTGCTACGTGGCTTTCCCTCTGTATATTTGAGAAGTATGACATATGCATTTCCACATGGAATCAATATCCATTTGAGTTTAGCAATGCTTAAAGAGGACATATATATCAATATAAGAGAATCAGAAACTAGAATTTAACAGTTCTAGCCAGGCAGAATTATCTCCCTTAACGCTACATTATGTAGATAAAAAAATTAAATGTAAAAAGAAACCGATATATTAAAATTTTCTTTCTTTAATAATCATCATTTTAAAAGTTATAAAGCTTCATAGATGTTAAGTGGGAAAATATCCAAAGAAATTAAAAAAAATATGTATTGATAATACGGTTGGGACATAATAGAGCTGAAATATAACGAAAAGGGAAACTACTTATTAAAACAATATATTTTATTTTGCATAACAACTGTTATTCTAGGAAATTTCTTTCTAAAAATACTTACATCTGAAATCTGAAACAACATTAGACAAAATTTAAATAATTATTTTAAAATACTCTTCGCAACTCTTTGTTGGCATAGTTTATGGTAATTATAACCAGTTACTTGTATATCAATTATAAATATTTAGAAATGCTACAGCTAAAGACTATAGATCTAGTTTACATATAAACCCTCAAAATATAACTTTCAGAATTTTAAATATATATTTATATTTAATTATCAAGATTTGTATGTAAAAGGAAGTGCGGAAGTAAGTTTTGTGTTCCTTGGTTTCAGTGTATGTCATCAATTTTAAAATGAACTGTGGAGAATAACTCACTTTTTTCTGTACTTAGCTTAATTAATTCACTACCAAGAACCGACAATGAACTAAATTTTAACGAAAAATTTGAGAACTTCATTAGCCGTGCATTTCTTTTAATTTATGCGGATGAAAATTAAGTTGTTCATAACTTAAGATGATGATATAATATTCTAACCATCGAAATAAAAGTTTTACACAATTTACAGCATAATTAGAACGCTTCTTTAATCTTGTTTTATAAACGTATTCTGTAATTAAAATGTATACATTTAATTACACTTTTTAATTTTGTTACACAGCTTAAGAAGTCACACTATATTTTTTAATTTAAAAGATTAGGTAATGTTTGATATTTGGTATTTTCATAATAATTATAATTCATCCACATTAAATTTATGCAGTAAATTTTTAGAAATACAAAATATATTAAATAATTAAAGTTCTATAAAACCAAATCTCTTTATTTAAGTAACGTAATTCCAAGATCATAAACAAATGCTAATTTTCCATGTCCTTTAGGTATATGAAGATACAATGTTGAAATTTTTAGCATTATAAAAATTATTTAGTAATTGTGCATGATTCTGTTAAATTTTGAAGTCTGAATATTTGATGATTATGCATTTGCAACATTTTCGTCCTGTTTGTATTTCTGTCAATTAAATACCAAACTGAAAACACATATATTTATTACTTTCCCTGCAATACATGGTAATGTATAGGGAAAGTATTAGAAACATACCGAAAATTAAAAGTCCAGTTTTCGACCGATCTACACGTTTCAGGGCTTCTAGAATACGAAAAAGCTGTTTTTAGCCTGACGTCTCTGTGTGTGTGTCTATCTATGTGTATGTGTGACTGTCTATGTGTCTGTCCAATGTATCTATCCACTTTAACTTAAAAACTAATGGACCGAATGTCATAAAATTTAGTAGGTAAGACACTTGTGTATGACCCTGGTGCTGATTAGTTTTTGGAAAGATTCGGGAAAAAGCAACCCGCCTTTTATCACGAAATGTACCGCAAAAATTGCCTGTATCCAGCTGAAAATCTAATAGATCAAATTTCACAAAATTTGGTAGCTAAGTCACGTGTGGGTTACGCAGGTCCTGATTAAGTTTTGGTACGATTCGGAAAAAGTAACCTATCTTTTGGTGTGAAATGGAGCGCAAAAATCGCCAAAATCTGAAATTAAATACTATGCATAATAAAGTACATAAATTAAATACTTGTTTTATACATAATGTTCAACGATGAAAAGAATAAGACAAACCCTATTACACCAGGGTTATCAGTTCTCGATATATTTTAGTTTTTTTGCATTTACTCTGCGTCACTGTTGAAAAAACGTCCAGTTACCAACTGAGAGCAAAAATTGAATCAAAAGTGCCAATTCAATGTCATTTTAAATAATTGTGGGCGTTATTTTGTGCAATTAAACCCAATATAATGAATTATTGAAGACATAGAGAACGTGGATATGAGTTTAAAGGGAAAGTCATGTGCTGCTCACATCAGATTCTTTTTTGTCATTTAAAAATAATTATGTAATACAGATTTCTATAATAAGAAAAGAGAACAGCCGGTGATCTAAATTATTAGCTCTGAATGCACCTAGCAGTTGGTTTTTAACACTTTACAACAAAGTTGAAAAGTGTTTATGACTTTGTTCATTCTGTCAGTCTGTCTGTCTGTCTGTCTGTCCGTTAGCACGATATCTGCCGTAAAAATGACTTAATCAAAATGAAATTTTAGTATGTTGTTCAGACGGTCTATAGGACCTATGGGAATATAAATGTATAATATCACCCAATTAGTTTTGGATTGAACCCGGGTTGAAAAAATGGAATACATTGAGCCCTATGGGACCTAATTTTTCAAGCATTTTTTAAGCGGATTTAAAATTCACAAATTGCTTCGAAAATTTTAGGCAATATTCAAATTGTTCCATAAAATATATAAAAAAAAATTCAGCGAAATATATTCAGTAGTTTTTTAAATAAAAATTAAAATAATAATAACACCTCTTATATGAAGCGATCACGTGTCCATGATATGAAACGATCACATGACCCACTTCAAAATGATATATGGCATCCATCTTGTCTCAAAATCGTGATTTTTAAAGTTCTTTCTAATTCATATTGAGTCATGTATCCATCCTAAAACTACTTGATTTTGGCCTAAACTCTGTGCATCTACATACTTTAACATCGCAATGACAATATATTTCAGTTTAAATGCTCATACAAATTTGATTACTTCTACTATTAAGCCTATTTTTCACCTATGTAAAATGTAAACAGCAAAATATGTAGAATGAGTTGTATTAGAATCGCTGTAATTCTTTAACACAAAATTATTTAGTCCATGGAGTCTGCATGGCTGATATGAATGAAATATTCATTGATTTTAGAAAGAGAAGGACGATAATTTTCGATGAAGTTTTACGCATAGAGTTTTACTTACTTGTAGCTCCATGGTCTTAATTTTTAAATAATATAAATTATTATAGTATTGTGATGAATGACATGAATGGGGAAATTATTTATGAATGAAATGTTGCTTTTATAGAGAAAGCCAGGCGTGTTATTTTTTCTATGATGTCATTTGAATGGATTTCAGTTGTTTTCGATGAAGTTTTCAAATATAATAAATTATCGTAGTATTATGATAATTCTAAAATTATTACCGAGGAATGTATCACATTTTAGAGATGTTTAAACCAGGCAATTTATATTTTAATGCCGTTATTTGAATGAAGTTAATTTTTTTCGATGAAGGTTTAAGGTTTCAAATATAATAAATTAATGTAGTATTGTGATAAGTTTTAAAATATTACCGAGGAATGTATTGCATTTTAGACATGTTTAAATAAAATTGCATTGAAGTTGGAAAGTGTTTCATAATCAATGCTTTAAGCATGATTGATCTTTCTTGTTAAAAATTATATAAGTACATGTAATTAGATGACTAAGTAAAAAAACAATAAGATGAGTAAAATGAGCAAAGTAGTAATAATTAAATACAAAAGTCATTAGTAAAATTAGAAGGATAAGTAAAAACAAATGAGTACATGGTCGCCAAGCGCATTTCAAGATAAACTTCATAGGGCGATATTAGAAAAATTGAGTTATCATTGAGAAGTATAACAAATATACTCATTGTATTTTATCAAGTATAACATGCCAGTGTTTTAAATATGTAATACACACAATATAATATCTAAAAATATGAACTACATAATATGATATATGAAAAATAAAAGCATTCAGAATGCAAAACATCGATATTAAAGTTATTAATACTCTTTAGAAAAATAACGTAAATAAAAATTACATGCTATTAAGAGGCATACATTTTCTCGCAATTTAAAAATGAAATTATTAGCTTATGTCATCTCAAATAAAGACGCATAATTTATCTCATTATATCTGTTGTAGATAACTAGAATATACTGTTCCAATCGAAGTTCTAGATTTCGTGGTCGATACTGTTGAATTACTGTTCATTTTCAATATAATGGTTGTGGTTAAAAATTTAATAAGTAACTGTAGTTTTGCAAAAGCAAACATTGACATTGACATCGGTCATTGAATATTGACATTGACCGAAAATCATTGGTATTCTATATAAATCCTTTTCTAATAAAGCTGCTACCACGACAGTGGGAACAAACAAAATCTGAAATTCGTTTCTTACTAAACTTCAGCATAATTACTATATTTAAAAATAGATACATTAATTAAAAACCACAATAACTCTCTAAAACTGTATACAATATAACGGACATATGACACACACTAGACTCATTGGATGAATAGCAAACAATTGAAAGCATAAAAAAATATGTAACCAGCTATACTCCCTCACTGATCTGCAAACAGTGGGGCGAGTGATAACCACCCCTTCTACTGATTTACCGAGAGGTGTAATGAAAATTGTAACACACCGTCCTTACTCTTCCCATCTCAAATGCCGCGCCACTATTGGAGGAGTTTCACTTCCGTTTCACTTTTCGTTATGTTCGTATTTCCATTAAACGAACTTCTTCTTCTTTTTCGACCCAGTCCGCCCGACCTAGCCGAGGGTGTAAAGTATCTGTTTGGACGGCCGGAAATTGCCACCCAATTTAGACCGGAACCCAGTCTGGAAGGCAACCACTGGGACCGTACCCCAATCGCCAACCTCTCGGAACGACTTACGGACCCACATATTTAATGTGTCCGAACGCCGCTTGAACACTTTGGCAATTTGGGAAGAAGCGGGAATCGAATTTGGGTCTACCGAGTGCAATCCCCGCGCGCTAACCTTTGTGCTGCAGCACCCCCAATTAAACTAACTTGACCTGTCATGGCTTAAAACGTTTTGTTTCAAAGTTAGTTGATTTAAAAAAGGAGTTGAATACAAATGTTCAGCAGATTTACGATACCATACTGTTTCACGATAAAGTCACAGATTTTTAGCTGTGACTTTTCTACAGTGGCCAAGTATGCCCGATTCAAAGCGAAAATAAGAAAGAAGGGACACATAACCCAAGCCACTTGTTTGTTACCTGTGACATTACTTTAGGTAAGGTAAACGTTAAAATTGCTAACATCAGATATACACAACCAACAGTAGAGGAATATATCACAAGTCATCTGTGCTTTTGCAACGGTGTTTAGAAGTTCATCGATGTAAGTTTCATAACTACGATCTGCATCAAAAGTGACTCTCAATGAGAAAACCACCGTCTAACGTTTTTTCTGTATGTGAATTCACAGAATAAAATATTGATTGAATAAGTATTTTAAATAATCACGCTAATATTTCAGCGAATTCTTCTAGCAGTGAACAAATATTTGTTTAATTTTAATCGACAATCAAAAATAATATACTACTAGGATTACCCCCCCCCCTTTAGTTACGTTAGAAATGTTTCAGTCACAAACACAGCTCAAAATAACCGCCACGTTTTGCAACACACAACGGCTGCCACATTACAGATCGCAACTTTGAAGCCAAGATCACGTGGTATTACCTATGCAACAAATATTTTCATTTTTAACACTTTACAACAAAGTTGAAAAGTGTTTATGACTTTGTTCATTCTGTCTGTCTGTCTGTCTGTCTGTCCGTTAGCACGATAACTGCCGTAAAAATGAGTTTATCAAAATGAAATTTTAGTATGTTGTTCAGACGGTCTGTAGGACCTATGGGAATATAAATAAATAATATCACCCAATTAGTTTTTTATTGAACCCGGGTAAAAAATGAAATACATTGAACCCTATGGGACCTAATTTTTCAAACATTTTTTAAGTGAATTTAAAATTCACGAATTGCTTCGAAATTTTTAGGAAATATTCACATTATCCCATAGAATATATAAAAAAAAATTCAGTAAAATATGTTAAGTAGTTTTTTAATTAAAAAAATTATTTAATATAGGGAAAAAAACAAATTCATTTAAATTCTGACTTTGGGATATCTTCCAGAAAGAAAAGAGAGAGATATTATATAATAAATATCTCTCCATTTGTTTAAACGTTTTGCATATGGGAGTGGCTTCATATTTTAAAATAAATTTGGTAGATAACAATTTTTCATTTTTTTTAAATTTTATATAACTCTTCATGATAAATTTAATTGATGGCATTTTAAATGCACTTTCCTACGTCCTAGAGAGTTAAAATTTGGTACACAGCTTAAATTTGTTGAACATTTTATTCGACAAAAATTTGATGGATCTTTAAATATAGATCATACATTTTTTTCGAAATGGCCTGAAAATAATCTCCGTTCACTTCTATAAATCATTGGTGTAATATTGTTAAAAATTCTGATGTGGACAGCACATGTCTTTCTCTGCAGACTCATATTCGTTCTCTTTATTTATTTAATGATAATTTGAGTTTATCTGCACAACATAAGCATTTTAAATGACATTGAATTTACACGTTAAACTTAAATTTGGTTCACATTTGATAGCTGGACTTATTGTCAAAGGTTGCGTAGCGAAAACGCGAAAAAACTAGAATATCTCAAGAACGGCTAGTCCTAGAGTAATGGGGTTAGTCTTATTCTTTTTGTTGTCAAAAATCACATATAAAATAGGAATTTAATTGATATAATTGAGCACACGTAGTCTTTTATTTTTATATATAACGATTTTTGCTGGCCATTTCGCAAAAATAGCCCGTTCCTTTTTCCCGAATCGTAGTAGAATAACCTACAAATGATTTATATACAAAATTTTGTTAAATTTGGTATATAAATCATTTGTAGGTTATTGAAATATTATACTCCAAATTTTGTTAAATTTGGTTCATTAGTTTTTAGCTAGAGTGGATAAAGGCAATTTCTGCGGCCGTTTCGCAAGGAAGGCAGATTCTTTTATTACGAATCGTTCTATAATCTAATGAACATCAGGATTTCCCACAAAAAACATACCTACCAAATTGTATGAAATTCGGTCCATTAGTTTTTCAATTAGAGTGGATGTAATATCCACACAGACACCAGAAACATACACAGATACACCCTTACACACACAGACGTCTTCCTAAAAGTAGTTTTTTCGTGTTCTAGAAGTCCCAAAACGTGTAGATCCTTTGAAAATTCGAGTTCCGATCTTCGGCACGATTCCAATACTTTTAGTACATACACATACACATATATATTATATGTGTATTATCTGTGTATCTAAATTCCGTGCCTATGCAATTACAATAGTTGTGATTTTAAATGATCCCTAAACTTTTATTATTTCTTCAAGGAAGCCTAATTTTAACATATGCAGAATGCAAATATCTCAAGCGATTGTAAGATGAATTACATAAGAATTGCTGAATTTTTTTCACACAAAATTATTTAGCTCTGGAGTCTGGAATACAAGTTATATGAATGAAATATTCATTGATTTTGCATAAAGAATCAGATGATTTATATTTCGATACAGTTTTAAATATTTATGTATAATAAATTACTGTAGTACTGTGATAATGTAAAAGATATTACCACTGAATGAATCACATTTTAGAAATTTTTAAATGAAATTACATTTCAGTTGGAAAGTGTTTCATAATCAATGCTTATGCATGATTGATCTTTCTTGTTTTTCTTTGTGCAAGTATAAATAGGGAAAATTTACCATTAGATAAACAGCAATTTTAAGTACTGATCTTTTTCAATTGGTGCAGGCAAAACGAGACCCGTTATTGCTATATGAAGGTTAGAATATCTCTATATATAAAATTGAATATATGTCTGTGTATTTATTTGTGTGCTTATTTGTTACATCATCACGGGAAAACGGCTGCACCGAATTGGATGAAAATTTCGGGATAGACTTGGAATAGCCCTACTTATAATTTAGTTCATCTTTCGAGTTTTTAGGACCAGGGGTTTGCTAGATATTAATTAAAAAAACGCAGTTAAACCGTCCATAGAGAAAGCATTATACAGAAGAAATTTTCCCACCAATTAATTTGAAGAAAATTATATTACATCGCTTAGCAACAGATTTAAATCCAATGTGTTTATGTGGCAGACGATTTTGTTAAATTATTTCCGATTTAAATAATAAAGATATGTATACAAAATAAATTTCATCGATATTGAATATTTGTATTATATCAACTACGGTCTTGAGGTTTAAACATTATTATTACTTTCCTTATATACATAATGTATAAGGAAAGTATTGTGACGGGGTCGAAAATTCGAATTCGAGTTTTCGACGGGAGAGCACGTTTCAAGCATCCCTGATCACGAATCAAACATTTTTGAAGTGATGTCTGTGTGTGTGTGTGTGTGTGAAAGTATGTGTGTGTGTGTGTGTGTCAGTGAGTCTGTGGAGACGATAACTGACGAACGAATGGACCGAATCGAACCAAATTTGGTACAAAAATCACAATCCGTAAATACTGGAAGCCTATTGTTTTTATACGTAATCGAATGTTCAGAACCCCCCTAAATTTTCGAATGAAATTTTGAAAAAATCGTCAAAAAATCAAAACCGCTAATAAAGTTACGCAAATAGACATTTCTTATGTAATTTTTCATTAGAAAACGATTGGCATAAATTTTAGAACGCTAACATGAACCGTTCTCGAGATATTGTACATTTTTCAAAAAAATTATGAAAAAGTCACATAAAAAAAAATTCCTATTGAGAAACATGTTCACTTTTCATACGTAATACCATGCGATAAATTGAGTGACATCATTCTCGTGGAACTAGCTCGTTCCATTCATGAAAAAATATACTTTGAATAATACTTTTGTATTTGAACGCCAATAGTCATTTATCGGCTGTAAGAATAACTTTTTTCTTAGTGCATAACGCTTGGCGAGATTTTGGCGACGAATTTGGCGGAATGTCGCCAACTTGGCGACTTTTTTGAAATGTTGTCAATTTAATGAAAATCTCGCCAAATGGATAAAAATGATGCTAAATCAATGAAAATGACGACTAATTGTCGAAAATTCAATATCTTGGAAAGAATATTAGTATCTACTATAAGAAAAAGCTATTTTTTTTACTGTAAAAGTAGTAAATTCATTACATTGTATAAGGAAAGTCATGTGTTGCCCACATCAGATTTTTATTGATATTTTCAGGGATTATTGATTCAGGGATTATTAATATTTTCAATTTATTACATTATTGTTTTATTTTAGCAAAAATTGTTGAAACTCATATATTGTACATAGTAGGGTAATCTTCCACAAATAAATGTGTATATCTTCTAATCTATGGGAATATAAGTAGCACAGGTATATTGGCATATATTTTAACATATATTGGCGTCATCTGTTATACGTCACCTATTTTATTTTGACATATATTTTAGAAACTCATATGCTGTAGTACGGGTAACCTTTTCAATTTATTGCGTCATCTGTTTTATTTTGGAAAAGGTTTTTGAAACGCATATTGTAATGTGGGTAATATTCTACTAACGCACTGGCATATCTTCTACGACAAGATAAGTAGTACGGGTATATATTCTCATAAAATTTTAGCGCTTTCATTGTGGCACATATTGAAATTAATTACAGGCTTTATATTAAAGATTACGAGATTATTGATATTTTCAATTTATTATGTCATCTGTTTTATTTTGGCAAATATATTAGTACTCATATGCTGTAGTTCGTGTAATCTTCCACTAAAGCACGGGCATATTTTCTACTATTCTCGAATATAAGTCATACAAGTCCCACACAATTTTAGTGCTTTTATTTTGCCTATATTAATTCAAATCCATATTTTTGTAAATTTGTTTACAAGCATAATTAGGATATTTTATTCTTCAGATCTGTCCTTGAAAAAAAATTTGTATAGCGGGAATAGAACTTATTAAACTTGCTTTTAGGAGCATTAAATTTAATATTTTAATACAATATGATTAACAATGTCATTTAGGAATTGTCAATGTCTATAGGAATGTGCACATGATTGTAAATTTTAAGTTTCTTTATATTATATATTCCGTATGAAGAACGGGTATACTCTAAGTAAATAATAAATTGAATTTAAGTAAAGTGAAATAAAATATTGCATAATTGTATTCTTCTTCATAATATTATGTTACACTGTTCCACCACGAATATGCAATAACGAATGTGTAAACTTCTATAAATTATAAATATTTTAAAACATCAAATGCAAGCGGTAAATTTCCTTTTTTCAACATACTATTTTTAAACGCAATACCATATTTGTCGCTCTATACTCCTGTGACTGGACTGATGCTTTGCGTCCCTCAGTGCTACGAAAGACATTTCTGATTATTCCTTCGGGCTCGAAGAATTCTTTTGGGCCTAACGGCATATGCATTGTGTCACTCACTGCTACAAAAGATATCCCCGATTCTTCGAGAAGAATTCTTTTGGACCTAACTGAATTGCGGAGTATCAGCAATCTAATGGTTCCGAGTTTAAGTCAAACCCTACTATCGGGAAAAAGTTGATGACCACGCAGTTGATGACCACGGATGAAGAACTAGCAGGCAACCTTCTTTTTCTCCAACGATCTGGTTTCTCTCACAAGATGGCAGCACTACAGATCAGTAGCGTAGAGTAAGATTTCTAACTGGGGAGGTTGAAAATTTGGCAAAATAGTTGGTATTATAAGTGAAATTTATATTGAAATTCGTAAATTTCAAAAGAAATTTTCAATAAACCAATTTTCAATAACAGAACCATGTTTGGCCCAAAATTGCGTATCCATTAGCTTTGCTCAAAAATGTTTCTTTCATGAATCATCATGTTCCATATCCAATCATTGTCTGTTATTACGCTGTTTACAAAGAGTAGAAAACGGGGAAGGAAATAGCCACACCTTTCTGAAAGGCAGCTTATAGTTCTAGCTTATCAGAAAGGGCAGAGTTTAGCAGGTGGGAGATGATAATACCATGCTTCCTTCAATGCATCGTAAAAGCTAGATGATTTCAGCTTCTAGATATGCGTTTTAATGGGAAAATACTTTGAAACTTCTCATTTTAAATAAGTGTGTTTTAAGTAAGTGTGTTAAAATGTATAATAAATAAAAGTATATTTAAATTAAATATTAAACAGGAGATAATCCTGAGTCTCAATGGGAGCTACGCTACTGCTACAGATGACTCACACTTTCATTTCTCCTTCTCTTCTGAATGACTACGACTGGCGTCACGCAGTCTCACGCTGAAATACGCCTCACTTCCCGGCTATTCAGCTCACAACTGAGTTTCAGCTGGTGGGGGTTTTCAGAGCGGCCCTTTTCCTCTATATATATGGCAGGGCTGCATTCCATCACTCACTGCTACGAAAGATATTCCCGTTTATTCCTTCTGGCCTGAAGAATTCTTTTGGGGCCTAACTATATAATACGTGATCAGCATACTAAAGATTACGAGTTCGAACCTATCCATCTCTTCCCCATTTGAACCTATCCATCTTATCCCTTTCCATCAGGAGATTAGCGGTCCCCGGTACTCTGAAAACATATTGAAATAAATTTAAGGAAGGATCTCACCTCATCGATATTTTAAAATTCCAATTTGTCTTATTAGTTATTAAATATTGAAGCGTCATTTTGAGCGGTTTCCGCACAAATCGGTTCCTTAAGGATAAAATAAAAAGTAGCGCAGAGTTTCTATATTGACAGCATATATCGAATAATTTTCTTATATAAATTATCTCTAGCATATTTTCTCTGAAATATGTTTAATATTCGTGATTTGAAGATGACTCCGAATGTAAAATCCGATATAATTAAATTTACCAACAATACAATAGTTATAATTTAACAGTAGCGCTCTTTAGATATTACATACTGCTTCAAAATAGAAGATGTTCGTCTATCCGTTACTTAATTATAATTTTATAAGGTATAAATATATTGCTAACGTTTGACAAACCTAGGTAGTTTGCAAATGGTCAGGTACAAAAATCTCTCCATCCGCACAAGTTCAGAAATACCGATTGGTAAGGATTTCTGTGTGATGAGTCCTTTAGAATTAGGTCATGACAGTCTCATTGTTCTAGACACAGCCCCTAAATAAACTCTTTAGGGACTGTGTTCTCGTAGCACGGTAAGACACAAACTATAAAAAACAAGATAAAAAACAAGAATTATGTCCCGAAGAATAGTATTTATTGCAAGTATTTTAATTTAGTAAACGCACCGTTTATTTTAAAGGAGTTTAGCAAGCCCCTGTTTGAATGCGCTCCATACGCTTATTTAGGGTGTATCAAATAAGCTCATTTATGCGTGTGTTCAGGTAGAAGACGAGTATTGAATGAACGAATATAATTAACCTCTGCTATAAATCACGGGCAACGCCGGATACAACTTCTAATAAATTATAAATATTTTAAAATATCAGATACACGCTCTAAATTAACTTCGTTTCAGCATATTATTTTTAGACACAATTACATATTCTTCCCTATACACTACGAAAACATTTCGAAATATCTTTAAAGTACATATAATCAACTTCCAGGGGCTTTGTTGAAGTCTGCCAATTTTGTTTGTGAGGACTTCTTTAGATTAAAACTTAGTTATCCCGCCTTTCTTTGGCAGAACTCTCAAAGTGATTACCTTAGATACGGTGGCGAGAAAATGACTAATCCACAGAGAAAGGTGACTTTACTTAGAAAATTGCTTTAGACTGCTTTACACAAAGTTTCTTAATAAGTTTCAAATAGTTTTCGAAAGGCGGGTTTTAATACGGAGGGGATGGGTATAGCTATAATCAGATCAATAGTGCCGGTCTTAGAAACATAAAAATGATTCAGAATAGTGATATTTATTTTTATTGTGCATTTCTATTCAGTACTGTTTAAATGAAATGGATTGTAATACTAAAATTGTATGTTCTATACATATGATCTATACATAAAATTGTATGTTCTATACGTATGTTATATACATGTGTTCTATACATCTTCATGCTTTAAAAAGACTGCACGTCAAGATATATACTGAACGATTGATAATAGACCCATAGTTCTATGATCAATCGAATGTCTATTATCTATATCATGATCTATCTATGATCAATATTACTTCGAATGCTTTATTTATTGCAAATTACTGTTATACAAAAAATTCACCATTTCAGTAAATCAGTATCAAATGTAATTTCTCATACGAGCCCATTATTTTTTTTCCAATATAAATTATTTTCCATAGCCCAACTAGTCAAATGCCATACCCAATTAGTCAATGCCATACTCCAAAAATTATCTCATATATAATTAATTAATGATTTCGATGGGTAATTAGAGTTACTACATCTAAGTATATATGTAAATCTTTGAAAACAAATTTTATCTAACGAAACTCAATTTTTGTACGACCCCTAAAATCTATGTTTTCGCCATTTTTATTTGATCGCATGAAAGGCTTGTAAATTCTATAATTTTATCAATTTTTTCACGGCTAACTTTCCATATTGGACAACAGGGTTTATTCCAAAATGCATTTAAATGAGTGATAAATGCCTTTCTAGTCGGAAATTCCTTTATAGAGGGCCAGCATAAAAATTTACATGTTGCATTCTTTAACTGAAGCGTGACACTGAAACAAAACTAAGTCTGATAAAATGGCTTATTTGAAGCATTTCTTAAATTAGGACCAAGTGTCTGTAACTAATCAATCGTCCAAGATATATTTAAATTTGCAAAATTTTTGAAAAACCGTGTTTTATATATAGTGAACTATAAATATGCAGAACACTTGCTCAGAACGAATTCTTTGGCAGATTATTCAATTCCTCAATTGAAAAATAAAATCACCATTATTAGAGGAAAAACAAACACGATTTACAGAAAGAAATTCGAATTTAATATCTTAATGTATCTTTTGAAGTTAGATGATGTATATGTTTAAAAGAAGTAGATTATGTGATTCTGAAAAATATAACATTACAACGAATATTTAATCAAGCAATTTGTTTAGTAGAAGTTTTTATGGCTCAAATTTTTAATATTTTATCAAATGAGAAATTCGAATTACAACGGTTTTAATTACCTAAAGTATTTTAAGACATCAAATCGAAAACATTTCAACGAAACCAACATCAAACGTAGTTTTTTTCTGAATTATCACTAATTAAAATTAGAAACAAATTAAATTCAGTTCCAAATTAAAATTAGAAGATCCTAATTCCGGTTAGTTTTTGTCAGAAGCGTTTCAAACAAATGCAACTAATCGATTGGTCTTTAAAAAATTTATATAAAATGTTTACTTTTGGCATATTTTATATCAATATTTAGCATCAATAGCAGGGCAAGCGATATGTTGCCATCCGAGTAGTTTTTTAAACAACATCGATAATTAAAATGCAAATTATTCAACATGCCATGTTATATTAAAAAGAGGGGAGGCGAGTGTAACTGCAATTGCACGCATAAATATAAAATACTTTGATGCACGTTACCATACGAAATTATGTAATTTGAGGAAATCAATATATTTCCTCTGTACTGATGTATAAAATAATCAGTGGTGGCTCCAATCCAATGGAGCCAAGCTTATTTGCGTGAATAACATTTTGAAAAATATAACTCAACTTTTGTAATACCGAAAAATTAAGAACTCGATCCAAAGATCTATTAAATTAAGATCTCGATTTAATTACATACACCTATAGTACTTTGAAAGACATAAATATTCGTGATTATTATATATAGCTATCACGTTTAGTTTTTAAGATATAAGCATTACAAACTTGAAAAACTTAAAGTTTTCATACTTCTTCAACTTGACAAAACGATTATTTGAATACTATAAGAGCTTTTTTCCCAAAGAAAAAGATTTAATAACTAAATTCACTCATACATTTTTGTCGCTTATTTTTTACATCTATATTTTATGGTTTCGAAAATATTTCGAGTGAAAGTATGAAAAATGAATAAAAAATCGTTCGGACAGATAAATGAAGTTGCTTTTAAAGAAAATAGAGCTCGATAAAAAATTCAATCATATACACTTATAGGCCTGTCAAAGAGTTACAAATTATTGCAAAGCTAGCTCTTTTAGTTTTTTAACTATAAGCATTAAAACTGGAAAATTCGAAACTTTTCAACAGTCTTCAAATTGACGAGACGGTTATTCGAAAACTATAACTGAGTTTTTTTATAATAAATACAGATTTTAATACCAAATTTTCTAGTACAAAGTTTTGGCGTTTATTGTTTATGTCTATATTTTATAGTTTAATATATTTTATAGTTTACAATAAAATTTAAGTGAAAGTTTGAAAACGGGAAAAAAAGCACTCGCATGGAAAATTATTTCTTCAAGTTTATTTGACAAAAAAAGTCCAAAATATTAAAATATTGAAATTTTTTTATAAATTCATAATCTGGACCCTATTTTCGACAAAACAGAAAAATTATTTATATTTTCATCTATTGGATTTGGGGGTTATAATTATCCGATTCGTTATCCACAGGAAAACATCAACCATACATGCTTTTCACATCAAATGCATTTCATTATACCACGCTTACTACATGATACTGTGAGACCAGAAACAGATCTCATACCAGTTAATGTGAGACAGTTTTATATACATTATTTATTGTGTCTGAAACGTCAGGCAATACCTTCAGTCTCAATGATGCCGAAGTTTACAGCATGTTGACCCAAAGGTCAGATAAAGTCATAAAGTTAGGGGCGTGAAGATCTATCTTGAAAATCTTGGGGGTCGAATGACTTGGTCTTTGGGGTCGAATGACTCTTAAGAAAATGTGAAATAACGACATTGGATAAAAATACTGACCAATGGAGAAGATGCTTGTGGCTTCGCCATGGAGGCGGCCAATAGGAGCAAAAGAGGAGTTGTTGTTGTTGTTGTTGAAACCCAGACCGTCCGACCTACCAGAAAGATGTAAGGTAACTGTTTGGACGGTCGGGAAGTGCCATCCAATTTAGACCGGAACCCAGTGGGGAAGGCATCCACAGGGACCGTACCCTCCTTCCCCTACCACCAACCTCTCGGAAGGACTTTCGGACCCACATGTTTAACGTGATCGTACTCCGCATGAACACGGCGGCAGTTTTGGCAGTGGCTGGAATCGAACCCGGGCCTACCGAGTGCAACTCCAGCAAAAGAGGAGTGTCAGACCTGAGGCAAAAGAGCCACAACCTAAGATAGCACGACATTAAGAAGCACGACACTTAAGCAAGAACGACTATAGATATGTAGACTTAAGAATGAAATAAGAACGGGGATACTTACAGAGAACAGACTAAGAGAATGACTTATGTACGAGTGTTCGATATTGACACCAAGCCAGCAATGCAATATGATCCGCGAATTATGTGTGGACGATCGGCGAATTACGTGTGGAAATACTTCGAGTTAATTCCAGTAAAATGAGCGACATAAAGTACATGCTGGTGACCAAGTCAAGACAGCCTTGAAGGTATGTGTTTCTCAAATAATATTGCAGCTCTTAAATACATTTTAGGCATTTTAACTAATGGTCTCATATTGGTGCGTACATTTGTTGAAATTAAGTAATTTAGTATTTTATGTTGATAATAAATGATTTATTGTTAAAGTTAAATATGGTGCAATCAATTTAGTAATATGTTAATCAATATTCCTTTACAGAACTCACGCTAAAGGAAATAATTGGTGGGTTTTAATGGCTGCAAACAACGCAATGATTAATTTAATAATGAGTTCCACCAAGTACGAATTTACGGCTATGTATATTATGTGTAATTTAACAATTTAGCAGTATACTAAATAGTATTCTTTCACTTTAGTGTTGTGCCCCACATTATGTATAATTTAACAATTTAGCAGTATATTAAATACTATTCTTTTCTATTTCTTTTACTGCACCATAGATACAATATGCTAAATTATTCAGTAATTATAAATAATACAGACAAATATAAAACACAATTTTATACTTGTCAAACATTGTGTTGGCAATATCTGCGATAAACTGGAGAAACATTCTCATGACCAAATGAATTTATGGCCTTTTTTTCTCGCAAATGTCTTAGCCAGATGTCTTGGGAACACAAAACGACTTATGCATTCTTAATTTAATTATCTACGAAGAATCAAGTTATCATGTTACTCCTGATCTAATTTTTATGAGTCACTTAATCTAATATCCTAGGATACTGGAGTAATAAATTATGTTGCATGTTTATGTCGGCAAAATTGTTTGCTTGAGTCATAAAAATGAGGGACAATGTCCCCAGAAGAAAGTACTGCGCAATTTGTTGGTAAGTATAGTAATAACCGTCTTATTTATTGACCGTTAAAGAAATATGAAAATATTTTTATTCTTTTATTTTTGTTTTCAATTTTTGTAGGCATGCTGCACTAAACATCCTCAACAGTGATTATCTTTATATTTTATAGGAAAACAGCAATTGTATTATTGTATTATTAATTCTGTGTTATATTGAAAAATGGTGTTTTTAATATGGATTTCAATGTTTTGCTTTCAAGGATATGCTATTGTTTATTTTATCGAGATTTATTCCATAGCTATCTCTTAAATTATGTAATATTTGCCGAAATTCCGAATATATAGATAACAACAAATTATATATTTTTTTGATAGATAAAAAAACCGTTAAAATTTTCGAAATGTTTTTAAGTGTACTGTTGCATTATTTTTTTATCTCTACGTAGATGGCAAAATACTTTTCAGAGTTACATGGTACTTAATATATAGGTATAGTATACTTAATATATAGGTATACTACTTGAAATGGTTACGCAAATGAGAACCCATAAAATTTTAATAGAAATAAATAGACTGAACATTATATTCATTTTAAGAGTTTAAGCATTCAGTTATACACAAAGATTATATATATATATATATATATATATATATATATATATATAAGATTCAAATAAAATAGGGAAACGACCAATTGCATAGCATAAATGGCAGAGGTGGATTGCGACACCTCTTTTCCGGTTAGAAATGTTGTCATCAATCACCTCAAGAGAAATCAACGTATTAATACTTTCAAGACTGATTGTATCATATATAACAGAAATATCATGGAAGAAGCAATAAAAAGAAATTATCCCGAAAGCTTCCTGAAATACTATTATAATTCAATTTTCAATACAGAAAAGGAAAAAAATGCATACTTTAGAGATATAGAGGATGTTTGCAGTAACACTTTAAGTTCTTAGTGGGACCATTGCGCATGTGTGGACAGCGCACCCTGGAGCACGTTGATAACAGATTTCTGCTTTAAGCGTCAGCATGCACTTCATACGGATTACATTCCATCCCTTTCCCTTGCAATGGTCGCTTCTATAGTCTTGCAATGGTCGCTTCTAAAGTCTTGCAATGGTCGCTTCTAGTCTTGAGGTAGTTTCTGGTCTTGTGGTCGCTTCTAGATGGTTTGCTTCGGTTTTTTTTTTTTTTTTTTTTTTTTTTTTTTTTTTTTTTGTGTGTGTCTTTGACTTCACACATATCCGGAAGATAGGCCACTGCATGGCATTGGTTCCGGGAGTGTTGCCCGGGCTTAAAAGCACGCTTCTAACCGGGAAAGAGGTGTCGCAATCCACCTCTGCCATTTATGCTATGCAATTGGTCGTTTCCCTCTTTGATTTTAATCTTATATGATACTTTTGTGCATGTGCTGCTTTGCGCCAACACTTGAAGTATAAGAATTTCCGTTGTATAAAAGTTTTCACTTCGTTTTATATGATATATATATATATATATATATATATATATATATATATATATATATATACACATAAAGGTGGAATAAAGATATGCTTAAGTTGGAAGGTAATACAGAATATATTCTTTATCAAGACTACGTACCCAATCCAATAAATAAATAAATAAATATATATATATATATATGTATATATTTATATATATATATATATATATACATATATATACATACATACATATATATATATATATATATATATATATATATATATATATATATATATATATATATAGTAAAAAGGTTTGAGGGTCCAAAGAATAAAAAGTGAGAAGCTGTAACTCGAAAAACCTAACTATCTAACAGGCTTACAAAATAAAAGTATATATCAACTAATTTTCAAGCAAATGGAAAAAAAAATAAATTTCGAATCAACAAGTTAAAGAAAAGTGTAAAAAACAAAGGTATGGAATTGATAATAGAAAAAAAGACAAAATCCAAGCACAAACGCAATACACGTGGACAAGGCTCTAAGCTTAAATCAGGATATGTTCACTTCTACAAAACTGGTAATCATGCCCAAGTGTCTTGCAGAAGCAATCATAAAAATGCATGTTTCTGAAGAAATAGATGGATAATATCTATAAACTATTTCTACTTGGACTACATACATAACAAGAAATAATAAATGGAAAATTGGATATCGGGAATCTGATAGAAAAAATTTACTAACTTAAAGATCACGGGAACACATAAAGAAGTACAAGTGTTGCCATGCACTAAAGAATGAGATATAAGATATGAACTACTATTGCCATTCGTAAGAAATAAATAACAGTAATGCGAAAAGACCCAGCATTATTTTGTTTTACATTTATATACACACCATATATATATATATATATATATATACATATATATATATATATTACACACACCATATATATATATATATATATATATATATATATATATATATATATATATAGTACTAGGGAGGGTTATCCCCTTGTTTTTTTGATAAAGATTGTTTCAGATTTACATGGATTAACTGTGACCAAGACAAGAAAGCGCTATTTTGACAAATCCGTAAAGCTTTAATATCCGCAACAGTTTAAGAAGTGGTTTAAAACCCAGGCTTGTGAGAAATCGAATTGATATCGTATTTTTATTGTCCTGTATTTATATTGCTATCAACCCTATTGTTCCTTAGGATATGAAATATGTAAAGCAAGACATTCATCCATTTTGCCAAACTGACTGTTAGCAGTGTCTGTATCAAACGGGAAAAACACTTAAAGGAAAATAAATTGATGATCATTTTCAGCAGATATCTTTTATACAGATGTCTTAGAAACAAACAACTTATGCATTCTTAATTTAATTATAGAGAAAATAATCCAGTTATCGCGGTACACTTTATCTAATTTTTAAAAGTCGTTGAATCTAATATTCCAGGATAATGAAATAATAAGCATCGTCTGTTTATGTCTTCCAAAGTGTGTGCTTGAGCCGTACAAATGATACGTGATAACTCCTGAGGAAAATAATATGGAAATTTCTATTGAAGTTAATTTATGCCTGATGTTTATTGACCACCAAAAAAGTATTCAGATATTTGGAATATTTTTAATTTATTGCTTTTCTGTTGAGATATTGTTCTTGATACAGGCAATAAACTCAAATTGTAACTCTTTATATCCATAACTGGTAGATATATTTATATGATAGTTTATATGCTCATGATTAAAAATATGTGAAATTTCTAAATGTTTTCATATTGTTTTCCAAGAAACTAAATTCATTTCGACATTGATTTTAATCCCGCTTTAAAAAATTAAATTTATAAACTTAAGCAAACCTGATGGATAATACATCCTGGCTCCGTTTATAAAACAATATACAAGATAATGAAGTTTGGTAAATATATGACAAAATGAAAATGGTGAAATGATAGGAAAAGTTATTCCAGAAACATTTTTTACATCGTATAACAATCATTTAAACACATTCGATAGTCATTGAATATGAAAAATAGTTTTCCAAATTATTACCGTAATCTTATAAATCATGACTGTAAATGATATAGCAATATACAAATATAAATCCGTTTATTTTTTAAATTTAAATCTATTAAATATGCATTAGAATCTCTGACCTCGCTTTACAAAATTATCTTTACATATAGATATTGAAGTAGATACCTGTATTATTTTTATCCTATTTCCACATTTCCATAAGCAGTTAAAATCAATATGAAATATGATTTTCAAAATTATTTGATAAAAGAAATATGACTGAATGTATCAATTAAAAATATCTGAAATTTTATATTCCGAATCTGTAACTGAGAGAACCCAGAGGGTATATATATATATATATATATATATATGTACCCTCATGTTCAAAAGTTAAGCATAATTCGTAAAATACAAATAATTCGGAGTTAATGTGGATACAATGGTTCACAATCAGTTGTGGAGAATCGTGGGATGAAGGTAAAACATTGTGTTCACGTAAAACAGTTCAGTTGCGTCGACATGCGCAAAGCACCGGCACACGTCGGAACGAGTATAAAACGGCCTCCAGCGGCATGGTCAGTTGTTCACCCCTGTTCTTAAAATTAACTAGTCCAATTTTATGCAAATAATGATCACCACGTGCAGGGGTGTCCCGGACTTTTGATCATCATTTGCGTATAATTGGACTAGTTCAAGTTCAGAAAAGGGGTGTCAGATGAATTTGTAAAGTGTCAATTTGTGTAAATCCCCTCATCATCCAGATACTTTCAGATAGTCATAGAAAACTGATCACTATATGGTGGATATTTTTGTGAAATTTTACGATATTCCAGTGAATTTTTATAAAAGTTGTCCTACAGTATTCACTACAAAATCATGAAAGAAAACTATTGCTATGTTTCGCGCCTGTGCAGTAAAAACTTAGTTTCTCCAAATGTTTATATCTCATCGTATATTCAATGTTTTAATTTTTAATTGAAGTACAATTTTTTTCATGGACTTTGACAAATGTTCTGTAAGTTTCGTGTAATTTGATTGAAACCTATGGATATTGTAAGCAAAAAACATGTAACAAAATTTGGTTTTTTTTTAAGAAACGTTTCTATCTTCATGAATATAAGTTTTTGTTTTACGAACATGCTTATACACATTGAACAAAACTGGTTAACTATTTTGTGACAGTCACAAATCCATTCCAGCTTTCTATGATACAGGGCGATCAAAAACATATTTCCTCTAGTTCAATATTTTGGTGGTCTCTAAATAGACAAGTCACCTAAACTTTACTATAAAGTGTACGTTCAAGCATGTTCTTCACATCGCCAAAGTTACAGAAGACTTCGCCAAGTATTTGTGTAGTGTCCGGATACTTTTGATCATATAGTGTATATATATAAATTTGAACGCCTAAATAAAAGGTTCCGTATACATATCGGTACCAGTTTACGCTGCTCAAGGAAGTTACACATTAAAAAGATGATAATAAAAATGATGTGGGCGGCACCTGAATTTCCCTATAGACTCATATTCGTGGTCTGTTTATTTCTTCAATAATTCGTCAAATTGAGTTTAATTGCACAATATAACCCCCAGCATTATTTTGTTTTACATTGTATTTCCACTTTTACTTTCATTTTCGTTTTAATTGGGTAACTGATCCTATTTCCAAAAGTGGCTGACAAACATGCGAAAAACATAAAATTTCTCGAGAACGGCCTGTTCGATAGTAATGGGGTTGATCTTATGTCTTATCCTTTCATCGTCGAAAATTACGTATATAACAAGCATTCACTTGATGTATCTGAGCATACGAAATCTTTTATTTTATATTTTGACTATTTTGGGGGGCCATTTCGCAATAAAGGCAGGTTTATTTTTCTGAAGTGTACCAAAATCTAGTCAGCAGAATGTTAACCCACAAGTGACTTGTCCACCAAATTTTGTAAATTTAGTAGATTAGATTTTAGCTAGAGTACAAACAGACATTTTTGCGGGCCATTTTGCAATAAAAACAGGTTCTTTTCTTTTGAATTGCACCAAAATCTAATCAGTCCCAGAGTATCCTACAAATGACTTATCTACCAAATTTTGTAAAATTTGATCAATTAGTTTTTCAAGTAGAGTGAATACAAGCAATTTCTGTGGGTCATTTCGCAAAATAAAGAGTGTTCTTTTATCGCGAATCATTCCAAAATCTAATCAGCACCAGGGTCGAACACAAGTGACTTAATTTACCTACCAAATTTTGTGAAATATGGTCCATTAGTTTTCGAGTTAGATTGGATACATACATTGCACAGACAGACAGACACACACAGACGTCACGCTAAAAATAGTGTTTCCGTATTCTAGATGTGTCAAAACGTGTGTAGCTCCATCAAAAACTCGAGTAGCGATTTTCGACATGATTCCAATACTTTCTCTATACATTACCATGTATTGCAGGGAAAGTAAAAAATCTGATGTGTGCAGCACATGACATTCCCTGTAGACTTATATTCACATTCTTCAAGTCACATTATTTCTTCAATAATTCATTACATTGAGTTTAATTGCACAAATTATGACACCCATAATTATTTAAAATTACACTTAATTTGCACTTTTAATTCAATTTTCTTTCTCATTTGGTTGCTGAGCTTGATTTCAAAAGTGGTGCAGCGAAAATGCGAAAAAACTAAACTGTCTTGAGAATGGCTATTCCTAGTACATTGGGGTTAGTCTTATTTTTTAGGTCGTTAAAAATTACGTATAAAACAAGAATTTAGTTGATATATTTGAGTATACGTAGTTTTTAATTTTAGATTTTGAAGATTTTTGCAGGCCATTTTGCAAATATAGGAGGTTCTTTTTTTCCGAATCGTACCAAAATTTAATTAGCATCAGAGTAGATACAGACAACATTTGAGGGCAATTTCTCAAAAGAAGGTAGGTTATCTTATCTCGAATCGTACCGGGAACTAATCAGCACCAGGGTTACACACAAGTGACTTACCTACCAAATTTTATGAAATATTGGCCTATTAGAATTTGAGTTAGAGTGGATACATATATTGCACAGACAAGCAGACACACACACAGATGTCACGCTAAAAATAGTTTTTACGTGTTCTATCCGTTCCTAAACGGGTATATCCGTCGAAAATTTGAGTTGTGATTTTAGACATGATACTAATACTTTCGCTAATCATTACCATGTAAAGCAGGGAAAGTAAACAAAATCAATATCTCGAAAACTATTCATCCTACAGCAGTCATGGAGTTTGTCTTATTCGCTTAATTGTCAGAATTTACCCGAAGAACTCGTACTTAATCACTATGTTTCAACACACACACTCACACACACACACACACATATATATATATATATATATATATATATATATATATATATATATATATATATATATATATATATATATATATATATATATATATATACATATATACATATATATATATATATATATATATATATATATATATACATATATATGTATATATATATGTATATATATATATATATATATATATATATATGCATTTCAGTCAATTATTTCAGATTATCACTATCTTTGCGTGCCATTTTGCAAAAAGAATCTGTTATACTTTCTGAATCTCATCAAAATCTAACCAGCATCAGGATAACCATCATATCCTGATTTCTTTTTATATAATTAGATATACTTATATATATATATATATATATATATATATATATATAACATACCATAAAGAAAGATAATGGATATGGAAGCAATGTACCAAAAATTGTTCTGGGGAGATGTGAGCCCCACTCCCCGGTTAAACAAGCTTTATGTCGCGACAACACTCCCCGTAGCCGATACATTGCTAGAGAATAGAATACAAAAGTATCAAAAAACAAAGCGAAAAGAAGTTACAAGAAGTCACAAAATATTACGATAAATTTTACCGTAAAAAATTATATATCTATTTAATTTAAAGTGAAAACATCCAATATCTTTACGAGTCGTATATCGACTATATATCTGATATAAAGTGCTGAAAAACATACACAAAAATCATTGAAACAGATACTGTACATCAATATCAATACTTCAAACAAGGGTATAAAAAGGACAAATTAATTACACATTACTACACTTCACCATCAATTCCTCGATGAAGAGGAGCAAACACGGCAAATGCTTGTGTATTGAAGGTTCTGACATAAAGTCATTATCTATATTTCACGTGGTCCTGTATCCAAATATAAACGGTAGCTTTCCGTTAAGGTTATATTATAAAAACCGCATATGATATCACCCAGAAAACTCTTCGGAAAACCTTCTGCAATCGAACCATGAAGCGAATATCGCTATTACAGCGATCATTATCGTTACTGTTTATTCTTTTGCTGAAAAGGAGTTGATTTAAAATGATGTTTCTGGACACATTCTTTTGTAAACATGAATTCCACAAAACAATGTAATTTATTACAAATTCAAAATCTCTGCGTTTATCGTAAAGACGAAAACACGCAGTACCATCAGAGAGCTTGTATATAGACAAATCCAGGAAATTTAGATTCTTATCGTGGATATATGGAGTTTCTGTTAACTTTAAGCAGTTTGGATAAAATCCAAAATCCGTAATATACACCTTGTCGCTGCAAGCTAATAGTAGTATGTCATCAAGGTAACGAATGTATAATAATTCATTTAAGAGATGTGAGACTTCTTCATATCTGTTTAGGTATATATCGGCAAGAATAGAGGAACATCCTCTACTCATAGGAATTCCATGAAGTTGTTTATAGAAATATGTACCATCGTACAAGACGGTTTTAAATAGTACCAGTTCAACCATAAACTTGAATTTATATTTTGTAATCCGTGTTTGTAAATTATGCATTTCATAAATTTCTATCAGAATAGCAAACAGATCATTAATATTGATATTACAGAACAAATCGTTGAAAGCAAAGCCTTTATAATGTAAACATTCTGAAATAGTTTTAATTTTTTCAAAGAAATCTAGACTGTTATTTACAAAATAGACTCCATTCTGTTTAATTTTGATCATCACTTATTTTAAGATTAAAAGCAGTTTTTTACCTGCTACAGTTAAATAAGTTTTAAAACCATTAGTAATAGGTCGGAATATGACCAGATTTTTATGAAGATTGGGAATCATGGTAATATAAGGAAATCTGGTGGATTTTACTTTGCAACCCATAATTTTATATTTGGCTTTAATTCTGTTTTCAATTTCAATTTGTGATTGATTTAAGAGGCAGTATGTGTGTTTGTGTGTGTGTGTGAGTGTGCCTGTATATGTGAGTGTATGTTATCGTAAAATGGACCATCCATTTTACAACGCAAGAATAAATATACATTTTTAAACAAGGATTTAAATAATTTGATTTTGTAATACAAGGTGCAAGCACTACTGCATAATTTTGAATTTGTTAAACGAACAAAATGTTTCTTTATATTTTTTCCCAAAGGATTCAAAATTGCCAACAAAATTGTATATGGTTAAATTTTACAAAACAAAGGTTTCTGTAATTAAAATACATAGTCCAATTAGCACCATTTTTTGTACCATGGAAAAAATACTCTCCTTCTCTTTTCCCTCAAGGTACTCCTCAAAATTAATTTTACAGAAGCTTATTTTATTGCATATGTGGCAAATTATGCATTCCCACAATTAAAAAATATTTTTGCCCAACATTAATAACATGAAAATACCCCTGAGCAAAGATAATATTATGTGTTTATTTTTTTAGTAATGCATCTAAACGGTTTTCACAACTTATATTTATTTTTTCATATTGTTTTATTTTACCAAACTATAAAATCTAAACATATAAATTCAATTTTAAAGCTTACGAAAATATTTTTACAATCTAAGATTCGTTTACATATAATGAATTATAAGTTTCTTAAATTTATTTAAAGCATTTTAAGGTATCAACATATATATCAAATTCAATAAAGACTTTAGACTAGAGGGTCATGTGGTAATTACAATTTTAGATAAAAATGATCTATAGATGTATCTATAGCTGGATCTATTGATGTGAAAACCAACTAAAAATACCTCATTGAAACGGCTTTACATTCCTACAGAACCTTAAAGGTTTGAAATTAATATTATATGAATTAAATACCTAATGTTGATAGCATATAACCATTACAGTGTACTTTCCACAAATTTAGGTTCCATTTGTTCTCATACATTTACGTATACACACGCTCAAAACTCATAGCACAATATTTTAGACATTAAATTTACTTAATGGTTATTAAACTTTGTTACTTTTGGCGGTTCAGTTGGCGAAAACAATCCTATGTATTTACGTAGGCATGAAATTCTCAACATTATTACTTTCCTTATATACATAATGTATAAGGGAAGTATTGTGACGGGGTCGAAAATTTGAATTCGAGTTTCGACGGGAGAGCACGTTTCAAGCATCCCTGATCACGAATCAAACATTTTTAAGGTGATGTCTGTGTGTGTGTGTGTGTGTGTGGCAATAAGCCTTTGGAGACGATATCTCACGAACGAATTGAGCGATTCGAATGAAATTTGGTACAAAAATCACAATCCATAAATACTGGAAGTCTATTGTTTTAAAACACAATCGAATGTACAAAACCCTCCTAAATTTTCTAGTGAGATTTTGAAAAAATCATCAAAAAATCAAAACCTTTAATAAAGTTACGCAAATAGACATTTCTTATGTAATTTTTCCTTAGAAAACGATTGAGATAAACTTTAGAACTGTAGCATGAACCGTTCTCGAGATATTGCACATGTTTCAAACAAATTTATTTAAAAATCCCATAAATAAAAAAAAACATAACTTTTGAGAAACATATTCACTTTTCATATGTAATATCATGCGATTAATTTAGTGACGGTGACATAATTCTCGTGGATCTAGCTCGTTCCATTCATGAGAAAAGATACTTTGAGAAATACATTTGTAATTGAACGCCAATAGGCATTTATCTGCTATAAGAACTTATTTCTCCGTTAATAACGCTTGGCGAGATTTTGGCGACGGATTTGGCGGAATGTCGCCAACTTGGCGGCTTTTTTAAACGTTGCCAAATTAATGAAAATCTTGCCAAATTGATAAAAATGACGCTAAATCAATGAAAAACACGACTAATTGTCGAAAATTCAATATCTTGGAAAGAATATAAGTATCTACTATAAGAAAAACCTTTCTTTTTTACTGTAAAAGTAGTAAATTCATTGCATTATATAAAGTAAGTCATGTGTTGTCCATATCAGATTTTTTTTATATAAGAGGAAAAAGAAATAAGATATACATGCATTTTATTTATTCGTAAGGATTTTACCAGTTTAAAATACAAAATATAAGATTTTAATAATTTGTACAAAAACATTCATTAATTTATGGCACATCATGTAAGTTTCATTAAGAATGTTTTTTGCAATTAAAAATATATAAATTATTTCAATTTTTCTATGTCATAATCAGGGTTGCATAGCAGGGTACTTTTATCTTACAGTCTGGCTTTTCTATAATATAGTCAGGTTTGTATTATCAAAATGACATTATTTAAAAAATGTATTTAATTTTACATTTTGGGCTTAAAAGTAAAAAATATGTTAAAGAATTACAATTAAAGGCATCATATAATAGCAATAATAATTTCAGTTAAGTTTTCGTTGACAATAAAACAACCTTAATCGTGCATGATAAATAAATGTATTTATTTTGGTGCAATAAATATCAGGCATGTGTATATTCTAAAATGTTGTGCAGTAGTTCAGTATTTTGTAACATTTATGTTTATCAAAATTAAATGCCTTTGTAAATATTTTGAAAAATCCAAGTCTGATTCCTATCTTCATCTCATTTCTAAAAAAATAGTTGTCAAAATTTAACGAAAAACGCAAAAGTGAAGAGAGAAGGTTTTAATGTCAATACCCCAAGCTTCAAAGCAATTTAAAGCCCCGAATATTTGACAGATTAGCACGCACTTCAAAGTACAGATAGTTGTAAGGGTTCAAAGTAAACATGCGATTTCTAAGATCCATTTCAAAGACTGATTTTAGTCGAAAATGATGAAGGAATGTGAAGGAAGCATGCTATAAAGGTAAGACGTTTGAGAATAAATTATACATAGCAAGTACAGTATGTTTTCCTGCAAACACTTTAAGCATTTACCAGGTATGAGCTAACAATGTTATATATATGAAACATCTATTTAGGATTTTTGCTTGTTGCAACCGTACTACGTACAAGAATTTCAAATTTCAAGTCTACTATGATCATTATTTTCTTTGACCATCTAAATTTTCAATACAATATTCTTAGTAAGAATCCATGTAAAAAATATCTGATGTGGGCAGCACATGACTTTTTATTGGCAATTGGATATTTTTCCGATACCGGCATAACAAAAATGCAAGAAATCTCAAATATTTTGAGAACGGTTAGTCCTAAAGTATAATGGAGTGTGTTATATTATTTTCCTCGTCAAAAATTTGCGTATAACACAAGAATTTAATTGATACATTTCAGCATGCGTAGTCTTTTATGTTTAGATTTTTTTGCTGGATATTTCGTAAAAAAGGCAGGTTGTTATTTTCCGAATTGTACCAAAATCGAATCAGCACCAGAGTGTCCCACAACTAAGTTATCTACCAAAAATTGTGAAATTTGGTGAATTAGTATATTAGCTAAGGTGGATACATGCAATTTTTGCGGGCCATTTCGTAGAAATAGGCGGGCTTTTCTGAATCGTACCAAATTCTAATTCTTCACCAGAGTATCCAACAAGTAAGTTATCTACCAAATTTTGTGAAATTTGGTAAGTTAGTATTTTAGCTAGAGCGGATGAATGCCATTTTTACGGGTCACTTCGAAAAAAAAGCGGGTTCTGTTTTTACGTATCGTGACAAAGACTAATCGGCACCAGGGTCACATCCAAGTGACTTACCTACCAAATTTTATGAAATTCGGTCGATTAGTTTTCGTGCTAGTGTGGATACATACATTGCACAGACACATAGACAGACACACAGGCAAGCACACACACAGATGTAACGCTAAAAATAGTTTTTCGTAATCTAGGGGTCTCGAAATGTGTAGATCCGTCGAAAACTCGAGTTGAGATTTTCGACATGATTCCAATACTTTCCCTATACATTACCAAGTATTGCGGGGAAAGTAAAAACTTATCACACAATCAGCCAATATAGAAAATTATAATAGTATAATATACAGAGTGTCTAGAAAAGTCCGTGTCAGGGGAAATTTACCGAGAACGAACAAAATTACATTGACGTTTTTTAATGCATCTGCATAGAAACCCCTATAGCGCTACATGACGAGACAATTTTCAAACCCTTTTAAAAGGGGTTGTCATTTTTAGAGAGACGAAAACAGTAAATATCAAAGTTGTGGAGCGTTGCAAAAATTATATTAAAATATGTTTTTCTGACAGAAAAATCTTGAAAACCCCTCTATGAAAACTGGAGAATAGACTCTAAATGCCCCTAAACAAAACAACACTAACGTACTCATACGATTGTGATGTATTTCAAAAGAAAATTTGAACTCTAGTTCCATTCTCCAAAAATAAGAATCATTTCGTAATAATCTTCATTAGTAAACATCGTGGACATGGTTCATAAAAAATCGAAATAATAATAGAACTAAATGACAAACATTTAGCATACGGATGCAACACCGCAGATGGAATGTTATTTTACCCTCAGATTAGTTTATTTATTTCTCTGGCTTTGATTACGATCTGTTTACAGACAAATCGTTTGTCAAATGAAACTGTTAGCATTGAAAGTAATTTTTTTAAATGGTTTGTTATACAATTGTCGCTAGATAATTTTGGTTAAAAGAATCAAATGCTTTCATAGATATTTTTGCGGACAATTATTTGTAGTTTTTCTGTCGGACAAATACATCGTTATACTAACTTGGAAACGCACTACAACTTTATAATTGACATATTTTCGTTATCACTAAAAGCGAGCGAGATATCCTCCTTTCCCCAACTCATAAAAAGGGGATTCAGTCCACCCCAAAAGTTGTCTTAGCGTGAAGTACCATGAGGGTTTTCTATTCCACTGCATTAAAAAAAAATCTGATGTGGGCAACACATGACTTTCCTTATATAATGCAATGAATTTACTACTTTTACAGTTTAAAAAAATGTTATTCTTATAGTAGATACATTCTTTCCAAAATATTGAATTTTCTTCAATTAGTCGTCATTTTCATTGATTTTGCGTCATTTTTATCAATTTGGCAAGATTTTTGTTAATTTGGCAACAAATAAAAATGCCGCCAAGTTGGCGACATTTAGCCAAATTCGTCGCCAAAATCTCGCTAAGCGTTATGGACGGACATTTGACGCCATATGGCGTTCAAATACAAAAGTATTACTCAAAGTATCTTTTTTCAAGAATGGAACGAGTTAGATCCACGAGAATGATGTCACCCAATGTATCGCATGGTATTGCATATGAAAAGTGAACATGTTTCTCAATAGGAAATATTTTTGTTTTATTTTATATATCTTTTTCATAATTTTTTTGAAAAATGTGCAATATCTCGAGAACTGCTCATGTTAGCGTTCTAAAATTTATGTCAATCGTTTTCTAATAAAAAATTACATAAGAAATGTCTATTTGCGTAACTTTATTAGCGGTTTTGATTTTTTGACGATTTTTTCAAAATTTCACGCGAAAATTTAGGGGGGCTCTGAACATTCAATTACGTATAAAAACATTAGGCTTCCAGTATTTATAGATTGCAATTTTTGTACCAAATTTCGTTCGAATCGGCCCATTCGTTCGTCAGTTATCGTTTCCACGGTCACACACACACACACACACACACAGACATCGCTTCAAAAATTTTTGATTCGTGATCAGGGATGCTTGAAACGTGCTCTCCCGTCGAAAACTCGAATTCGAATTTTCGACCCCGTCACAATACTTCCCTTATACATTATGTATATAAGGAAAGTAATAAGGACAACTGTCTTCGTTCTAGAGAAATTTCCCCTGATACAGACTTTCTTAAACACCCTGTATATACTGTAATAAAATCGCAATCGGATAAATAAAAATTTCCATATTTTGATAAGTAAAGAGCATGTATTTTAATATAGATGCAATTTTCCTATAGTTTCTCTAACGCCAAATTTTGTAAGCTCGTGATGCAGATACAGCGAGTTACTTACATTTAGGAGGACTCGTCTAAAGATGGTAGACCTCAGGCAGTGTATTAGTCAATCCGGCATAGCACTATCATTGCAGATTGCAAAATCCACGCACCGGTTTTCCTGATTAGAACAGAACTTAACTTGGATGTCTAAACAAAGTTTCGTACCGTTGCAGTACATATTAAGTTGTTTTATGGAATTGCAGGTAATGGCTTTTCCATGCTAATGGGTGCATAACAAATGCGAAAGCAATCCATACCCACAGTAAGAGTTTAAATCAATTTCGGGAACGCCTCCTGTAGACGGGTTCTGCATGCATGTAGTTAAACTGTATTTATCAATTTATCAGTCTTTTATCTATTTTGGAAGAAGATGTGTTTCACCACTTTACTTTTATGTTGATATCTCAAAATAAGAAATTATGAATAGAATTATTCAATTAAGCATGGAAAACGATATGTATTCTTTATTAATTTGCCCTGTCCACTTGATCGTTCTCTGTGGATCATGGCCAGTATTTCCCAATACTTAAATATTCCAGAATGAATGATTACAAAAACAAAAAATACAATTTCAAAAGTATACAAGTATTCATATTCTTATATTATAAAAAGTAAATTGTATTTTATAAAACGAAGGATGCGGTCACACTGTCAGAGAATAATTTTTGTGATTGACTTTCAAAAATGACCTGCACCGTATTTTGATTAAATGCCAGCAAAACATCAGAACCTTTGTACAACCTGTATGTAAGAGGATTGAGCTCAATCCGTTAAGATAGTATAATGTACAGTGAAAGAAGGGATCGAAAATTCGAATTCGAATTTTTTACGGAAGAGTGTGTTTCAAGTTCTGAACTCGAATCGATAGTTTTGAAGATGATGTCTGTGTGTATATGTGTGTGTATATGTGTGTGTATGTGTGAGCGTGTCCGCGAGTCTATGGAGATGATATTTCACAAATGAATTCAGCGTTTCGAGCGAAATTTCGCACAAAAAGTACAATCGGTGAATACCGGAATCCTGTTGTTTTAAATGCAATCGAATGTACAGAAGACCCCCATATTTCCGAATGGTATTTTGAAAAAAAGCCTTCAAATATTAGAACTTTCAATAATATTACGTAAATAATAATTTCTTATGTAATGTTTCATTGAAAAACTATTGGCATAAATTTTAGAACTCCAGCATGAACCGTATTCGATATACTTTCCATTTTCAAACAAATTTATCAAAAAAAAACATAACATAACAAAAGTATTAACTTTTGTGAAATATGTTAACTTTTCATATGTAATATTTTGCGATAAATTTGTTAATACCATTCTCATAGATCTAGTTATTTTCATTCACGAGAGAAAATACTTTGAGTAATAGTTTTGTATTTTAACGACTAACAATTCGCCAAGTGTCGTTTATATGTACGAAATGCTCTTCTTTCCGTTTGCCTGGAAAATTCCCTAAATGCAGACTTGGTGCTACATTTAGGGAACTCGGTTACTGATTTAGCGTAATATCGGCAATATTGCGATAATTCGCCTCATATTGACGGAATTATTGTTAAAATTGCAAAATAAACACCAAGTTAACGAAAATGACAAGTTGATGATTTAATTACTAAAATATTTAATATTTGGACTATATTTTTTATTGCGATTGCTATTAATATTGATAATTATCACATTACAGTTGGGTAAAATATATATGTTAATTGGGTATTTTTAATTAGTTTTACATGATGTTGTCATCCAGAAATGTACCAAATATTCAATTCAACAATAAAAGCATTGTGCAGTAGAGCTTTTACATCATATTTTCACTGTGAAAGAAGTAAATTCATTACATTATATAGGGAAAGTCACGTGCTAATCCACTACATATTTTTATAAATGAGATTTAATTGGGAAGTTTATTGTTAAAATTTCAAAATAAACACCAAGTTAACGAAAATGACAAGTTGATGAATTAATTATTAAAATATTCAATATTTGGACTATATTTTTTATTGCGATTGCTATTAATATTGATAATTATCACATTACAGTTGGGTGAAATATATATGTTAATTGGGTATTTTCAATTAGTTTTACATGATGTTGTCATCCAGAAATGTACCAAACATTCAATTCAACAATAAAATCATTGTGCAGTAGAGCTTTTACATCATTTTTTCACTGTGAAAGAAGTAAATTCATTACATTATACAGGGAAAGTCACGTGCTAATCCACAACATATTTTTATAAATGAGATTTAATTGGGAAGTTTAAGTAATCCAAAAGACAACATTTTTTTACTGTTTAGGTGACATTTTTACTTTCCCTGCAACACATGGTAAAGCATAGGGAAAATATTGGAATAATTTCAAGAGTCACAACTCGAGTTGTCGACGGATCTACACGTTTTGGGATCTCTAGAATACGACAAAAATATTTTTAGTGTAACGTCTGTGTGTGTGTGTGTGTCTGTCTGTGTGTCTGTCTGTCTGTCTGTGCAATGTTTGTATCTAAAACCCACAAGTGACTATCTATCAAGTAACTACCCACAAGTGTTATCTATCCACTCTAACTCAAAAACTAATAGACCAATTTTCATAAAATTTGGTAGGTAAGGCACTTGTAGGTGACCTTGGTACTGATTAGTTTTTGGTTCTATTCGGGATAACAGAGCCCGCCTTTTTTGCAAAATGGCCGGCAAAAATTGTATGTATCCACTCTAGCTGAAAAAAGAACAGATCAAATTTTACAAAACTTAGTAGATAAGTCACTTGTGGGTTATCCTGGTGCTGATTAGATTTTTATACGATTCGGTAAAAAATAACCTGCTTTTTTTGCAAAAAATCCCACAAAATTCATCAAAATCTAAATTAAAAACAAAGTATATTCAAATATATCCATCAAATGCTTGTTTTATACGTAATTTTTAAGAGATAAAAAGAATGAGACCAACCCCATTACACAAGAACTAGCTGTTCTGCAGATATTTTAGTTTTTTCGTATTTTCGCTACGCCACATTTGAAAATACGTCCAGTTGCCAAATAAGAACGAAACTTGAATTAAATTGAATGAAAATAAAGAGAACGTGAATATAAATCTGCAGGGAAAGTCATGTGCTGCCCACATCCGATTTGTTGTGTTTCACATTGCAAAAAAAAATGTGTAGTCTTTATTCACGAAACTATAACAAAGTTCTTCTATTAGCAAATTATGAATAAAAATAACAGTGAAGAAACCTGTCTTCAGTATTTGTATAGTTTAACATAGAAAAGCATAATACATTTTGCTTGTTTTGATTTGAGTCGTGCTTATAACATAATAGGACGCAAGTGGAATGTAACACCAAATAAGAGCAATTTATGAGTGTACGCATAAAACTCATAAATCAGATTATTTTTACGAAAGATCTCGACGCTTCCAAAATTCACCGTTCTTCAAATTTCACGGGACTATTTCTGCTTCTAAAACTTCCTCGGTATTTGGCAACCGTATATCAGTAGTCTAACCACTGGTGTATATATCAGGCATTCCAGGTAATAAATTGGCTGATGGGTTGGCTAGAAAAGGTTCGAGCACACCCTTTTTTTGGTCCAGAGCCAGCTTGGGGTGTCTCTAATGAACTGATGTGAAGGACTGTTTATGGCATCTTTAGAAACCGGCAGTGCTTTAGAAACCGGCAGTGCATCTTTAGAAACCGACTGTTTATGGCATCTTTGGAAACTGCCGCAACATCACGGGTCAGAGGCATGCAAAAGAACTGAACTGTAAGTGCCCTAGTGTGCATCATAGGGAGCTATTCAAGCTCAACAGAACTGGCATTAGAAGGGCTGCTGGGCTCCTTACTAGGCACTGCACCCTTAAGCGACACCTAAGCATTATGGGTGTCAGTAAGGACCCGATCTATAGAGGCTGTGAGTATAGCAAAGAAACTGCCACACACACACTTTGTGAGTGTGAAGTATTTTCTGCCTATAGGTTCAAACATTTGGGTCGACATGTGATCGAGTCCTGGGAGTTACAGGATATTCTTGTCAAGTGCCTATTTATCTTTGCTTCGGCTACTGGTCTTTTCTCTTAGGACTTCATATTTTGGGGATATTGCAATAGACCTCTGGTGGATGGGTTAGGCTCTTTTTGAGCCACCCACCTCTAAGTCATAAGTCATAACCACTGGTGTATGATGGTTTATAACATAATGTCTTACTCTAATATGTTTGATAAAGCTACTTTATGTGCTGTTACGTGCTATTTTATGTGCTTGGTAAAAAAATGTCAGATGTAAATTGGTCAGAGGGCATCTGGTTTCTTTTTGTAAACTGTAGAAGGTCGGTACATGTTTTTGTATTTTATCAATTTTATCCATAACATATAATAAAAAAAAAAAAAAATTTCTTCTCAGAGTCAAACAATATTTGGGTAAGAAATATATACCATATAGTATTGGTGGCAATGAAATTTGCCATCTGTGTACTTATAAAAAAAATCATTTGAAGAATATACTTCTCAGTATGTATTATACGTATACAGAGTATAGAATAAGTCTGATATTCATTCAGCATTAAATTTCAAAATTTTAGCATTATTTTTTTTAATTTCAAGTAGGAGGGTTCTAAGGATTTTTCAGTCCATTTACATGTTTCATTTCCGGCTAAAAAATTGTAATTTTCCTTAAAACATCTATTTTTCAAAATTGCCTATAAATAGAGTTTATGTGATTACTGATGTGGATTTAGGATCCAATTATGGGGGAAGTATAGGGTGGTTCACTAAAAATTTTCACTTTCCAACCTCCCGTTCCGAAATTTTCCTCGAATTTTTTATTTATGAATCGGATATAGAGAGATAACTGAGATGATGCAATTTATTTTGTACGATTGGCTGTAAAAGTAGATTAGATGACAACTGCTATTTGTTTAGCGTCACATTTGAAAAAGTGAGGAGGGTAATCACTATTAATTTTTGCTTCAAGTTCAAAAATTTTCTTTAGACTATCTTTAGACTGTCTATAAATAATGACTAATACGGATTCATCATCAAATTCCAAAGGGAATGAGGTTTGCTAAATATTTCCATTTCCATTTTTTATCAATTTCTATTCAAAGAGTTTCATTTTCCTTACGATTTACCGCGAATATAGCCAATCGCCTAGTTTCGAATACAAGCAGTATCAAATCTTTTTCAAATATTCAAAAATATACGGATTTTTTCTTAGATCTTGTTGGGAAATTATTTGCAGACCAACAAAATCACAAGTAGCATTCTTTTTACGGTGTTTAAAGGTTAAAATGACTTTTAACCTATATTTTCTGTCTGTCCTTAATAATTTCAAAGTCTGACTGCTAAAAAATCGTTTAAAACCCCTACGAAATGATTTTTGCAACGCAATTAAATTTGTGAGGGGTCTCTAGATTCATGAGGTATGATGATTAAAAGGGAATAGAAAAATCATGATAAAGTGTTGCATGTCAATAAGTTTGACATTTTATTTCGTCACAAATTTGCCCTTTTGAGATCCAATTAATTTTTAGTTTGACTTTGGACAATATTTTTGTAATTTACTGGTGTTCACTACATAGGTTATATAAATTTTTTAACAAAAATATGGCACATTGTTTGAATTATTATTGCATAATTTACTGCCATCTTTAAAACATTTGTGCAATTGAAACTACATGACTACAATCAACAGTTTAAAAATATTTTTTCAAACACCCAGTATGCGCTGACTAGTTTGATTTTATTTTATATGATTCCAGTAAAATTACCGATGTAGGCTAAAATAATTTTAAAAAGAATTTATATCCCATGAAGTGTAAAATCAGCTGATTAATAACACTAGAAATCACTCAAACCACAAGGTGTCACAAATATTCCCTTTACTTATGACATATATACATATCTCTAAGCCATCCCGATAATCCAATATGCAATTGCCTCAAGCTAAAATGTATACGTAATTACTATGTTAACATTCCATATTTAGTAGAGAATAATAATTTTAATTGATGCGTGTTTAATACGTATACCTTCCGGCTATAGCATGAAATAACTAGAGAGTCATTGCTGACAGAATAGCAATAACTTTTCCATTAAAACATGTTTTTAATAAGTAGAAATCAACGAAACTGATTTAAAGTGACATTTTTGAGCAAATCATTTTGATAATTAATGTGTATGGAATATTGAATACTGCAATAAAATTTTCATTACAGCAAGAAAATATAGAGTTCGAGGCTCCACTTAAATTTCTCGTATATTCATATATTCTTCAGGTCAATTTATGCCACAATTATTAAAATAATGTATCCTAAAAGAATATTGTCTACCACCAAAACAAATCGCTATTAATTTTGTTTCATTAATGGAATGCATTTTGCATGGATTTAATTTGCAAATTCCAGTTTTCTAGTTTGCATTTCCACTACCTCTATCCAACTGCAATTGCGGAATTACCACATGAAAAATGATTTTTTCATCAAAATAATGATTATCAGTTGTACTATTATAATTCCCCAAAAGATTAAGGAACTAAAAAAAAAATTAAAATTAAAAAAAAAAAGTTTTGAAATTTAAAATGTTTCAATTTTATTTCATGATGTTATAGAACATTTTAAAATGATTTTATTTTTGAATAATTCCATGAGAATATTATAGAAAGATTTCGTTTTTTAATAATTTCAGGAGAATATTTTAGAATGATTTCAGTTTTGAATAATTTCAGCAGAATATTTTATAATGATTTCATTTTTGAATAATTTCATGAGAATATTTTAGAAAGGTTCCCTTCTTGAATAATTTCATAATTATATTAGACAGACAGCGCGGCAGATACATACATAAACGATCCTACACAGAGTGGTATATTTTTAAAATTTTCAAAATTGGTTCTAAAAACTGGAAATGTGCATTGAAAATATCGGATTTGAAATATATCAGGAAAATTTCTTTTTTCCTAGCATAAAATGAGGAGGAATTAAAATTAAAGTCTAATCTCTGTTTAGAATAAAATATAAAATTTTTAGTTTTGCTTCACAATCTTAATTATTGGAATCACAATTTTTAACATAAGTGTAAAAGAATTGCGCCTAATGGAATTCCAATTTAAAAGGGAATTTTTGTATGTCATCATGTGCCACATAGCGGTTCTCTATCTACTAGACGTAGATTATAAAATAACACATACCATTAAAATGTTTCTCACTTATAATCATAATTGCTGAGCGGTGTTTCTTGATTTTACGATTAGAGCTCAGACATAATGCGCTATACGTTCCGGTCAGGTATGTACAGAGTGATTAAAAATGTTGTCGATGATAAGTGAACAAACAGTACGGTTTCGGGCAAAATTGAAAGGACGCATTCTTTTGGCGATTATAAAGAGGGTTTCTCATTTTCTGGAACATATTTAGCTTGTGTTGAGTTTTCTTTGCTTTTAGGAATCGAAAGACTTAACAATGCACATTTTTGTGTGAGTTCTAGGGCAGATTCTAAGAAAAGGCTGGAGGTTCGATCAAATGTACCGTCTATTACCTTGCGTGTTAGTTCTTCAGAATTTCATTCTAATATGTTAAAAACATTCTCTGCAAACGATAGACATTCTCTGCAAACGACGGTTTGTGCAATCGTGAGATACGCTATACACCAACTGTAGCTAGCTAACAATCCAATGACACCAATGTTACTCTGCGAATCATTCAATATCAGTACCTGTCATTGCACAGCTATTGCATTCGTAGTATGTTATTCTAGGCATCTTTAAGAAGTCTACCACGGATAATCCTATATGGATCATTATATGCAGCAGTATTGAGTTAAATAATACTGGGTGACGTTCGAATGGCGATGAGTGTTGTTTACTGAAGAATACCACTTCTGTCTGGAAGCGGATGACAACCTTATGGAGTTGTTCATGGAGTAGGTCAAGCTCATGCTCTTATTTGGTTTCGCCTATCAAGCCGTAAGCGGCCATCATATCTGGAGCGACAGAATAGATAGATATACCTTCTGACAGCAAGCCTTCTCTATTGCTTTGAGGTACTTTGTCAGTTGACTTCAACATCCTCCCGTAGATGGCTATGTATTATATGTAGAGATATATATTATAGAATATATTTTGTAGCATGATAATGCTGGACATACTTGACGCATGTTTCACAAGAGCGTCTCCGAAGTGCTGTTACTTTTCTATGGTCAATCCATGTTCCAGAACTGTGATTCATCGATGTAATTGGAGATTCGTTAGAAATACAATTAATGTCATCATGGATTGTGAGAGAATAAGTTCAATAATTGCAGAATACTTGGCAAAACACGATTACACTGTTATTTGACTCCATAAGTCGACCGTACTAACATATTCAAAAATATGGTCTGGAGAAAATTACTAGGATAAATTAAATTTAAAATAATTATGTTTCTTTGATGATAGCAAAGTTATATTGGTAAGATACATTTTGCGATTTTTTTAAAACTAGTCGATTAATCGAAGCTTTTGTTAAGTCCAATGTTAAAAAAAAACCCATATGAATCAAACGGTGAAAGATTCCAATAATAGCAAGAAATTCCTTATGAAATACTCACATTGTTTGTGAAACATTTGGTCTATAAATCAAAGATTCAAAGAAGAAGGTAGGCAACGTATATTAAAAGATGTTTGATTCGTGTTCATGGATGCTCAAAACGCGTAAATTCATCAAAATCGAATAGTCCGAAAATAGAACTCATCTTCATTTATCTTTACTCGTATTACAATTTGTAAGAAATGTGGAACTAAACAAATAAAAAATATGGCTTTTTTTACTATTGATTATTTTTAAATAAGTATATTTCATCTCAGTATTCCTAGATTATGACGAATTGTCTATAAACAAATACATATTTTTAAAATTAATTAATGTGCTAAGCTTTGTATGTTGTACACACATAATTTAGTAAAATTCTACCAAAAATGTATCTACATAATTCTATTTTCCTGCATTAAATTACCTGATATATGGCCTTAAACCAAATTCTGAAGTAGATTTTTTTTATTTGGAACATTTGTGGATGCAATGCAAATGATATTGAAATACACGAGACATCACAGAAGTTTCCAAGCTAAAATATATTACAGACATTATTCTTCGGGTAAAATGGTTGAAAATGTAACTTCGCATAAGAGAGTACAATTTTCCTTGCTCATGCATTATTTATTTTCTATTTTCTAAGTTTGTCTGACAGTATAAAGAAAGTACAATTCTTATGCCGAACAGATGTATTCAATATATGAAACAAAACAGTTTCATATGATGTTTCGTTTCGATGAGTTTCATTTTTCAATGTCATATTTTGGAAACGCAAGGATATGCGCCAAGATGTATGTATTTTAAATACCTTTTTGCTTTCTCAACTTAACTGTTATAAATATCGTAGCACCATAAATGTTATGAAGAGGGAATTTGGAGTTCAAGCTTGACTTACGTGCTTTGAAAATAGCTGAACTGAAATCAAAAGTTAAACCAATGATATTAAACCTTGTGTACATAAAGCTTACATTAAAATTTAGAGCTCAGCCGATTGGTGCGTAAAACATGAATATGTTTCAGAACAAAAAAGAAGTGCAACCATTTTTATTCACGCAAGCTCGGCATCTGAAATACGAGCACACGTTGCTGACGGTATGAGAAAATTTACCATATTTACCATCACCACGAAGAGAAATATGAAAGATAAAATCGAAGGAGGAGAAAAAGTGATGCAGAATACTACGAATGACCGTTGAAAACCATGGAGGGAAGAATAATTAGACGAAATTAAATAATGAATGAAAAGGAAACAAAGAGGTGAGAGAGCATATACCAGAACAAATAGAAGCAACTGAATGGTAAGTAAACTTATTAAAGGGGTAATGGAAGACTATGAGGCATGTTTAAACCAGCTGTAAAATATATAAACAAGAAAAATGAGTAGAAATAACTAAAAATGATGATACAATAATTAGAGAAAACATGCCTAAAAGTGGAAAACAAATGAGCATGAAAAAACTGGTTTTGAAATCAAATGAGCAAACTTCTTTAAATAAAATTGCGAAAAAAACTAAATTTCTAAAGGAGCTAAGCAGATCTGAATGGAAAATTAAATCAGAGATTTCCAAGCGGAAAGGAAGAATGGGCAGTGGGCATTACCAACGGACTTTGATTAAGAAACAATGGAAAACATTTTAAGCAAAACTCAAAAACTGAATTAGGTGTTTTTCCTGATGTAAATAATCGCTTAAGGTGTTATTGATCTTGACCTCTGAAGAAATTAAAACATAATTATTCCAAGAATCGGATTCTAATCATATTTTGACGAAGTTTGTACAGAATTGATTTCTGTTACAGCAGTTTTTCAGCTTTTTTGATTTAATGTTTGAATTATAGTGTATTTGTGTACGCATCTGATAAATAAATACTTCGTTAGGCAATAGCATAAATGGTTGAATGAGGTATCAGCGGATTACAGAAATAAATATAAACTTCTTAAATGTTAATAGTACAGATTACTAGTACCAACAAAGGCGATATCAGACGTCCAAATACTAATATTGAGGTCGCATTTGCATGTACTAATGTTCTGTCTCATTAATCCTGATGAACAAGTTTAATTTTTTCCGTTGAAACTGGTTGACTTTTCCTAACGAAATTTTTGTTTTCATTCCTCAGTATTGTGCTGAAAGAAAAGCTATTATTTAAACACATTAAGCTCATGATTTGAAATGCTGCCTAAACTCGCCATTAATTCTTTATTCGAATTCCTAATAAACAGGTATATTAGCATAATACTTCATAATTAACTTCGCCCAACTGAAACATAAAATTCAACATCATTTATTAAACGTACACATATTTAAGATTCCCTTACATTAGATATATATTTAAGAAGAAAACTGGATGTATGAAACCAGGCATTTATTTGCCGAAAATCAATCATTATAGGGTTTTATAATAGCTGACAGCTATATACCTCTGTTATTGTCTTTAGAGGTTGAACCAAATGTGGGTCATTCATTGTTGACGATCACATCACTTTTCGATCTCAATGCTAACTTCATATCGACTGTTAAAACACACTCTTGACCAACATTACCTCTCAATTCTTAAAGTTGACATGTTCACACCATTTCTTCATATCGACTGCTGAATTCGTATGTAACTTGATGCAATGCATGTTCTCTGTCTGAAACAAGGACACTTATCTTGTGAACCTATTCGGCCTGCTATCTCAGCGTTTTGCTGAGGTCCAGATACGCCCTCCGTATCTGATTGGTTGTCCTCAGGGCGATGAACTAACACTTCCTCATTGGTGAATTCTTCAACAAATCTGTATGGTTTCAGCTTAGACCTCCAGTAACTTCTCTGATTCGACCAGACCTGTAATTTAATAACCCTTATTTATTGCGTTACTGGCCTTTCGGATCAGAGTTGTTGTAAACTGGTACCTACAAGTCAGGGCTTTTTATCTGGCTTGGTAGATAACATAAATATACGTACATTAACACTGCATACATATCTATTGTTCTTACATATACTCCCCCTCACACAAGTAAACAAAAAAGGAGAAACACCAAATATTTATGTTATTGGTAACTCTATAATTGTCATTTTTCTTCACCAAAAATTTGTCATGGGTAGCTAATACAAGTCTGCAAAAAGTCTTGTCGTAAACGCATGAAAGGTTTTTACACCATATATATGAGTTACATGTATTAATCAACATTAAATCGAGCTTTAAAAGAAAGCAAAATTTAAATTTTAAATAATTTACTATATTTTATGAATGCACATACACTCGCCTACTATTTATGAATTTATATACCTTTACCTCTTCCATAATAAACAACTTTTTAGCAAATTAAATAACGTTATTAACATTCTTGTTTCAATGTTATTTTATTACATAATTCATAATTAATTGATTTAAACCTTGATATTTTCATAAAATACATCACATTTGATTAGCATTTAACATCACAGTCCATAACTATTACCTTCTTTTTTTAACTCAACAGACATATTTAACTCACTTCAAAAATGTCTACTGTATACATGTCTACTTACATGCCATGCCCCAAAACGTATCCTTTAAAAAAAAAGAAAAATAGGCTGAACCGCACTTCGACGAACTTGCTTTTTCACCGTGGTTTGACAACTGATGTCTGGGCTTAATTACCACCTAATCCTTCTAATCACCGACCCCTACTGTATCGATATTTCAACCAGTTCTATACTTAAAGAAAAAAATTACCACTACAACTCTACGGTGATGAGATCCGCGCGGTAGATGATCTGCACCCAAACCATGCCATCAAAGAATACAAAGACGCCTGGATGTTTTTCATCAAGGATTTCCGTATTTAGAAGTATCGGAAAATTTTTTCCTTATCCGTCCAGCATGTCAATAGATGTTGGACTACCCATATACCTACCTTATCTTGAAATGCATTTCCCCTTTATTTTGAAAAATCATTTCGTTTAGAATAATTCCTACCCTATTATTATTGCACTTCCGTATAATCGTGCTACATCGTGTGACTCTTTCTTGCTATTTCATTTATGTTCCTCATGTATTCTCTCAAAACTTTCATTTTCCAAACTCATCTTTGAACATACTTAAAAGACATTATCTAATTATAATCCCTGATTATATAAATTGTAATTAGTGGGGTGTCTATAGTATATTTTATCAAAGTTAACTTTAGGTGCCTTACTTACTAATTAAATTTTGACCTGAAACACCATATGACCATTTTATTACAATTTATCAACTGTTTAAACCATTATATTGAATTATTTATTTTAAATTTTAATTATCATCTCAAGAGATTCCCTATTGAAATTATGTATTTTAGTTATATTGCTTATATCATTTCTAACCGCCAGTACCTTCATTTAAATGCCATGTACTCTGTTTATTATTTGTATAGTTGTATAACGTTCCCTATTCTGCATTCATTCTTCCGTTCTTATATCATGCGTTTTTTCGTAACTAATTTCTTTCCTAATATTCTTCAATTTAAATTTTAAATTTCCAACTACCTCCTATATTATCAAACTATTTCTTTTGAACTTACATAAATTTAAAATTTTAAACGTCTGTGAAATTTAATTTCTGTCCAAGAAAACAATTTTTTAAACTTATTTATGAATTAATTCCTTGCATCTATTTACTTATCTTAAAACTATTTTACTTAATATCCTTGAATTAAAACCCCAACTTTATTGTAACCTTTCGCTAAGTGATTTGTTTACCTTTTAAAATTAAGCTAATGAGTTGAGTAACACTTCTTCTGTATCTCACCTATAATATTTACATTTTGTCGATGCGTCATAGAGTTAAGTTGAGTTGAGTTGCAGTGACTCGTTCCTTCACCTGTCAAAGTACCTTGACTCACATAGTTTGTAAACAAACTTCGCAAACATGAATTTATTTATTTACCTACTTCATTATTTTACTATCCTTTCGATTTTAAAACATTTGTATTTTTAAATCGAGGATTTATTTACTCGACTTCACCTACAACATTTATAAGAGTTATTTATTTTTTATTTTTTCAACATCCGTGGCATATATATTTTCATCTTCTACAATTTGTTCTATATGGCATCTATTGGCGTGAATGTCCTTATTTCCATCGTCTGTGTCATACTTTTTTTACTTAATACATTTTGTGCCGTATAACATTTGATAGCGTGAATTTCAATTCGTTCATCGTCCATGCTATATTTATTTCTAATGATCAATTTATTTTTCTTTCCAAGTTGTAGTGCCCGAAAAGATTCCTGATATCTATCTTGTAGCATATTGGGTTCATTTTCCGTTTTCAAAACTACGGTGTCTCCGATGTGCATTTCTTCGTTAGTAATTCTATTGAAATTTTAAATTACTACAACTTTCATATTTTTATTCAATGTAATTTTAACTTGGTTATTTATCACAATATTAATTTTGTTATTTTTTATTACAGTTCGAATTTTCTCCAGATGAAAAGATTGCTTTCCCGCGTTGTACAGATACAAATATCACCTCCTTATCCTGAAATTTTTGTTCAAGTTTTAATTCCTCAGCGGCAAAATGACCTAATTTCAGAGCCAGTCTGCGCGAGAGAGTGACGAAAACCTGGATGTCAATATTTAACCTCATAACGCAATTATTTTCATCATCATTATTATTCTTTCAATATCAGCAAAATTTCCATTATCGACCTGTCGTGTCTAGTGTTGCTTATCTTTATTATTTTCAGTAAAATCGAACATAACTTTCTCCTTATCTTGTGTGACATTTGGATTTTTCGCACTAGTCACGGTTTTAAATTAATTTACTGTATCATCAACATTTTTAATATTTTTACCATATTCACAAACATTATTACTTACTTGGCTACATTCAACAATTTGTTTATAATCCTTTTGCGTGAATTTTAAACTAATCTGCTTAGTTTTAGTTTCATTATAATCTTTATTATCGATCTAAGTCGATTTAGGGGATTTCTCATTTATGTGCTCACCATTTAAATTAAATTTAGCATTACGCGCATCATTTTTATTTGTAATCAACTCTTCATCTCCTACATTTTCATTTTTTGTTATCATTTTATCTACATTATTCTCTTTACATTTATTTATCTCAATTTTCTTGCTATTAACAGTAGTTCTTACGAGTCAGATTTTTTTGTCTGGTTTGATAGATATCATAAATCTAAGTATGTTCACGCTTCCCATAAGTCTTCTGGTCTCACAAGTATCTTTTAAATAAATTTTTAATATCAAGTTAATACTTTATATACCCTAAATATTATTTTATATATTAAATTAATTAAATATACGTTATTCTGCCAAAATTTAATACCTTAACAGCATTTATATTTAAAGTATTATATCATTTTCCTACAAACTGTTACTAATGATCAGTAATTGTTTATCAGTAGGATATAATGTTATGAAAATTTTAATTCCAAATAATTAGTGCTCTAACTATATACATTATATAAACTAAATGTAATCCAATATTGTAGATAAGTAATTCATAAAATGGTAGAGTTATGGTCATTTCTTAGGTCATAATGTACATATTTTAGAAATAAGTACTAAATGCACAAAATTATTCCAAAAGTATGCAAAGCATTTTCAGTGGCTCAATGTGTTTACCCTCAAAATTAATTATTGAAAAGTTATGAGGAAAGCATTACACATAGACAAAACATTTTCTGTACATATAGTTAATCAGAAAACACTGGGTAAATCCAAAAATTGATTTATGTGTACTAACACTTGAATAAACCATGTAATTGTGTATAAATGAAAAGTAAAATACATTTTTAAATCTTGAGTAAATATTTCAAAAGTAAATTTTACATAAAATATGATTTCTCACATTTCAGAGTCTCCAAGAAGTAACTCATCGCATATGAAAGTTGCTCTAAATAAAGACGCAGTAAACACAAATAACTAGAATGAAAACAGAGGGGACTGCAACCTAAAGGTTATATCGGACACAAACTTTACGCTAATAGTTTCTCAGTGCACGTTAGAGAACTTTGGTATTTCAAAAAGCAGCCCTTTCTCGCAACGCAGCATTTAAAATAAGCGAACTTTTTATTATTTGAACTCGTATTTCAAAACGCATGGTGTAATTATTTAAAAAAAAATCCATTTTATAAAATAAACTATAAATGCGTAGTCAATGAAATGAATAAATGGAAAATAAACTCAAAGGAAAATTTAATATGATAAGCGTTCTACTTAAATGTTGTCCTATCCTAAGCTTCAAGTAGCCTATATTGCTTAATATAAGATCTTCTAAAAAACACATTTCATAAACAAACAATTTCAGTTATGTTACTTTTTCTTAAATCACAAATTATTAAACATTAAAATCATACCTCAAACATTTCATTACCGTCTGGTGTTAACCGTAATTTCACAAAATTTATATTGAGACAAATCGGCAATATTTGAATAGTGGAAACTTGGACGCAAAGTTTATCGATATTCCAGTATGTAATCCTACACACTACCACTGCAGATATCAGCATGCAGCGACGGTTTTACGATTAGTATGAACTTGTCAGCATGAAATAACAGATAATTCCAAAGCCAGCAAAAACTTCTATAAGCTACAAGTTTGCAAGCTTATATAAGAAACGACAATTTCAGTCTTTCCACGCGGCCGACATGAAACTCATGTAATCAACTGATAATTAAAATTAGTCAATATATTTCAAATATTTGGAGTTATCTTCAATAAAAGCATATAAGACGCAGTAAATCTAAAAGCAGGTAAAATATGTAGATAAGTCCATACTATAAAATCATTTACAGTACACCACATAAACTGTTTGCAACTGAAATCGCAACACCATGAAGAAATTGATGTATCCTTATGAAATTTACAGAATATAATTGTAACATAACGATCTGAAAATGATCAAAAAATCATATCTGGAAAATGAAAGCATGGAACTTTATTGACATTAGATAAAATATGGAAAAGGCCCACCCCGAGCAGATATGCAGGATTGAATACGACAAGACATCCCGTTAATGAGATGCTCAATGGTATACTGAGGGATTGCATTCCGCGCAGCATGCAATTGGGCTTGTAACTGAACATGGTTTGCTGGAATTGGGAGTTCTCTTAATCGGCGACCCATGATGTCCCAGATATGCTCAATTGGCAACAAATGCGGAGAATATGCTGGACAGGGCAGGATATCAAAACTTTGTAGACTATTCATAGTTTCCCTGCAGTATGTGGCCTGCAAATATCCTGCTGAAAAAGTGGTCCAGGTCTGGTTGACATATATGGCAGTACCACAGGTCTCAACATGGTCAACATATATGGCTGTACCACAGGTCTCAACATGGTCAACATATATGGCTGTACCACAGGTCTCAACATGGTCAACATATATGGCTGTACCACAGGTCTCAACATGGTCAACATATATGGCTGTACCACAGGTCTCAACATGGTCAACATATATGGCTGTACCACAGGTCCACCAAATGGTATACTAGCCCAAACCATGGTGCTATGTAGAGGGGCTGTGTGGCGACTGATAGAGAAAGCTTCCTGGTGGCATTGTTAAAAGCGCCGTCATACGCGAGTATTGTTATCTCGTATGGCAAAACAAAATCGTAATTCATCCGTGAACAGAATGTTTCGTAATTCTGTCAATCAATTGCGTCTCATTTGACACCATTGGGGGCGACGTAATCGGTCAAGATGTTGAAACGGTAGGTGTCGAAAACGCCGTCTACCTCGGAGTCCTGCGTCATGCAAACGGTTTCGAATTGTTTGCGTCGAAATCACGTTATCTGTAGCTTCAGATAAATGTCATTGTAACACGCTTAATTTGTTAAACGGCTCCCGCTCAACGCTTCTCAGAAGCATATGATCTGCATGTGGTGTGCAATAACTGGAGGCTCCACTACCTGCTCTTCGTGTCGTTTCGTTGTCTCTCACGAACCGTAACACACACCGTTGAACTGTGCTCACATCACGCCCCAATAGTTAAGCCATCCTTCGAAGGCCCATTTCACCCTCACGTAAAACATTGATTTGTTGCCGTTCCTTTGACGACAACTGAACGTATGCGGTACACCGACGTACTCTTGGCGTACTGTGATAATTTTTCAACCTGAAACCAATGACATTAAAATTTAGCTGTGATATCGCTTCTCCTTGACCGGGTGCTTTTAAGCTGCTCGAGAAGTTGTTACGTCACCATGCGTAACGAAACTGTGATCATTCGCATATCTCGCCTTGTTGTTTCTTTTGCCTGATTTACATAAAGCTACACCTACAACTTTATGGCGTTGTGATTTCAGTTGTGAGCAGTGTATAAAGATTTTCAAACAGGTTTCGAAGAGCCAGGTCATGGACGTGTCATCTGTGTTGACTACGCCTACCGCAAGATTCGCTTTTCTCTAGGTCCTTTGAGGATAGATTGTATTTCCAGACTTCTATTAGTTGTGTGTGTTACATAGATATCTCTGAAGGTCCGTAGCCTATCACTAGAATGTATTTCTTTATCATTATTTGGTATTTTCTGTTGCAAAGCCTCTTCACAACTTTGTATCGTTTTTTGGATATCAGGAACCCAGACTTACCACAATGACAGCTATTACAGAGACCGTGGAATATTTTGTTTTCAGGGTCTCCTCAAGTGGGATAAGTATCTCCACTTTGAGGTTTCGTGTAAGGTCAAAGTTTTCATCTAATTCTCGAAGGAAGGGTTATATGAATAATTGTTTCCCTCTCGATAACAATACTAGATTTTAGCGTCAATCTCACGATACTTTGGCCCTCACTCACCGCCACCCATCTGCCACTAGCAGCGTCATTAATCCTATTAAATATACATATAGTTGTGACGCTACTTATCCCATGTTGAATAGATTATGCAGTAGAAGAGGACATATGGGAGGCTCTTCACCTTGTCACAGTTTCAACATTTGCTTAATTGTGGGTTGGCATTTCTTGTGTATCCGTTTAAAGGGACGAGGCGCAATTCGAGGATTGGCGAAGTGCCAATCTGCGAATCGTGTGTAATCTCCTTTACGATGATAGTCCCTTACTCTGTCAACTGCGTAGCAAGCCAAGGTTTTTCCTTTCTGTTTTTGTTAGCTAACGCAGCCTCGCTGAACGTCTTCTTGATTACATAGAATATATGGATGCTAACGAGCCCAAAATCGGTCCATAGATGCTGGTATCTGCAAAGGAAGATTTTGCCACATTTTTGGGGAGATCACTTATGGACGAGTTTTGTGCATTATGAAGCACTCTTATATCAGACCCATCGACTTATTCAAAGAAAATATTTTAAATTCGGCAAATAGTTTAGATTATTAAATGAAAATATAAAATATACAATACGAATAATTTAAGAAATAATGTTAGGGTAACCAGATGAAACTGAATAATAAGCAATCTCCCAAATCGCAAATTATATATGAGAAATCTAATTATATATCCAATAATATTATTTTATAATTCTTTGATTTTGCACCAGAGAATCTAATGGAGAAACTCTACATAAAAACTAAAAAAAAGGTTCCAAAGTATCACTCGCTCCAGTTATTCCTATGGCAATTTACATTTTGCACATAATAGACTTGATCACAATGTCAAATGCAGTTTAAAGAATGGTAAGCAAGCGTATGTTGCGAAAGTCATTGGATTTCTTTCCTCAAAGTAACAAATATCTATCAGAAGACATGTGGAGACCAGGAGACATTTAAACATGTTTATATATAAAGATGTATGATTTCTAACGAGACATGCAAAGGCCTAGACTGGTAGACGCCAGTTTACATCGGTCCTGTCCCGAGAGGTCATGAAAACCAAAGATAAGGGGTGGGTAAAGATGAAACCATGGTATTGGTTAAATGTTTAACCAATGAGGAAGTTGCGCCACATCGCCTTGAGGTCAACCAATGATCGCCGAAGAGGCGTATCTGGACCTCAGGCAAAAATATGTAGCGACCTATAGAAGGTTCTACATAAAATTGATAGTATTAAGCAAGTACGCCCCGATGCATAGAGTGATGATTCAGAGAGTCAACAGCCAATTTGAGAATAGTTCAGTAAATGAAGACGCACGGATGCATAAAGAGGGAAAGAAAAAATCAACCTCCCGCGGCAACCAGAGTGTTTATGTCGTCTACGAGGGGAGGAATCACAGACTAACCAGATATCTTCTAGCAAATCCACAACCGAGGGCCACATTCACGAAGGGATCTTTCACCGGGTAGGGTCCCGAAGAACACCCGCCAATCCCGACGCTAGCCACCTACCGGACCTTGGCTCAGGCCATGAATAGGCACACAGTCCAGTGGTCACGGCCACCCGGAACAGTCGGGGGCAGATAGTCTCACGGGTTCGTCGGACAGTTCATCGACTACTAGATAACCCGACTGATTTTCCCCCAGAGTCGCAGAACTAGAGCTACAGAGCTCAGATCCGTAACCACTAATCAAAGAGTGGCCCGCCCCGGGGGGGGGGGCACGGATGCATAGAGTGATGATGCCGTGAAAACAGTTAAGAATCAGTAATTCACATAAATGGTGGAACATATAAGATGCGAATTAGAATATTCATGAAGTTACGTGCACGTAGTGATGATGCAGTCAGCATCAAGACAAGAATGAGAGTGTGCAAATGTTGAGAAATAATTATATAAGTCTTCAAGATAGACATTCTGTTATGAGTATCTCTACAAGGGGTGTGCTTCACAGAAGTGAAACGATAACAGAGGAATGTACATATCAATTATTAGAAAAGGTCATAATCAGTTTTAGAAATAAATATGCCTTGTGTCACGCACCCAATCTCCTCCTTAAATGCAAGTGGTAATTATTGTAATTTAATTATAATTATAATATATTTATTAAGCAATGTTTATTACTTTCCTTATATACAATAAGCTATATAAAAGTTATTGTGATGGGGTCGAAAAGCCGAAGTTTTCGACGGGAGAGTACGTTTCAAGCATCCCTGATCAAGAATCGAACAATTTTGAGGTGATGTCTGTGTGTTTGTGTGTGTGCGTTGAAGACCCAGACCACACGACCAACCCAGGGGTTTACGGTAGCAAGATGTGTGGCCGATTGTGTGTGTGCGTGTAAAAGTATGTGTGTGTGTGTGAAAGTGTGTGTGTGTGTGTGTGAAAGTATGTGTGTTCGTGTGTGTGTGTGTGTCAATGAGTCTGTGGAGACGATATCTCAAGAACGAATGGAGCGATTCGAATGAAATTTGGAACACAAATTACAATCCGAGAATACTGGACGTCTACTGTTTTTAAACGCAATCGAATCTTCAAAACCCCCTAAATTTTTGAGTGAAATTTTGAAAAATATCATAAAATCGAAACCTTTAATAAAGTTACGCAAATAGATTTTTCTTATGTAATTTTTCCTTAGAAAACGATTGACAAAAAGTTTAAAACGCTAGCATGAACCGTTCTCGAGATATTGCTCATTTTTCAAATACAGTTATCAAAAAATTCCATAAATTTAAAAAAATATTAACTCTTGAAAAACATGTTCAATTTTCATATGTAATATCATGCCATAAATTTGGTGAGATCATTGTCATAGATCTAATTTATTCCATTCATAAGAAAATATACTTTGAATAATACTTTTGCATGTAAACGCCTATAGTCATTTATCTGCTATAAGAATAACTTATTTCTCGGTCCATAATCCTTGGCGAGATTTTGGCGATGAATTTGTCGGATGTCACCAACTTGGCGACTTTTGAAATTTTGTCAGATTAACGAAAATCTCGCCAAATGAATGAAAATGACGCTAAATCAATGAAAATGACGCTAAATCAATGAAAATGACTACTTATTGACAAAAATTCAATATCTTGGAAAAAATATAAGTATCTACTATAACAATAAACTATTTTTACTTTCCATTAGAATCTCTGACCTCGCTTTACAAAATTATCTTTACATATAGATATTGAAGTAAATACCGTACTATTACTTTCCTTATATACATAATGTATAAGGAACGTATTGTGACGAGGTCGAAAATTCGAATTCATGTTTTCGGCGGGAGAGCACGTTTCAAGCATCCCTGAACACGAATTAGATGTTTTTGAGATGATGTCTGGGTGTGTGAGTGTGTGTATGAAAGTGTGTGTGTGTGTGAAAGTGTGTGTGTGCGTGAAATTATGTATGTATATGTGTGTGTGTGTATGTGAAATTACGTATGTATGTGTGCGTGTGTCTCACTTAGTCTGTGAAGACGATAACTGACGAAGAAATTTAGCGATTCGAACGAAATTTGGTAAAATAATTACAATCTATGAATACTAGAAGCCTATTGTTTTTATTCCCAATCGAATGTTCAGAATCCCCCTAAATTTTCGAGCGAAATTTTGATAAAATCATCAAAAATTTAAAACATTTAATAAAGTTACACAAATACTCATTTCTTATGTAATTTTTCATTGGAAAACGATTGAGACAAATTTTAGAACGCTACCATGAACAGTTCTTGAGATCATTCTCATGGATCTAACTAATTCCATCTATGTGAAAAGTTACTTTAGGTAATACTTCAATATTTGGACGCATATAGTTATTTATCTACTTCAAGAATAACTTATATCTCCGTCCATAACACTTGGCGAGCTTTTGACGGAATGTCGCCAACTTGACGACTTTTTAAAATGGTGTTAAATTAACGAAAATGTCGCCAAATTAATAAAAATGACGCTAAATTAATGAAAATGAAGACTAGATGATGAAAGTTCAATATCTTGGAAAAATACCATAAGAGTAGAATATAAGAATAACACATTTCTCTGTCGGTTCGTAACGTTTGGCGAGAAATTTAGTGGGATGCCGCCAACTTGGCGACTATTTTAAATATTGCTAAAATGACAAAAATATCGCCAGATTGGTAAAAAATGACTCCAAATGGGAAGTATTGTCTCCCAAATTCTGATTTCCGTCATATCACGGATATACGTTCTAGTATATAAGAAGTACTCTTCTCTCCGTTTATCTGTAACACTTGGTGATGCATTTGGTAAACTCAATGAATAATTTAGCAAAGTATTTCCAATTTGGCGATAGTTCGCCCCAGATTTACAAAAATATCGTCCAAACTGCAAAAATGACGTTAAATTAATGAAAATTACGCCTAATTGATGACTTAATTATAAAGTTATTTTAATATATGGGCTATATCGCTTATTGCGGATGCTATCAATATTGATGAATGTTTATCTTGTGTTGCCAAAGTATAAGGTAATTGAGTATTTTGAAATAGTTTTACATGTTGTCATCCGGAAAATTGCCAAATGTACAATTCAATGATAAAACATTGTACCGTGTATCTTATACATTATTTTTTTACTGTAAAACTAGTAAATTCATTGCGTTATATAAGCCATGTGTTGCCCACATCAGATTTTATTTCTGTCTTACCTTATGTCTTACAAAGCTCAGACAAATGTAGGCGGCATTCTTGAGAGAAATTAAATAAATAAAAAAACTCTACCAATTATGCTAAATTATAGAAAATAAAAAATTATTGGGGAAAATCAATAAGATTTAATTGTGATAAATTGGGTCGCATCCCGGCTTCAAAAGTGACATAATTCGAAATTTGTAATTTTTGAGATATTGCTATGGTTAAGTTGGGTAAACATTAACTTATGAACCAATAAAGTGTCTTAATAGAGTTTTCTAAATACCTTCCCCAAATAAATAAAATGGTTAACGAAATTATATAAATTGCAATACTGTGATTATAGAAAACAATTAACCAAAACTAACATAATTGACTTGTACCCAGTGGTGACTACTATTTTTCTATAAGCGGGTCTTACAGGTCTCTACCTAATGGCAATGGTTTCAATCTCTTATTATACTTTCATCATTATATTAGTATAATTATAAATAGCATAATTATGTATTCTGTAAAAGGACAAGCATTATTATATGCATGTCACGAAAAAAATGTAAGTAAAAATTGCCAAACTTTAAATAAATGTAACATATGTTACAAAATCATTTTATTTAGGATGTGATCGAGCTCTCTCTTCTTCGCCTATGAATATGTGCTTATGAGTTTTGTCTTTCCACATATATCAATTAATGTTCCATAGTTTCAAAAAATGTAAAATATTTTTGAATTTAAAGGATATGTAATAATTTCTGAAAAATGTTGCCCTCATTTTCTGACAAATAAAAATTTTATAAAGGTTGCCATTGCTCAAGTGGGGACATGATGTGTATATGGACGCGACCATATTTGACAATTTTTTTTCATGAGGATTTAGTTCTTTTTCGGAATAAATTAATATGTAAGAAAGGTTACATTTCAAATGACTACTTCAGCAGATGCTACAATAATCAAGAGAAATGCAAATATTTAAATAAATTTTCAGTATGGATAACGTATTGTCATTAATTCTTCCATACCAGGTCCAAATTATCATTTTAAGTTATATATAATCGGCCAGATCATTATTAAATTTTTTTTCGACTGCAAGCCATTTAGAAAAAATTTAGTTAATTCCAAATATATAAATAACATTGGATAGCATTATTCTATCGCTACACACAAAGGGGATTTGTGGAGTCATAATCTCCCAGTAACCCAACGAACTTCGAAGACATGATATATAGAGAATTGGAAACGAAATATTTGCTTACTACATCCCCCCTCCCACACTCACACACACACACACACAATTTTTCTGGTGAGCAGAGTATGAGTTTGCCAAAAATAAAGGTGGAAATATAAATAAAAAAATTAATTGTTTTATTAGCGTACAGTCATATCTACCAATAATAGTTTGGAATTTTTTATTAAATAATAATTGATTTCGTTCAATTGGTGTTCATTAATGATGACAAGGAATCCAGAAGGCTGCGCTGAAAAAGGTCGCAGCATGAGATCGAGGTAACGCTCTTGTACATGTGTTCCACGCTAAGAAAGTAAGGCATATTTTTATACATTGATTTTGTAAAAAAATAAGGGAAGCTAAATAGCCAATCACCATGTTTACAGGTCACGGAAGTCAAAAAATGTCATAAAAACGGAAATCTATCACACATTTCTCGAAAATGTTACGAATTGGAAAACAGACGCTAATTATGAGATCGGGGTTTTCTTATTCTTCTGGTAATTCATTTCCGCGCGATTGTCAAAACCACACCCGCGCATCGAAGATTCCCATTGCTCAACCCAAGATCAGAGTTGCCGATTACTACAGATTCTCAGTAGGTTCTACGGGATACAGCCTCATACGACGGATTACAGAATATGCATAATTTCCTACAGAGAAGTGGTTTGTGTCTAGCCCAATGTAAATGTACGGCCACATGCACGGTAATGCCATTCAAATCACGTGACGGATGGGGATTTACGGCACCGTGTAATGCAAATTAAGGTCGCGATCGCTTTTTACTGAAAGTAACAAATATGTTCCTTAAAAATTCATCATACGGCATAAATCATTAACCGGTTATTACTATAATATAATGTATAAGGAAATTATTGTGATGGGGTCGAAAATTCGAATTCGAGTTTTCGACGGGAGAGCAAGTTTCAAGCATTCCTGAACACGAATGAAAAGCTTTTGAGGTGATGCGTGTGCGTTCGTGTGTGTGTGAGTGTATGTGTTTATGAGTGTGTGTATTTATGTGTGTGAGTGTGTGTCAGTGAGTCTCTGTAGACGATATCTCACGGACGAATGGAGCGATTTGAACGAAATTTAGTCCAAAAAGTTCAATCCGTAAATACTGCAAGTCTATTGTTTTTAAACTCAATCGAATGTTCAGAACACCCCAAAAATTTCAAGTGAAAACTCACAAAAAACATCAGAAAATCAAAACTTTTAATAACGCAACCTTTAGTTACTCAAATATTAATTTCTTAAGTAAGTTTTCATTAAAAAACGATTGACACAAACTTTTTAAATCTAGCACAAACCGTTTTCGAGATATTGTACACGTTTCAAATAAATTTATCAAAATATCGCATAAAATAAAAAAAATAACTATTGTGAAATATGTTCCATTTTCATATGTAATATCATGTGATACATTTGTTGACATTATGCTCGTGAATCTAGTTCGTCCCATTCATGAGAAAAGATAATTTGGGTAATACTTTTGTAGTTGGACGCTTATAGTCATTTATCTGCTATAAGAATAACTTATTTATCCGTCCATAACACTTGGAGGGATTTTGGCGAAGAATTTGGCGGAATGCAGCCAACTTGGCGACTTTTTAAACATTGCCAAATTAACGAAAATGTCTCCAAATTGATAAAAATGACGCTCAATCAATGAAAATGGCGACTAAATGACGAAAATTCGATATCTTGGAAATAATATAAGAATCTACGAGTTCTATAAGAATAACCGATTTTTCCACCCTTAACGTTTGGATAAAATTTTGGTGACGAATTTTTATTAATATCTCCAGTTTGGTGACTTTTAAATGTCGCCAAGATGTCGAAAAGGTCACACAATTGATAAAAATTTGCGAAGTTGCTGAAACTGAAGCTGAATCAATGAAATGAATACTATTGAATGAAAGTTCAGTCAATCGGAAAGAACATAAGAATATACTATAAGAATAACCCATTTCTCCGTCCATCTGTTTGCTCGATACGCTTTGCTAGAAATTTAGCGGGATGTCGCCAACTTTTCGGCTTTTATAAATTTTGGCAAAGTGACAAAAATATCGCGAAATTCATACATAAAGATGACGCCAAATGAGAAGGAATGTTTCACAAATTCTGATTTTCGTAATATGACAGGCATGCATTCTAATATATTAGAAATGCTTTTCTCGCCGTTTGTCTGTAGCAATTGGTGATGTATTTCGGAAACTTGGCGAATGATGTAGCAAAGCATGGCTAACTTAGCAATATTTCGCTCCAAATTGACGAAAATTTCGTCAAAATTGCAAAAATACTGCTAAATTAATGGAAATGACACCTAATTGATGAATTATTTTTTAAAATATTTTAATATATTGACTATATCGCTTGCTAAGTATGCTATTAATATTGATAATTGTTAATTTACAATTGTGAGAAACATAAGTTAATTGAGTACTTTGAAATGTTATTACATGTTTCCATCCGCAAAATCGCCAAATGTACAATTCAACTTTAAAAGCCCAGTGCCGTAGATCTTATACATTATTTCTTGATTGTAAAAGGAGTAAATTCATTGCATTATATAAGGAAAGTCATGTGCTGCCAACATCAGATTTTTTTAAAGTTAAAATGGGTGAAGTGTTGTGCAGTATAATTAATATTTATATTCCAGGAACTCGCACAAGAATTGATGGTGGGTTTTTATGCGGCACAATGTACGACTTTACGATTTACGAACATGTTTATGATGAGTACTTTCATAGTATTAAGCTCCAACATAAAGTTTCTTTTAAAATGTGTACCCCACTTATATAATCAGTGATTAAGCAGGTAAATTAAAAAAAAATGGCTAAACAACAGAACCCAATACAGTAACGCAATATAGTATAACGAAAGAGAAATAAAATGAGAAAACAAAATAGAAAATTAATGAAATATGAATGGGAGAAACATAAATATATCAGTAAATGAAATGTAAAATATATTAATTCAACGTGTAGAAAAAAAGTGAAATAGAAAAACAAAAATTGCACATGGTCAAGCCATACCTCGCAAAATATGGTGCCATTGACAATTCATTAACCAGATTGCTATAATTTTTTATTGATATAAGAAGTTTCTAATAAATCCAAATCGAAAATTGGGGAGCGCTTTTCTTATAAAAGTAGAAGAAATATCAAACCAGTGACTTTCATCTTTATTCATGCTGTATTTTACTTTGTGATTCAGTTTATTATTTATTCGGTTGATGTCCCATTCTGTACTTGCATTATATTTAGTATTTCTTTCATAACCGTTTGGCTGGATTGGTGTAAATTAAATCTTCGAGGGGGCAAGTTTTCTAATATAATTTTAACTACTATAATTGCAGATTCAAAATTAATTGTAATTTATAATTATTAATTATGTTATACATATATAGTAATTACATATATATTATTATATATATTATATTACATATATATTTTTACATAATAATTACATTTTGCTCGGTAATATAAAATGTTACCGGGACTTCTGTCTAAGAATGCATGCTTGAAAGAAACACTGGTTGTATATAGTTATGACTAAAATATAGTCGGTTATGACCACACTCTAAATGACATTTCATATACACAAGATGGTATAAGAGCAATTTTGTCTCCAACACATAACTGCGAGTATGCAAAAATTTACTATTGCCCATGTTTTCTATATCATCACTGCATGAATAACCCTTAGCGTCAAAGTCACCTCTTATTAGGAAGGGGTGTATTAGAAATAATCTCATGTAACTAGCATATGACTTTACCTAAAGATGTAAAAAAAAATGGTATTGTGAGATAATAACAACGCGATTTAAAGCTATTGCCAGAATTCCATTACAATCAATAGGCTTATTTCTGTTGAGAAAAGCTTACTGAATATCATATAATTCTTGTGTATTGCTCTCCATGTGGAACTAAAATTTCTAGTATCTCGAGAACGCTCATGATAACTACTAAGCCATTGAGTCAGCTTATTTTTAGATAAAAATACCTGTAAAAATTTAGTCGTTTTGTAATACTAAAAATATTTAATTTGTTTGAATATTTTTGACACTTGAAATGAAAACAAGAATAAAATTGGAGGAAGTTATCACACTGTAATTTACGTAATTCGTTTCAAGATACAAAAGTATATAAAAAGAGCTATTTTTTTTAACAAAACGCTATAAACATAACTACTTTAACATAATTAGGATTCTATATTTTTAAATATAATTAAAAATAGAAATGTGTTATGTGCCCTAGCAGCCCCTTCCCCGTAATCAATAAACTTCTGACGTTTATTGGTTGCAAAAATAAAAAAAAAACATTTTTATTTGATGTATCCAATTTGTTTCAAAAATAGTGAGCTCCATGAGGGAAAAAAATTCTAATATTTCATTCATGTTAATTTCTGAAAAACGACACCTATTTACAGAGATATCGTTAAAATCGTTTTTGTTGATCAGCCTTGCAATTGGTTTGTAGAAAAGAACATGTTAGTTTGAAAAACATAATTCTGTAATTTTGAATATGATTCCTAAATCCACACTTCATAAAAATATTTGTGAGTAATATTTGTAATATAAGCCCAATATAGCCCATAGCCCATACTAAAGATTTTACTATATATATATATATATATATATATATATACTAGCAGCATACCCGTTCTTCGTACGGAGTATATAATATAAAGAAACTTGAAATTCATAATCATGCCCAAATTCTTATAGTATACTAAATGACATGTTTAATCAAAATATTCTGTTAAAAAATTTAATACAATGCTCCTAAAAAGAAGTTTAAGAATCTCTGTTGTCGCTATATAAAATTATCTTCATGGACATATCTGAAGAATAAAACATCTTGGACCCCTTATGTAAGCAAATATAAAAAAAAAATATGGAATTGAATCAATATATGCAAAATAAAAGCGTTAAAATTGTATGGGACCCGTACTAATTATATACGCGAATATTAGAAAATATAACCTGTATTAGTAGATTACATGTATAAATTGAAAATACCAATAAACCCGTAATCTTTTAATCTGAGGACAGTCATTTATTCCAATATATGTCAAAATTAAAGTGCTAAAATTATATGGGAAGATATACACGTACTACTTATAATGTCCGATTATTAGTAGAAGATTACCCGTTTTACAATATGAGTCACAAATGTTTTTTGGTAAAATACAACAGACGACGTAATAAATGGAATATATAATTAATCCCCGTAATCTTCATACCAGAAGACTGTACTTGATTCCAATATATGTGCCAATATATGTCAAAATATATGCCAATATACCTGTACTACTTATATTCTCGTAGGTTAGAAGATATACCCGTGCATTCCTAGAAGATTACTCGTACAACGTACAATATGCGTGTGTCAGCAATTTTGGCCGCAATAAAACAATGGCGTAATAACTTAAAAATATCAATAATCACTGAATCAATAATTCCGGAAAATATCAATAATAATAATGTTTAAACCTGAAGAGTATAATTGATATTATCCAGTCCAAAATGAAATGGCAATGAAATTTATTTTATATACATATCTTCATTATTCAAATTGGAAAGGATTTAATAAAAATCGTCTGCCGCATAAACACATTGGATTTAAATCCGTTGCTAAGCGACATGATATCATTTGCTTCAAATAAATTGGTAGAAAAAATATCGTCTAAATAGTTATATTTCTATGGAACATTTGGCGACAGTTTCGTCAAATTAGCGACATTTTAAAAAATCGCCAAATTTATCGCCAAGTGGGACTGTAGAATTGACAGTTCCACTTTGCGACAAAATTGACGAAATATCATCACAATACTATCCCCTAACAAAAAACAATTAATATCATTTATGTAGCGCAATTTTATCAATTTCAAGATATTTTTATAGATTTGAAAACATTTTTATCAATTTGGTGACATTTTAAAAATTCGCTAAATGTATTACTAAGTAGGATGGTTGGTCTGACAGATAAATGCTAACCAAACATCATTTCAGTACTCTCTTCTAACAAAACAAAAAAAATTTCATTGATATGTAGAAGACCCAAGCCACACGACCAACCCGAAGGTTTATGGCAGCTGTTTGTGTGTCGTTTATATCAATTTGGCGACATTTCCGTCAATTTGGCAAAGTTTAAGAAAAGTTGTCAAATTAGCGATATCCCTCCAAATTCGTAGCTTTGAATTTGCAGATCTGAATGAAACATTCTTATCCCGTTTCAATATACTAAATGAAAACACTACAATTGTATTAGAAGATATACCCGCTCTACTCTTTTTCTGTTTCAACAATCGGCTATATGAATTTATTGGCTAAACACAATATATGAGTTTAGTAGCTAAATACGATATAAGCTTGAAAACTCTTTGCCAAAATAAATGAAATTGATGTACGCACTCAGCAATTAATATAATTAAAAGAAAAATCAAACCGTCCATTCATAAGATATACTTTTATATTCATTTATCCATTTATTTATTATTTAAATCGAAAAAAAATAATAAAAACATTAACAAACACATTTAATTTAATTGCGATGCCGAGCAACATGATATATCCTCCTAAAATGTTAAAATTTATTAACCACTAACAGCACACCCGTTATTCGTTCGGAGTGTATATTTTAAAGAAACTTAAAGTTCGCAATCATGTGCAAATTCTGTTAAAATATTAAATTTATTGCTCCTAAAGAGAAATTTAAGAATATATGTTCTCACTATGCAAAATTATCTTCACGATCAGATCTGAAGAATAAAACATCCTGGCCCCTTTTGTAAGCAAATTTACAGAAGAAAAAATAGGAATTGAATGAATATATGCAACCCCGTACTAATTATATTGTCGCAGATCAGAAAATATGCCAATGTGTTAGTAGAAGATTACCCGTATTACAATATGCGTCTCAAAAATATTTGCCAAAATAAAAGAGATGACGTAATAAATTGAAAACATCAATAATATCCGTACTCTTTATACCAGAAGGTCGTAATTGATTCCAATATATGCCAATATACATCAAAACATATGTCAATATACCTGTACTACTTATATTCTCATAGATTAAAAGATATACACGTGTATTTGTAGAAGATTCGTACAACATACAATATATGAGTTTAAACAATTTTTGTCATAATAAAATAATTGCATAATAACTTGAAAATATCAATAATCCTTGAATCAATAATCCCCGAAAATATAAATAATAATAATTTTTAAGCCTGAAGACCGTAATTGATATTATCCAGTCGAAAATGCTATAAGAAAAATCAAATCGTTCTTTTCTAAAATATATTTTTATATCCATTTATTTATTATTCAAATCGAAAAAATAATTATTAAAATTAACAGACAGATTTAATTTAATTGCGTTTCTGAGTAACATGATATAAGATAGAATCTTATAACATGTTAAATATGTCATGTCTGATAACATAAACTGCGAAATTAAATAACGATTTTGATTTCTCTATACTTCTCATTGTTCCGTAAAAGCTTGTTTTAAATAAACCATGAACCATGGAGACAGATTTCCCCTTTAAATGATGTTTCAAACAATTCATGTTTTCAGAAAGTGACTAATTAACGCAAAAAATCTCCCATCAAACTCAGAGATTAAATTTTAATTCACTTTCAAACGATTTTCAAGCTTTTCGTTTGGATAAACCACGGAGTTAGGGAGTAGAACTCCTAGGAAAAAGTTCCGTTTTTCATTAATATCTCGACAACCCCAGGTCTTAGAAACTCGAAACTTGGACAAAATTTATGGGGGGATATTTCAAGGCTATTCACCAAATTTCATTAAATTCGGTTCACCCGTTTTTCCGTGATGATGAGACAAACGAAAATTTTGTTTTTTACTAATATCTCGAGAACCACTGGCCGTAGAAACTCAAAACACGGATATAATTTTAAGTGGGGCTATTTCTGGGCTACCCACAAAATTTTATCAAATTCGGTTCAGCCGTTCTCCGGTGATGGTGTGACAAACAGACAGACAGACAGACAGACAGACAGACAGATTTTCATTTTTATATATATAGATATATATATGTAAATAAAAGGGTATGTATTGCTCTACATATATCATACATATATATATATACATATATATCATACATACTTATATATATATATATATATATATATATATATATATATATATATATATATATATATATAAAGGACTGAATTTGATTCGAGCACAATTGTCTAACCTACATTAATGCATTCCAAAATGCATAATATTATATTTGTATCAAACAGAAAACACAACATAGTTTTTCCAAAAATACTTTTTTCCAAACCAACCGTCCGGTTTTTCTAAAAGCTCTTAACTTGCAACAGCTCTAATGTACTTTGATGCCCTCAATAGGTCTCCGTAGTGTGACGCGACACATGTCTAACATTACGCGGACAGGTCAGGTCTAAAAGTAGACGTCATTATATACTAGTCCAATAATATTACAAAATGCTTTAAGATTATACATCATTTTGAATTTATGAGGACAACACATTTCATCTCTTGACTGAAAAACGTTCAATTTTAACAAGAAAAATAATTAACAACCTAATGAAAACACACAATTCTACTGGGAAAAAGAAATAATTACAGGAAATGTTGATAAACTAAAATTGTACTTTTATTAATTATTTTACCAAAAACTACGATTGCTCCACAACACATTGTAGCATAACATACATTTTATTATGCAGGAGCGTTTAGGTTATGATATTTAATGTAAGCCACAATTGATTGAACAATAAACAACTAATTGATAATTTTGTGAACGTTAGATTGTATAACTACCAGAGAAACATTTAAAGTTCAATCAATGATACAAAATTTTGTTACACAAAGTGATATTACACACAAGTACTACATGACTACTGTAAAAATGAATGCGTTTAGGCTAGCACTTTAAAATTAAAACATTAAATAACACGGATATCAAACACCACGATTTCACTACTTAAAATATTTCAGACAAAATATTTAAACACAGAAAAATCATATATGACTATATAAAATCGCATGGTAATTTAGCTGATGTAGATTGTAGATTATAAAATTTCAAAGATTGCTGTTGGCATTAATATAGTAAAAAAATTGTCACAGACATTAAGATGCACTCTTTTTATTTTTAAAATTTAATTTTTTTTGTATTTCAATTAGCACCGCTAATACTCCAATTTTCTTAAAAATTATTCTCAGGTCATATGCAATTGGCAGTAAGGAAGTATTTGGACATAGCTTAATATGTTCCTTTCTTAACACACCAAATTATGGAGATTGCTTACATGTTATGTAATATATAATTGCAAGCATATAATATAAATATGGCAAATATTTAGAACGCCGTTTATTTAAACCATATCCTATTCGTAGTACAACGGCATTTTGTCGTTGTATGGTGTGAACATGATAATGTTGTGAATACATAAAATTCTTTTGCGACATATTGGCTATTTTTAGGAGGAAAACAACATTTACAGCCTACCATTCTTATTACTTAAAGGTCCAGGTTGTTTTAGATTACCAATAATTTTCGTAACCGTGGTCCTAATTTGGCGAATATCGCCATCTTGATGAATTTTGGCGAGTATTGTAAATTGCTTTAATTTTCTCATACTCTCCAGTATATTTTTGTCCATTTTCTCTAGAGCGTATATAAAGGATTCATCCTGTATTACACCATGTTTACATAATATGTGTCAAATTGAACTGAAAGCGTTCGTTAGTGTTTTCTGAACTTCATCGGCTGATTTGCGAATTAGCTGAGCATTTAATTATTGAGTATTTGAGTAGTACATATTGAATATGAAGTAGTTGAGTGCTATTCGAAAAGACCAGTCGGTATAGGATTGATCATAATCAATAGATACTCAGGAAACTTTCGATCGATTCGCTATTCTACCATATTTTGTTTTATAAAATATATCTTAAATGATGTATATGGTTATAAAAATATATCTAATGAAACACTAATACACAAAATTATTGAAGCTGTTATGAGAAAAGAAATTTGTTATGGGGGAAACTTTCATTTAATAAGGTAAGCCTTGAATGCAGCAATTTATCCATATTCCATATGAAGGTGAAATAGTTTTCTTCATCTATAGACAGCGTATCATGGTTCCATGTGAAATGTAGTTAGCCCCATGGAGATCATGCGTAAAAGGCCCTATACAGGCTCAAAATATTTAGCATATTGAGACCATCCCATGAACAACCGATGTTGGCCTACACACGCTGTATCATGCACAGTATAGATATCTGTAGCCAATATAAAATACTATTTACTTAAGAAATGTATTATTTGTCTGTGAATTGCTTACACATTTTACAGATAAGTTTACCGATAGTATGTTAGGCTTCTAGGTAAGGAAAATATTTTGGTTACGTTATCCACAGTCCTCTTACATTTTTAAGATTTAAGACGCCACTCTGTATATTTTCTGAGATTTTAACTTTCTGCTGATTTTCTGTACAAGCAGAATTCATAAAAAATATTAACAGAAATGTTTTAAATTATTTTCTATAAATTCCTTTTGAATCTATTTTGTTCATATGCATTTAACAATTAACACATTATGAAGGTGAGAAATTATTTTTATTATAGAGTAGTAGTTTGGATTTTTCTATCATATATTACGGTCTGTTTTATTAAATATTTATTGTGACAAATATTTTTGCGTTTGTACCTAATATTTTGGTTTGTTCGAAAAGCAATTTTAAGCATTTATTTACAGCGCATCTAATTTTATACATTGTATACATGTAAGTAGTTACTGTGTAAGCAGTGGATATACTTGCCGATGGACAAACAATACTCCATACATACACTTCACAATTATATTCCATATTTAACGTGAACCTTACATAATTTTCATCAGATTTCAGATATAAGTATAAATTATAATCAGTACGACGTTTTCCTTGTTTTGTATATATAAGACAGCATATGTTTGTCATAACAATAGCTTTAGTTTAAATACCATTGTTCAATGTGTATTTCAAATTTGGTATCTTTCAAAACTCAGCTTTCCACTGGATATATTCTAGAAAGTCCATTTACACCGTTGACATCATAAATAATCATAGTCTTAGCGGGGAATCAAACCACCAATCTACATACAGTATAAAAAGTTCACTTTGACGACAAAAGCTTAAAAATGAATCCCAGTAGCTCACTAGTCTGGTTTTTGTCCAAAACAGCAACGGTCTTTGCAAAGTGCCGGAACATATTAACCCTAAAGGTTAGTATATTGATGTCGGTTTTTGAAAGTTACTCTAGTATGATCAGCATGGATTCAATAGAATCTGGGAACATTGAGTGTCAATTTCAAATCGGGAAGCCAACAACCACGTACGGAACTAAACTGCAGGATAAAAATTGCACCAGGAGGCTAATCTAAGATAAAAATATCAAGAACTCTTCAGTCAGATTGTCAATTTGCGCGTCAATATGACATTAGATGCAAATAGATGCAGGGTTTACCTTGAAGATAAGAGCTTGCAAATTCGGCCCCAGTACCTCAATTGGGAGCTCGTTGGCTTACCAGTAAGATCTGGTTTTCAATTCCCGGTTGGGTCCCGGCAGCAAAGTTCTTTACATGTATACTACCTATTAAGTAACTGCGACGACGGTGTTTGCTCCGACATTTGAAGTTGGATTTGCATAAGTTTTAGACAACAACATTTATCATTTTTAAATTATTGATTTTGTTAAGACAAACAGTCATGCATTTTGCCGTTTCATTTTTCTGGATGTCTTGCAAGCAGTGCTTGCATTATTTAATTATACATAGATTGGCAATTAATATTATAAAAAAATCCACAAAGTTTTCTACCGTCCGAGGCATAATATGCAATTTCAATGCTTTCATTTTACGTATATGAAAGAAAGAACGCCTATCATTGACAAATCAAAAGAAATAATCATACGAAATAAATGTTCTTAGGTTAATAACCTGCTTTATAAATAATTTATGAGACAAATTGCATAATCTACGGGTTAATACTCTTATTTTCCCACAATCAATAGAATTTTCAAATAAATTATCCAATGACATTATACGAGTACTTAGGTACTATAGAGATTCAATTATGCCCAATCTTAATTTAATGCCTAGATTAGTTTCTGTAACAAGGCACTTAAAAAGAAATTAACTTTCAATTCTAATTTCAATATTTTCTAATCAAAATGTGCTGCTGATCTTAAAAGGATACTGAGATTGTTATACAAAATAAATAATATGAAATTGAATAAAATGAAATTCTAAATTTTCGACCAATTTTCTGGTTCAAGAATTCGTTCAAAAGTTTTATATATTCGATGTAGGGTAATTATAAAAATAATATGAAAATATAAGTTCGATAAATGGCAAATATTTTCTAATTTTTTCTGAGTATTAAAAATATCTTGCGAGTGACAGAACTTTTCCTGCAGACTGCCGTTAATTTTTCTGTCATTCCATATTATATGTACATTTCAATCGTGAAAAAAAACTTCTAAATTGGATGAATAATTGAAATTTTATTTGTAGTTTTTTTTAATATCCCTTTCTTTATTTTAGCAACTTGCCGCATTTGAAAGTAACATCAAGTCGTAGAAATTTGTAAAAGAAATCCTAAAATACCTCAAGGGATTGTGAATTTATAAAAAATTTTATTCATTCAAAAAACATGTAATTAGAATTAGGTATAATATTTATTAATCCTTGTCACTCCTATTAGATATTTTAGGGCCTGTTGTATTTCTTCAAATTGTACCAAAGTATCCAAAAAACTACAAAGTGTACCAGAGTGTGCAAAGCATATTTCTACAAATTTTACAAATTGTATCATCACCAGGGTAATTTGTGAATGACTATATTTCCAAATTTCAGGTAATTTAGATTTATAATACTAGGTCTACAGTGGACACACGCACGCACGCACACACACACACACACACATTGACGTCACACTAAATGTAATTTACCCACGTTATAAGATATTTTAAAGTGTAAATCCATACAAGATATAAATTGGATGTCTGATCTTGTTCAAATGTTTTCCTTATATATATACTATGCTTTTAAAAATAAAAACAATGATTGTGAGATGATATAGGAGAGCTATATGATCTACTATTGTGGGATAAATCATATAAAAAAAACTAGTGTTCCTTAAATAAGATGCTTAATAATTTCAGTGTAGGCCCAAAAAGAAAAATAATTTTCACAATTGAAGAATTAAATGCAATCCAAATAATTTTTTCTTTATCGATAATGCACAAATACTGCATGAATACTAATGCGTCAAATTGTATAGAATGCATAACGATGAAGTGAAACACGTATTTACGTAAATGCAATGGAATTGTTTGAAAAACAATAAATGTATTTATACGTATTATATTTAATTTACTTCGGATTTCATTTCTGGTTATGGCTGTAATTATGCAAAGTGCTAAGAGGTTTTGTTCCCTGTTTGATACTGTCAACAGCCACTTTCGCTGCGTAAACATCAAATCAATTTCTATTTAGGGGATCTAAAGCAACTTATTGACATAATCTTCTTACCTTTGCTATTTCGGTTGATATAAATTTTTATTCTGGAGTCGAAGTAGGCGTTTTTGCCTCCGAAGTAGATTATGACGTTTAATCAATAGTTTATGCTGTTACTATAATGAATTATTTTAATTTTAAAATTAAATCTTAAAATTAAATCCCAAGTTCGTTTTTCTTGAATTGATCAAAGTTCACACATTTAAAGTGCACCCAATTCATCCAATCTGCATTCACGGCGATGGTTTGTGCACTTTGCCGGACCCTGCAACCCAAACTTTAAAAAGTCAGAGGAGAGGAATACCAACTCGATCAAGGTCTGTTACTGTTTTGACCCGCTTTTCAGTAATTTCTTATAATTAACTATTTTTGTAACTATTATGTTTACTTTATTTACTGCTATCATTATTACTATCATTACTGCTATCATTATAGCTATCATTACTGCTATCATATTACTATCATTACTGCTATCATTATTACTATCATTACTGCTATCATTATTACTATCATTGCTGCTATCATTACTACTATCTTTACTGCTGTCATTATTACTTTTAAATGGTTCACTATTATAATTGCAAATTAGCATTTTAAAGTATATTCACTTTCGATTCCCTTATTTTTATTTTATAAAATATCAATCTAAGTTGCAGATTGGACAGGTTTTCCCAGTGTGTTGGACATTGTTTGAGATACCTTTGTGTTCTTCGAATTTTTTGTGCTTGTTTATCCTTTGCCTTAATCATTTGTGTTCTTCCAATATAACTTATTTGGCTTGGCATTTTTTTTGTTATGACACGTTTCTTTAGCTCAAGAAGAAGGGGGTTTTGGAGCAATTTCACTCGGTTTGAAATTGATGTCAAATGGGATGACCAGTTCAAAGAATAAACGTAGAAAAGAAAGGACACTTATTCTCAATGTATATATATATATATATACATATATATATATATATATATACATATATATATATATATATATATATATATATATATATATATATATATATATATATATATATATATATATATATATATATATATATATATAGTATATTTCGCTTAGGTAAGTTGTTCGGAAAAAATGCTTAATTATTTTTTGTCGAATGGCAAGTCGTTTAAGCTTGATGATAGCAAACATGGCCGTACAAATTATCTCCTGTCAGGCGTATGTGGCATTCTTCGGATTCTCTATTTACTTAATTTTGGTAAATAGACATGTTAAATTAGAAAAAGTAGACAAACAAGTTTTAAAAGAAAGTAGAAACTTCTGATTGACATTAAAATATGCAATTTGATGATAATATTACTATGGAGTGTACATCCTTCTATATTTGTGTAATTAAACATATAAAATACATGTTATAAACAAGACTACATACTTTTTCAATGCGTCATTATAAGAAGTTTATCATTTGTATTCATCAGTTTTAAAGTCACATTCTCGCATTGAAAAACGATTTCTAAATAAGATTTTCAGATTTTTCAGAGGTATTTAGAGTAATGTTGCCATCTATCCACAAAATTAGAAACTAAACCTATTCCATTAGTAAATTATCAACACTTATTATAATTCAAGCTGTGGTGACACCATCTATCGTTTTTGATAAGAATGAAAACTATCGTATTTGAAATTATATAATATAAATAATCAGAAATTACATATATTAGGTTTTTTATATGTTTTCTGTGTAATTTAAAAATGGAACAATTTTTAGAAGTATTGAAAATTAGAAAATACTGGATTTTTAATCCTCATTGTTCTGACAAAATAGAAAGTTAAAAATAACAAAACTGCAAAATAGCTAGTTAGTGTGAGCTTGCCATTTGGCAAACGGTGATAACGTGAGTAAAATACTCACTATTATTTAAAATAACTTTTTATGTAGGTATTAAAGCTGCTATGATTTCGCGTGTCAAATTGATTTCATGATTGGGAGTTCTGGAAGTTAGTCATATTTATCTCATAGTTAGTCATATTTATCATAGGGAGTTCTGGAAGTTAGTCATATTACCACGTAGAAAGGCAAGGATTGTCAATGAAACTTTTAATGAAGCTTTCGAAGGGAAAGCATTGAGAAATGAAGATGATAAATTTCGATCGGCAGAAAAAAATTTCTGAAAATCAACTCAGACAAAGAGGAAATGCAAAACTAAAAGCCAATGAAATTGTTATTTTCAGAGTTCTATCATCAAACATTTCGTAAATGCCAGAAGTTCTACACGGGCACAGATATTATATGTGAAAATGAGGCAATGACTGAATTAGTGTAATTTGGAATTCAAAAATAAATTCAATAAAATAACGTCATGCTAAATCTCTGATAATTCCTGGTATGCCTATTAGACAAACTAATCATAGATTTTCTCCATACACCGCATTAACGTATTTACTTTCATGCGAAACACTTAATACGTAAGGATAACTAACAGTAAAACAAAAACTGTCAATATCATGGGTCATTAACATCTAATGGCTAGGCATTCGTTTTCTAACTATGTCTCATCTTACTTAATTTTATTCAAGTGGTATGCATGGAAGTATTTCATTTATACGTTTCTATGTTTGTAAATCTTCTAATATGTATCTGCGTAGAAATGAAAATAGTTTTAAATTATATTCAATTGCACTCTTTTTTAATATAAATATATACCTGAATTAAACAGAAGAGTTTTCCGTACACAATAAAGTACATTATCTCCCTCTAGTTTAGCGAAAAAATATTCTTGTTATAGTTATAAAAATAATTTGAAATATCGTCCACCAGGTTCACTATAATCGGCTTACACTGTGGATGTTAAAACATAAGTCATACTACCTTGGGATTTTTGTTTGAAATTTTAGTACGGTTTGTATTTAAATTTTTAATAATTTTAGAGATATAAAGTAAACTTGAAAACAGCCAACTTTAACATAATATCTCCTAAACAAACGTAAGCACAATCAATATTTTTTTCCCTTTTTTTCTTTCGACCCAGACCGTCCGGTTAGCGCGAAGGTGCAAGGTATCAGTTTGGACCGCCGGGAGAGTACTATCTAATATTTACTGGAAACTAGTGGGGGTGACATCACAGGGACCGCTTCCTCCTTCCGTACAACCAACCTCTCGGAAAGACTTTCGAACCTACAGATTTAGCGTGCTCGGACTCCATGTGAACACGGGGATTGATTGGGCACAGCCGGGATTCGAACTCGAGTCCTCTGAGAACAATCTCCGTGTCTTAACCACAAGAATATACTGCCTTCAAGTATAATAAATGTCAATGTTGATTAAAATTAAATGACAATGCTTTTATGACCAATGAAAATGAATTATAATTTACTGGAGCTTCTTACCTGCCATTGCCGGAGTGCTAATAAATGTCCGATACTTAAATAATACATATACAGTTCTAACGCAACTAATTTTTCAAATCATCTGTTTTTAAACCACGCATGAGTATGATAACTTTCCCCATTAGCAACGCCCATTTAGCCCATTTCACAGCGTCGGGAGACGGGATAAATGCACCTTATGAGTGAAATCTGAAAAGTTTTATTTTTATGCTTCTGATTAAAATGCACAGTAATGCGAATAATACTTACCTATTTTCGCAAGGATGTAAAATTGTGCTAATCTTCAATTTTGGGATGCTTCGAGATAAGAATCAGATAAATTAAAATATGCATGTTTCGCATTAAAAATGCATACTTCGCATTAAAAATGCATTTATTTAAAAATACAAAATAAATAAATATGAAGGCATTATTATACGGTTTCTGTTCAAAGATTGTAGAAAAGAACGTTGATGATGTCGAGATGGGAACATTGTGATGATATTTTCAATCGCTTAGGAACCGATTTGTGTGAATATCGTTCAAAATCGTGATTTAATATATAAAATAACTGAAAAACTGATTCGAATAAAAAAAATAATCGCCGAAGTCGGTTGCAACGAAATCTCAGATAACGCAGCTGAAAATTTTTGTGGCTATCGCGATCAGGGCCTGACTAATACAGCGGTATGAAGGACAGCTGTCCTGGGCCCCTGCCCTCACATTAAACGCAACATAGAAAAATTAACAACTGTTTCTTGAAAAAAATGTATACCATCGAAATTGTCTCACTCAGTGAAAATATTTATTTAATATACTAATTCGCCCTCTTTGGTGTGACAAGAAAGCCAGTAATTTAAATAACATTAAAATATGCAGGAACTCCATTTGAAATATCTTTCCTTACAATACAACTATTTTGTTGAGACATATTTTCGTTTATTTCAAATATGTCGAGAGTTGCAGGGGGTCCCCGGATGAATACCTGCCGTGGGCCTCATTTAGGCTAATTCGGGTTATGGTCCAAAGTTTAGCCGTTCCGCTGCATACTACACAACCAGAGATAAACATGTTCTTTTATTATGTGAGAGGTGCACTGTAATGCATGATTTCGAAACTTGCATCGATCTTTGAAAATTAAGTATACATTTTGTAGGATTTAATTTTTTTATAAATGCCTCGAATTTGGCATATACTGACTCTAAAATGAGTGCATCTTATCCAGTATCGTAAAAGTGTATAAACAAATATCATGTACTTTTCTATTTTCGAAGTGATCATATAAGTAACTGTAAAAAGAGAAAAAGTAACATATTCACATGTTATGAATGGCATGCAGTTTTGTGTGTAAACTATGTTTGTATGTTTGACGTCTAACGATAAGATGCACATAATTTAGATTTTTATATAAAATATATGTAACTGTATAACAGCAGAAACATAAAATATAAGGTATGCAAATCCAATGATCTCTGCGAAATCATCTTAGTTTTTATAATTTTATACAAACATCTCACAATTGTTATTTTTATATATATTTTGCAAAAAGCAATCGTAATAATATGAATTGAGACTTTAGAATGATACTGTATCATATTGCGATAAAAACGTCTTGAAATTCTAGGTGTTTCAATATTTTTAAAGATTCTCCCCATTTATTTATTAGTGTGTTTGAGTAATATTGAATGTAAGCAAATCAGAAAAATGAGTTGATATTATATTCGATTATTTTTTTTCAGCCAAAGTGGAAAACAAGCATTTTTAAAAGTTGGAATCCTCAAAGGCATCATTTTCCTGATTTGCAATATATAACAAGCACGCTTTGCATCAACATAGAACAAAATGTATGTATAAATATATAATTTAACAATTCAGATTATAAAATGCAATAACGTTATTTCCTTAAGCAATTGAACGTGCTATTTTACCAGAGCCTGTGCAGATGAAAGAAAATTGACTCCCAACGTTGAAAAATGTAATGCAATCCTAACAAATATTCTTTTAGCTAATAATATGCTTCATGAATAATTCATATGACGAATTGTATGGAATTTATGCTGACAAAATGAAACAGGAATTAGCATATAATCAGTACATTTTTCCTAAGAATGTATTTAGAGGTGCATCTGTAATGCTATTTTTAGGTTAAACTGAAGATTTGATTAATTAATCTGGTAAATTATGTTGTTTAATAAATTCTGAAAATGTAAATGCTTGAATTGTTTCATGCTAATTCAATTTCTTAATTTAATTTCTGAATAAGGAAATTTATTCGTTAATATTGTTCTGATGACATAAGTACCCAATTTTGCATGTTGAATGGCAGAAGTCAATAATACATTTTTATGACGCAAAACAAGTAACCACATTTGTGTAATTAACTTTTGAGCACATTAAACAATGAACTCATTCAGTAGGGTTCCAGAGTTTGACATATAATTTAAATAAATTTATGTAATAAAAGTTCCCAAACTGGTCGAAATGTCATGTGATCCTTACTGGCCATGGAACAGCAAGCAGTTACGATCAGTGTATCTCCGGCCAGTGAGAACTTACACCAGGTACGGCCAGTCAATTAAAGCAGAGCTATGAGGATACATGGGGCTGATATTAGCGAATATGCCAAATACATATAAAGAGGAGAAATTAAGGCGGAACTAACAGCAGCAGTTGGAGAGAACACATACACAAAAAAAACAAAGAGCGAGATGAGTAAGAAATCGTCAAGAGTTCAGCATAGTAGATAAGTTTTAAGACAGAAGTCAGTATGAGTTCAAATCAGAAGAAAGGCAGCCTCTCAAAAATAACTCTGGCCAAGATGACTCCTAAAACAGATCTGTGCAGCAACACCAACAGTTAGTAATCAAGATTGGCACCACGTCTGCATATAATAGACAAAATCAAGAACAAAACGTTCTTAAAAAACGAAAGGTCTTTTATTTAACATGCTAAAAGACGTACAAAAATTGTTAAAAACAGCCAGAGCGCTTTCGGACGTATATACGCTCTTCATCAGTGGCTACATAAGTAGTAAAAGCATGGAATGTTTATATATAAAGAGACCATTTTAAAACAATTTGCATAAAATATAAAATGGTAGATGAACTTACTAAAATAATACAAGAAATATACACTGAAATTACACAATAAGTTTAAACGCTTACGAATTTTAAAATATTACAAGAAAAGAACTAATACAAATTTTAGAAAATCGTCAAGCATGATATTACTGAGAATGACGTCACAAAACACTTTTAAGAGATTTGAATTGCATAGAGTCGAGAATGGGTCGACAAGCATAACTTAAAATTTGAACAGGATCAAAATTACAAATTGATTCACGGTAAATATAAATAAACAGGGATTCATAAAGAAGAATATTACGTGGATTGCTACAACGAACCAAAAGGAAAGTTTTTTCTAAAACGGGAAGAAATTTATCATTAGCCACACATTGAGCAAAAGCCGCCAGCATGTAGCCACTGATATTAACAACAGTTAGTCCTTTAATTTTCCATGATGACTTTGTGTTTTAATAATCAATTAATTATAAAGTATTAAACGCTGTCATCACAGTCGTCTCCAGGTTAGAGTGCAAATTAATGAATAAAAATTGTAGAATTATCAATTGAAATATTAAATGGAAATAATTATTTACATGAGATAAATAAGTATCATTTAAGAAGTGTATTTTAATATGCTATCTTTTGGGATGTATTGTTTGTGGGTGGACGCTGGATTGTAGAAAAAGGTGGATTATGCGTCGGTCTGCAAGGACAATCACAACTGTAAAATTTCAATAATCTTTTCATCATATTTCTAATGCGAAATAAAAACAAAAATGTGATTTATAAATTAAGTTCATGATATATTGTAACTGTATATTTCTTATATTGGACAAAAATGTCTCATATGGCAGAGGAATTGTATTATTTTTTTCCGATTTAAATAATTAATATATGATTACAGAAATATATCTTATAAATGAAGCGTATTGTATTTTTTGATTGACTTTTTAAGGATTATTGGAATTTTTTAAAGATTACTGGAATTCTTGATATTTTCAATTACGTACATTATCGGTTTTATTTTAGCAAAGGTTTTATTAAAACTCATATATTGTATTTAGTCAATTAACTTATATATTGCCTTTAGCCAATAATTTCATATATTGTGTATAGGCAATTGTTGAAACAGAATATGAGAAGTACAAGTACATCTTTTAATACCATTTTAGCGTTTCATTTTGGCATATATAAGTGGGGTCAGAATATTTTTTTCTCCAGAGCTGCAAATACAGATCTACGAATTCGTCAAGTTGGCGAATCTTTCTTAGAAGTTGCCTAATTATCTAAAATGTAGCCTAATCGATGAAAATGTGGCAAATTGATAGAAGTGCCGCTAAATCAATGAAATTAATTGTGTTTTGTGAGGAGATAGTACTGTAATGATGTTTCAGTAGGCCAACAGTCGCAATTGGCGACAAATTTGACAACTTTTTAAAATGCCGCCATATTGATAAGTTTTCACCAAATCGATAAAAATGTTGCCAAATTAATAAAATTACTCTAAATCAATGAAATTAATTGTGTTTTGTTAAATAATAGAAATTATTAATTATGTTTCGGTAGGGTCCGTCTGTCTCACCGAGTGTTCTACTTGGCGACAAATTTGTCTACTTTTTAAAATGTTGTCAAATTGATAAAATATTGCCAGCTTGAAAAAATGGCTCAAAATTCACAAAATGACGCCAAATTGATGAAAATTCAACATTTTGGTAAAATTAAATTTAATTTTTTTGATTATCTCTGGCGTTTTGTGGTAATTATAAAAATATCATAAATTTGTTTATGAAAGGGAACAAGACGTTTTATTCATCATATCTGTTTGTGAAGATAATTTTATATAGCGAGAACACATATTCTCATTCTTCCTTTTAGGATAATTAAATTAAATATTTTATAGGAATGTTCTTAATCACAATGTCACTTAGAACACTATCTGAATTCTTCAAATGCTTAAGACTTCAAAAGAAGTATATTCTGCAAAAATAATGTGGAAGTAATTTTTAGAAGTTAATGATGATATCAATAATGGAGTCAATATTCCAATTTACGCATGCATTTTTAGTTTATTTCTTTCGTATTTTAACATATATTTTCAAAATACAAAATGTCTGGAATTATTCCAAGTTTTGATACAATGTATTATATTTTATTTGTAGCTCTTGTTAATAAAATGTAAATTGCATTCAAATCTATGCGACATATGAAGTTTCCAAGCAAAAATAAATTATAAATATTTTATTTCTAGTAAAAAGATTGGAAATGTAGTTCTGCATAAATAGCGAAATGCCGTGTGCTTGGTCATACATTATGCATTTTCTATCTGCATACTTTTGCTTATATTGTATGTAGAACAATCTTAAACTAAAGCAATATATCTATCGAATAAAATGAAAATTGATTTCAAAAATCAAAGTTTTCTGCGAATGCGATTTTAGAATTCAAAGTTTTACGAAGGTATTCTGTATAAGCAAGAGTTTGGTTTAGCACAATAGAAATTTTATTTAAATATTCAGTATTCTTTTATTTATTTGCATTTAAGTATTCTTTTCCTTTTTTTAACTTTCAAAAACAATATTTCAAATTTAACGTATAATTTTGCTAAACTCCTTATGAAAATTAATTAATTTCTGATGAATTAGGACCAGGTAACTGTTAAGGTAACCAGGTAATTGTTACAGTACTCAGTTAGATATGCTACTTTTACTGACTAGACATTAAAAATGATTACGATGATGTTCTTAGACATATATAATAAATTACAAAGTTGCGTGAAAAAGGTGCAGAATTATCGGAAGGTATGGAATCGGTAAAAATTTTCAGGGGATTAAATTTGAAAAAAAAAAAAAATTAAATTTTTATACGGCCCCCGAACAAAAACATTTCCCAATGAGTAAAATGTGCCCCATACACTAATAAAGTCATGTACAAAATTTCAGCATTTTATCATAAAAAGTCCCTGAGATATGTTTAAACAAATTTTGTGAGGGATTAATCAGAAATTAAAATGTAAATGTTTACATCAAGCGTGCAAATATCGCAACGCGGAAATGCATCATAGGCAAATAATATATGTCTCTTATCTTTAATGGATCTTTGGCATGGATGGAAACATTTTGAACAAGCTTTGTAATCTTTGTATAAAGTTATTATTTCTACACAGTTTAGTTACATTTGTAACAATACATCGCAAAATTATTATTTATTTATATAATCATTGTTTTCTTTCATAATTTGTGTATGACCCCTGAAACGCGATCTGCCGACATGATTATTCCCCTCTAAAAACCCTTGTCGATAATCGAAAAGGGGTTTAAATCAGCATTTTTGTCTTTCATATCTCTGGGATTTTTTATGATAAAATTCTAAAATTTTGTACATCACCTTATTAGTGTATTTGGGCACATTTTTCTCATTGGAAATGTTTTTGTACGGATGCCGTATAAAAATTTAAATTTCGTATTTCTTGAAATTTAATTCCCTTGAAAAATTTAATCGATTTCATAAAGTTATGTACCTTTTTTAACTCAACTTTGTAATTTATTATATATGTCTAAGATCGATATTTAAGGAGTAAAAGCCGAAGTAATTGTTTTTGGGACACCTTGTATATTCTTTTTATACTATTTATATTTATATCGTGTATAGTATATGTAGCTGCTTTGAGCATATATGCTATAACACTTCAATATCTTTAATAACTTCCATTTTTCATCTTATATATTATATATATATATATATATATATATATATATGTGTGTGTGTGTGTTTGTAAAAATTAAAGTGATATTTTTAATCGTAATCAATCACTCTTCCTATTCGCTTACAAATACAGTTTAGTGTTACCAGAAATGTGTTTATGCTAAGGAAAAAATTATTCGGCATATAACATGAGATATCACTGGTAATTTGGATATGTGTACTAGAAGTAACAGTTATTGTAAATATATCTCCCACACACTCGATGAAACTCTGGGTTGAAAGACAATTTTCTAAAATTACTATTTGAGCATGTTTCATATCGAAACGTTTCGAAATACGAATTTATGAATAAAAAAATTTGATGTGGGCAACACATGACTTCCCTTATATAATGCAATGCATTTACGACTTTTACAGTAAAAAAATAGGATTTTTTTTTTTATAATAGATACTTATATTTTTTCTAAGATATTGAATTGTCGTCATGTAGTCGTCATTTCATCAATTTAGCGTTATTTTTATCCATTTGGCGAGATTTTCGTTCATTTGGCAACATTTAAAAAAGTCGCCAAGTTGGCGACATTCCCCCAAATTCGTCGCCAAAACCTCGCCAAGCGTTATGGACGAAGAAATAAGTTATTCTTGCAGCAGATAAATGACTATTGGCGTTCAAATACAAAAGTATTACTCAAAGTATATTTTTTCATGAATGGAATGAGCTAGATCCACGAGAATGATGTCACCAAATTTATCCCATGGTATTACATATGAAAAGTGAACATGTTTCTCAATAGGAAATATTTTTTTTTATTTTATACGACTTTTTGATCATTTTTTTGAAAAATGTGGAATATCTCGAGAAGGATTCATGTTAGCGTTTTAAAATTTATGTCATTTTCTAATGAAAAATTACATAAGAAAAGTCTATTTGCGTAACTTTATTAACGGTTTTGTTTTTTTGACGATTTTTTCAAAATTTCACACGAAAATTTAGGTGTTTCTCGAACATTCGATTGCGTATAAAAACAGTAGGCTTCCAGTATTCACGGATTGTGATTTCTATTGAACCGGCAACCATGACGTCAAAATGGTTTATGATGCTCGCCGATGTACAGGCGAATGATGGAATGTATTAAGTGCCTGACCATTTATAATAAATAAAGCAAAACTGCTTTTATTTTTCATTTTTTCATCCATTTGCCAAAAGTTTATCATGTGTTATCTGGGTTAATATGGCATGCCTGTATTATCTGTATTAAAACGTACTATATTGTCAAAATCAGGAGTGTGAAAATTTAAAAGAAAATAGTATAAGAAAGTAAAAACGCAATTTGATTTTAATGTGTTTTTAGAAATTCAAAAATAATAACGTGATGGATTATAACCCGTTATTTTAACAATTTTGTTCAATATCAAACACACATAGTTGAATTAACTTTCACACACAATTTATGTGTGGTAAAAAAGAACCATACATGATTTAAATAAAAGATAAAAATTACTTGAATATAATAACTGGCACGAATCGATTTAAAAAACATCTAAAATACGGGGTTCTTGAATATATTCGTAAGTAATTAAGTTTGTGATTCCCTTTTAATCTGTGAGTTTCCACGAATTTACCAATGGCAGCGGAGTCAACGGAGCGTCAAATCGATACATTCAAAACCACTTTCTTTTCAAATAATATAATTAAAATAGTTCGCAAGACACTTGTTCCAAAGTACGATTACTTCTTTTACAACATGTTTAAAGTATTTTTAATCTTTTTTTTTTCTTTTGCTTCAACATTTTTCATACGTGAAATTGTTATTTAAGGAAATAAATTATGCTTTTGCTAAGATCCAACTTTCGTTGCAGGCAAACAAATTTCGATATTATATTATCATTACTTATAATTATTATTCTAAAATAATAACACCATAAACAGCTTTCGCCGATTTAAATTTTATTCCAATGGTTTAATTGGCGGTTGAACTTCATCATTTGCCCATGCAGCGACCGAAGTGTGAACAATTTTGCTGTTCTTCAACGTTGTCCCAGAGTACCACAAGAGATGGAACAGTTAGTCACCCAATTTTGAGGGAAACCCAGTAGAGTTGACTACCACTGGAACGTACCATCTTTTCCATATCAGAAATCTCTTGAAGGACATTTGGACCCACATATTGAGACATCCCCTTACTCCGCGTATGTACGAGTCCTTGATCTAACTAAAGTATTTGTGTTAAAAAGTTTTCTGTTGATGTTTATAATAGTCATACAAACTTTTATGGAATGTGTTTCATTCTACCGCGAGCTACTATAGTCTCTATACATTTTATAATATCAAGAGTACAGTTCATTATAACTCTAAATAACAATGTCTATTAATTCTTGTTTTAAAGTATTTGCACAGTATCTCTTCTTTTAAGAGAAAGCTGATGTGGACAGCATATCACCTTCTCAACAGACTCAAATTCTTCTTCCCATTTTTAACACTTTACAACATAGTTGAAAAGTGTTTACGACTTTGTTCATTCTGTCTGTCTGTCTGTCTATCTGCCTGTCCGTTCGTTAGCTCTATAACTGCCGTAAAAATGACTTTATCAAAATGACATTTTAGTATGTTTTTCACAGAGGGTCTGCGGGACCTACGGGGATATAAATAAGTAATATCACCCAATTAGTTTTTTATTATGAACCCGGGTTGAACAAATGAAATACATTGAACCCTAAGGGACCTACTTTTTCAAACATTTTTTAAGCACATTTAAAATTCACAAATTGCTTCGAAATTTTTAGAAAATATCCATATTATCCCGTAAAATATTTAAAAAAAATTTCAGTAAATTATGTTAAGTAGTTTTTTAATTAAAAATTATTTAATATAGGGAAAAAAACAAATTCAATTAAATTCTGACTTTTGGGATATCCCCCAGAAAGAAAAAATACATATATTTTATAATAAATATCTTTCCAAGAGATTAATCATTTTGTAAATGAGAGAAGCTTCACATTTTATAATAAATTTGGTAGATAACAATTTTTCAATTTTTTTTTACTTTAATATAACTCTCCATGATATACTTATTTGATGGCATTTTTAATGCACTTTCCTACGTCCTAGAGAGTTAAAATTTGGTACAAAGCTTAAATTTGTTGAACATTTTATTCCACAAAAATTTGGTGGATCTTGAAATATAGATCATACATATTTTTCGAAATGGCCTGCAAATAATCCCCGTTCACTTCTATAAATCATTGTTTTAATATTGTTAAAAATTCTGATGTGGGCAGCACATGTCTTTCCCTGCAGACTCATATTCACGTTATCCTTATTTCTTCAATAATAATTTGAGTTTATCTGCACAAAATAACAGCAATAAGTATTTTAAATGACATTGAATTTGCACGTTAAACTTAAATTTGGTTCTCATTTGATAGCTGGACTTATTGTCGAAGGTGGCGTAGCGAAAACGCGAAAAAACTAGAATATCTCAAGAACGGCTAGTCATAGAGTAATGGGTTAGCCTTATTATTTTTGTTATCAAAAATCAAGTATAAAATAGGAATTTAATTGATATAATTGAGCACACGTAGCCTTTTATTTTTACATTTAACGATTTTTGCTGGCCATTTCGCAAAAATAGCCCGTTTCTTTTTTCCGAATCGTACTTGAATAACCTACAAATGATTTATATACCAAATTTTGTTAAATTTGGTATATAAATCACTTGTAGGTTATTGAAATATTATGCACCAAATTTTGTTAAATTTGTTCCATTAGTTTTTAGCTAGAGTGGATAAAGGCAATTTCTGCCGGCCATTTCGCAAAGAAGGCAGATTCTTTTATTACGAATCGTACTATAATCTAATGAACATCAGGATTTCCCACAAAAAACATACCTACCGAATTTTATGAAATCCGGTCCATTATTTTTTCAATTGGAGTGGATGTAATATCCTCACACACACACAGAAAGATACACAGATACACCCTTACACACACAGTCGTCATCCTAAGAATACTTTTTTCGTGTTCTGGAAGTCCCAAAACGTGTAGATCCTTCGAAATTTCGAGTTCTACTTTGAATACATACACACACACACATATATTATCTGTGTATCTGTATATTATCTGTGTATCTAAATCCCGTGCTTATGCAATTACAATAGTTGTGATTTTAAATGAAACCTAAACTTTTATTATTTCTTCAACGAAGCCTAATTTTAACATATGCAGAATGCAAATATCTCAAGCGATTGTAAAGTGAGTTACATAAGAATTGCTGAATTTTTTTCACACAAAATATTTAGCTCTGGAGTCTGGAATACAAATTATATGAATTAAATATTCATTGTTTCTGCATAGAGAATCAGATGATTTATATTTCGATACATTTTTAAATATTTAAGTATAATAAATTACTGTAGTACTGTGATAATGTAAAAGATATTACCACTGAATGTATCACATTTTAGAAATTTTTAAATAAGATTGCATTTCAGTTGGAAAGTGTTTCATAATCAATGCTTATGCATGATTGATCTTCCTTGTTTTTATTTAATGATGCATTAAATTGAGTTTAAATGCTAAAAATGCCATGAATATTTTTCTAATATTATATGTAATTTGCATTTTTAATGTACTGTCGTTTCATGTGACAACTTAATGCATTTTAAAACGCCTTCAGCTCCTCAAAATTCCAAAAATTTAAAATATGTAGAGATAAGTTCATCCTAGATTCATGCGGTCGAACATTGTTGTCAAAAATTATATGAAGAACAAACATATAAGTTATATATTTCAGCAACTCTGAACTTCGTGAGCCATTTTGCAGAAAGAGATCTGTTATATTTTTCAGCATCATGCCAAAATTATTGAATTTAATTGCACAAAATTACTCGTATAATTACATGAAACTTCACTGAATTTGCAGTTTGATTTCAATGTTCATTTACATTTGATGATTGGATGTATTCCCTAAGACGATATAGTAAAAATACGGAAAAACTAAAATATCTCGACAACGGTTAATACTAGTGTTTCGGCGTTGGTCTCATTATTTTTATCAATAGTAATTATGTATAAAACACACATTTAATTGGTACGTTTGAGAGCACGTAGTCTTTTATTTCAGATTTTGGCAAATTTTGCAAAACATTTTCCAAAAACAAGCAAGTGCTTTCTTTGCAAATTGTATCAAAATCTAATTGACATCATAATATCCCACAGCTGTTTAATCTACCGAATTTTGTGAAACTTGATCAATTTGTTTTGCAACTGAGTACATATTCTTTTGCTGAAAATTTCGCAAAAAAGGCAGTCTTTTTTAACGAATTGTAACAAAATTTAATTAGCACCAGAGTAACCCACAAGTGATGTATTTACAAAATTTTAAAGGAATTTATCGATTAGATTTTCGACTAGAGTGCATTCATACATTGTACAAGCAGACAGACACACTGAGACCCACGCACAGACAGACGCGTAGAGACACACATACAGACAGACACACAAAGACACACATACAGACAGACACACAGACGTCCCGCCAAAAATAGTTTTCTTTTTTCTTGAAGTATCGGAACGTGCAGATCCGTCGAAAACTCAAGTTGCAGTTTTCGACATGATTCCAATACTTCCCTTATACATACCCATGTACTGTAGGGAAAGTATAATTATTCGAAAATGAATATTGTATTGGCAAAATAAACGCTCTAGCACCAAAAATTGTTGATTAAATAAACAGCTGTCAGTCTTATTGAACATTTATTTAAACGAATTTAAATTGAGATATAAAACTTTTATGTCAGTAAAGCAAATACCGGAGAAAGTTTTTGATAAGTAAATAAATTAGAAGGAATGATTTTGGAAGCGGAGGAGATTGAAGAAATAAACTAAATCCGTCCTCGAATTTCCCAGCGGAAGAGTTTAACCAACTCGCTTTTCCGAAACATTTTATACTTTATAATAACAAGAGAGACACCGTATCTAAATAAATATCAAATAGTTTATATTAAAATCGTTGTTTTCGAGAACAGCATTTGAAGAATAGTATAAAAATCTGAAAATTTGTTTATTATTTACGAAACAGTTGTTAAATTATTGAATATCAAACATACACATAACATATTTTGAGGTAAATTTGGATATTATTTATTTAATCACTTCCTTATACGTAGTAGTGGGAAAGTACTGTTTCTACGAAAAATTTCAATTTCCAGATTTTGATGCTAATATATTTTTTAAGATCTCCGAAATACATTTTCACTATTTTTGGAATGATGCCCGTTCGTCTGTCAGTCTGTCTGTCTGATGTCTGTGGTCGAGTTACTGTGTACAAGTTAACAGCCACAAATATTAATGGATTTTCACGACGCTTTATATCCGGTTATGGTATAAAAATCTGGAACTAGATAGAATTTCTTTAAGTTCGGGCGAAAACTTCGACATTTATTTGAAATTTTATAATTTTTAACATAGACACATACGACAAATTTTAACGTAATGATGCATAAAATAGTTTATTTACGGTTCAATAATTATGATACTTAATAGCTTCAATTAATTTTACAAAAAGTAGCCGTGATATAATTATTTGTTGTTCGTAAGTCAGTGGCTTCCCCCCCCCCCTTATGGGAGGCGAGTTACCTCCCGGAGGTGGTACATTTTCAAGCATGGGGACAATCGAAATACTTTTTCATGCCTTTTAAAGTTAAGGGAAACACGCTATAGTTGTAATGTTTGGACTCACGATACTGATTTTCAATATTCTTTAAAATTTGAAAGATAAATTGAATTTTAGTATGAAAAAGTCGCGTTAAGCTACAATCTAGTTAATTTTTAACAAATTAGTCTATCGTTCAGAATTAAAAGACAAAGTGACTGCATTAGCAAATACAAGATGCGTATGTTATTAAAGTGTTGCATCAGTTGACCCGGGAAAAAGATGTTGCCAAACGGCACTAGAAAATTAAATGGAAATCCTAGAAAGAAGCAAAGGAAACAGTTGTACGATTCCAGATATTTTCTCACTAAATAAAATTGATATCTGATCTACTTTTTGATAAAATAAATACGGAGAAGAACGAGTTCAGTAAATGCATATGCAATATTATCAAAAAAACGTTCGCGTATATAATTACAAAATTACGTGTGAATAAACGAATTAATAAATGTATATCACTCAACGAAATGAAGGGACAAGTTGATTAAGAAAAAAATGTCTCACGTCATAAAAATCATTAAAATAATCGATCAAATCTCTTTTCAAATACGGGTTTAAGTTGTAGGTCCGGCAACACTAAATAAAATGGCCGAAAAATCATGTTATTTTTAATTTTTTCAACTTTAAATCAAATTTATTCTCACGTTTAAAAAATACGTATATACCTCCCATACCAGAACGCATGGAATGAGCCACAATTCATTCAAATCGGTCAGTATTTTGAGCTGTAAGTCCGCCATCACTACAGAAAATTACCAAAAATATAAATAAATATTTTTAAATTTTAAATCAAATCCATCTCAAAATAGAGAAGGTGATGTAAAATATTAGAAGACCGTTGACTTTGTGTCGAATTAACCCGCCAAACTAATTTACTGCGTTGTCCAGTGTTCCTGAAAAGCAACTGATTAATAGACATAAATATAACTTAAGTTACACAAGTGTCGAGACAAAATTTGGCAAATTAAAATTTATTAAAATATTAATATTACAATTCATACTAAATTTGTTCAGCATCAATTTTATCATTAAATATCATTTACAAAATTCATCAGTTATTAACATAATATTTACAGGTAAGTATTTTACCTACGGCCAGTTATTTGTGATATAGTGGTCAAATATTATTGATTTAGTAAATTAGTTACTGTCTAAAGGCCAGCATTCAATGAATCCCTCAAATAATACATGTAAAATATTAACTGGTTCAACTTTGGAGCATCTGGCTGGACATGGACACTTTGTCTAGTCATCTTGGTGATTTCTACTAAAATTTTTCACACAACTCATTCCTAAGAGCATTTGCTCTCACAAGGTAACGGGACTTCACACTCGATTCCCAACATTGTCAAGCCATCGTTTTAAACAATAGGAGAAAACATCGACTTATCAAAGTCATCAACCATATTCAAAGTATATAGAAGTATCTCATGTGATGCAGAATTATAGAATGAATTATTTTTACTTGTGTTGTATGCCTGTCTTTGTGTGCTCCCCCTTCTTCTCATTGGCTTTAGCGATCCGTTCTCCCATTGGTTCCAGTCATGCGGGTGGAGTTTATGCTGAGCTTCATTGGATAATATCTTACCTCCTGCGGCCTTGTTTGCGTCCATAAAACGTATATGCTATTATGTCACAACTAAATTTTTTAGCCATAAAATAACTGTTCGCCCATCATAAAAACTGACGTCTGCATGTCTGGAACCTGATGCCTTCTTGGCGCTTTTGCATCTGAAAACAATGTAATGCCTTCAATTTTTACTATATCACATGTATATGTACCTCCCACACCAGAACACATAAAGTGATCCATCACTTATTAAAATTGGTTCAGTAATAAAGACTGTGATTCAGTCAACATTGAAGAAAATAGATGTTCCAAATGTATTAAAACGTGTTTATTAAAGTTATTTTTTCTAGTGTGCTATCGCAACAATTATAATTGTTTTTACTTTGTTTTTATGATATCCATGGTAATATTAAATAAAAATATGAAATCTATAGCTATCTTGGGGGTTGAGATACAGATCTCGAAAAATCGGCTTTTACCACGCCATGTATATAATATACATGACAGTTATAGATTCCGAAATGACGAAACTTTGCCACTTTAAAAAAATATGTATTTAGTATGTAGCAGGCTCTAATTTAGAATACGAACAAAAGGTAATTCATTCTTGTCGGTTATAAATCATGGTATTATTAAATATAGTAATACACGTTCCATATACTATAGAGAATATGCTGTCGGCTATGGTATGACTGTTGCCAGCTACAGTATAAGAGCTAACGGTTCTTATACACGTGCTAGTACTACGTCTGTCCATAATATAGATATACAAATCAATTTTCAAGTCGAATGAGAACAAACAGTATTGTAATTTTGTAAAATTGTTGGGGGAAAAACTATTGCAAATTTCATTATGTCTTAATATTTTTATCTTACGTAATAGGAACTAACACTTTTCATCAGAGAAGCGAATACCAAAGCAAATTTTCATAAATATATAGGAATCGCTTTAATAGGAATGGATTTCAAAACGGAAGAAATGGGAGAAATCCACTAAATCCCTATGCGAATCCCAGCGGAAGAATTTAACCAACTCTTTTCAGAAAATAATTTATATTCCGTATTATAAGTAGGAAGACAAAGAATCAAAACAGACAGAAAGTTTTTAATGTTAAATTCCAGATTCCGAAGCTGACATTGGTAGGAAAGAATTTTAATCTGAAAGTATTGCATTCTTTATTGTATGGGAATAAATATTATTCGTGCACAAAAATAAATATAATTCAAATGTTAATACATACCCGAAATTTTTAGAGAGTGCTTAATTGTGTAATTGCGTTTTCTGATCCAGATTATTTACACATAATGAGAAATTTGCAGAGTTCTCATAGCCGATTAGAGCTTGCAATTACGGCCCTGTAGCTCAGTTCGGTCCAGTAGTTCGTTCCAGTAATTTCAGCCAAGTAGTCCAATAGAACCTTGGCTAACCAATACGATTATCAGCAGTTTGTTTCTCGGTTGAGGACAATAGCACAAGAAAGAATTAATCCTGAAAGCTAGTGAAAATAGTTTGAGGTTTGAAAATGTCCCTATTACAATTAGTGCGGATTCAGTGGACTCTTCATATTGGGCGCCGATTTCAATTTGGGAGCCCAACAACTACGCAGGATACTAACCTGGGTAAAAGTAGTATTAACTGGAGTCTAACTTGCGTTAAAAATAGCAAGGGTGGTCAGTCAGATTGTCAAGTTGCACGCCACTCTGATATTAACTGGAAGAGAATTCACTTGAACGATAAAAGCTTGCAATTTTGTCTCAGTAGCTCAACGGTAGAGTATCGGCTTGTGAGTACAAAGATCCGATGCGTAGTTCGCTTCTCGTTTGGGGTATCAACGTTATTTCCGAATTCATAAAATAAACAAGTAATTTCATTGACAATTTAGATAAAATGGCTTAAAACTTTTCAACAGCCAAATATGCATTAGATAGAATTTATTTTTATAACATCACTGATATGAGAAAATACAGACACAATTTAAAACGATAATTTTTTACAATAATATTACAATCTATTATTTATTATATAAATAAAGTATGCCACCCCACCTCCGTTAGTATTGAATGGTAACAGTATTGTTTATCTGAATTATTTAATTCAACATTTTGAGGGGGAATATAAAACCTCCTGAACATATTTCGAAATTTTTGGAGATTATATCAGTGTGATTGTCTCGAAGTGTGTCAGGAGATAGTAATAAAATAGCACATGGAGGTATCATTATGTAATTTTATATGTCAATATATTCTGCAAAAACGTAGACATGGCGATAGTGTTTCGTAACTCCAATCAATAGAACATGAATTATTTGAATTGTAAAATTCAATGAACATTATTTCAGCTGGAAAAACAACAATAATTCCTTAACATTCGCCGCAGTTTAGTAATTGCTAGTTGCTAGTTTAAATTATGATCCGTAAAATGTACTGAAACAGTATTTATAATTACATATCATATTGCGGAGGTAAAATCAAGGAATTAAAACTTCATTTTAAGAAAACGCCAATGTCGTTTGAGACAATAATTCAGGTGGCTCTGGGATAATATAGGTAGACCTGCATTGTATGCATTGCCATGAAAAAATACATAAAATATTTATTTAATTCAAAATTATTTTGCCTTTCAATTTATTTTTATCTCCATATTTTATGTACTCTATCGAACAACTATAAAAATTACTGATTAATTATACTCATAAATAGGGAACTTTTAATTTAAAAATGATCAAAAATACCTGTACTACATACTACGCTTTCTATTGTGTCAACTAACAGTAGCTGCTACTTTACTAACACTAGCCACACCTAAATATAATTCTCAAACCATTATGGCATTTTCAAGCGTTTCGTCCATAAGAGTTTTATCTCTTTTTTTCTAACTACATGTTTCATATGAATGCAGTAAATGTATCGTCTTGACAGGCATGTTGCCAACTTTAAAACTAATTTTAAATTAAAATAAATAAATTGCAAACATAAACTCGCAAACGTACTTTTTTACTTTCCCTGCAATACATGGTAATGTATAGGGAAAGTATTGGAATCATGCCGAAAATCGCAACTCGAGTTTTCGACGGAACTACACGTTTCGAGAAAGCTGGAATACGAGAAAAATATTTTTAGCGTGACATCTGTCTGTGTGTCTGTCTGTCTGTGCAGATTCTGTATCTACTTTAACTAAAAAACTAATAGACCGAATTTCATAAAATTTGGTAGGTAAGTCACTTGTGGGCTGATCAGTTTTGGGTACGATTCAGGATAAAAGAACCTATTTTTTTGGCGAAATGGCCCGCAAAAGTTTGTATCCACTCTAGCTGAAGAACTAATGGATCGAGTTTTACAAAATGCAACAGATAAGTTACTTGTGGATCAATCTGGTGCTGATTAGATTTTGGTAGGATTCGGAAAAAATAATCTGCCTTTTTTGCAAAAATCGCCAAAATCTAAAATAAAAAACTACGTATGTTCAAATATATACATTAAATGCTTGTTTAATACGTAAATTTTAACGAAGATAAGAATAATACCAACCCCATTACACTAGATCTATCCGTTCTTGGGGTATTTTAGTTTTTTTGTATTTTCTCAACATCACCTTTGAAAATAAGTTGAGTTATCAAATGAGAATGAAAATTAAATTAAAAGTGGATTAAATTTAATTAAAATAAAGAGAACGTAGATATAAATCTGCAGGGAAAGTCATGTGCTGCCCACATCAGATTTTCTAAACTCTGATACTAAATGTGTCCCAAATCAGGTACAAGGATATTGGTAGATCAATGCTTGAAAATTCTAGTGTAGCCCTATAGTTATATATTTAGACACGATATCTAACTACGTGTAGTATTTAAAGTAAAGTACCTGTCATTTTTCGGCTATTTGTTTTATTTTTAGTTTGAGAGTTGTGCTAGCTACTTCCCAAAATTGCACACAGATACCAATATTTTAAACAGTTAAACGTGCTTCAATAAATAATCTATATTAAAACATCTCAAACTAGAATTTAACTGTTATTGATCTGTCCACTAAAACTGTTGATGAAGTAAGAAACTGTAAATTTTGTCGTCTCTGTATAAGTAACTAAGTTTTAATGTCTCTTTATAGTATCTAAAATGTTATATAAAATGTTACGTCAAACAATCGAATGCCAACGAAAACTTTCATTACTAAATAAATAAAAACGGTTTACAATAAATGGTTTTTAAAACGGCCAAAATTGAAGAAATCCACTAAACCTTTACGAGAATTTCCCTGAGGAACAATTTAATCAAATCCTTTTGGAACATTTTATACTCTATAAAGAAGACACGGTATAAAAATAAATAACAAACGTTTAATATTTATTCTCATTAAATGATCGATATTGGAAGACATTTTGCTTTCCCTGCAATATGTGGCAATTTATACGGTAAGATGTAAAATCATGTCGAAAATCGCAAGTCGAGTTTTTGACGGATTTACACGTTTCAAAATCTCGAAACAAAAAAAAATATATTTAGCGTGCCATCTGTGTGCGTGTGTCTGTCTGTGAGATGTGTGCATCCACTCTAACTCAAAAAATAATTGATCAAATTTCATAAAATTTGGTAGGTAAGTAACTTGTAGGTGGTCCTGGTTCTGATAAGATTTTGGCACGATTTAGAATACAATAACCTGACTTCTTTGCGAAGTGGCCCTCAAAAATTGCATGTATTCACTCTAGCTAAAAATATTATTTACCAAATTTCACAAAATTCGGTAGTGAAGACAGGTGTAGATTATCCTGGTGCTGATTAGATTTTGGAATGTATCGGGAGAACAGTGCCCGCTTTTCAGTGCAAAATGGCCCGAAAAAATCTTGAAAATCTAATTTAAAAGATTAAGTATGATCAAATGTATTAATTAAGGGCACATTGAACATAAAATGGATCTAATTTTCGATTATAGTCTTAAAAATAGAGCGTACTCAGACGATTCTAGAAATGTATAATTTGTATAGATTTGGAATATATAAACACCCAAAATACGGCATTTAAATAGGTAAACAAACTGTGCTACGCCACCCGCATTTAAAGGTACATGTGTTTTCAAGCTCTCTTCCACACTGAAAAGGGCAACTCCTATTATTTTTAACCCCATGATTTATTTCCACTTCTTTCTCCCGTTGCCAAACTACATTTTCCCCCTTCAGTGTTTTCTGAAGCTGTGTGAACAGATTTGAGCAGTAGATTAAACTCAGTAGATTTTTAGAAAAACGTACAGAATGGACATATTGTTCAAAAAATTTCATATAGATATATAAAAAGTTAATTAGCTCTAGAAAACAAATTTATTCAGCTAATTAATTTCTTTTGCTTTAAATATGAGCTATAATGTATATGTTAACTGTGGAAAAAAGTCTCAGTTATATCTCTATTTTTAAGTCAAATACAAGTCGTTGAATCTTTTGCAAAAATTGCTTTATTTAACCTGTCGAGATGTTCCATGTGCCATTAAATGATATTTTTATACATGATTTTTGGCGATAAAAACAAAAAAGACTAACTCTATTACTTTAGGATTAGCCGTTCTCAAGAAATTTGAATTTTTCCCATTTTTACTAAGCAGCCTTTGAAACTACATGCAGTTACCAAATGAAAGCGAAAATTGAATTAAAATTACAAATTCTGTATAATTTCAAATAATTATGCGTGTTATTTAGTGCAATTAAACATGATTTAATGTATTATTAATGAAATAAAGAGGAAACGAATTTGAGACTGTAGGGAAAGTCAGGTGCTGCTCACCTCATATTTTTAAGCCTACGTTTAAGAAATCATTTAATATGTCAAACGGGACATTCTGTTTAACACTTTATAACATAGTTGAAAAGTGCTTTTGACTTGTTCATTCTGTCTGTCAACTGTCGTAAAGATCACTTTATCAAAATGAAATTTTCGTCTGTTGTTCAGATCTGTGGGACCTATGGGAATATAAATGAATAATGTCATCCAATCAGTTTTGGGCTGAATCCGGGTTGAAAAAATGAAATACATTAAACCCTAATGAACCTAATTTTTCAAAAATATTTTAAGCAAATTTCTTCAAAATTTTAGGAAATATTCAAATTATCCCGTAAAAAATATGTAAAAAATTTCAGCAAATGATATTCGTTAGTTTTTTAAATGAAAATTAAAATAATTATTAGACCCATGTTATATGAAGAGATCACGTGACCCACTTTAAAATAAAATATAGCATCCATCTTGTGTCAAAATCGTCATTTTTAAAGTGCATTGTAATTTATATTTATTGTTGTATGCTTTTTAAAACCTCTTTACGTTTGCTTAATTTCTGTGCATCTACATTCTGAAACGACGCAATTACAATATATTTGAGTTTAAATGATCAATGCCTTTCATCTAGTGTCAAAATCGTCATTTTTAAAATTATTTTTAATTTATATTTAGTGTTGTATGCGTTTTAAAACCGCTTTATTTTTTCTTAATTCCTGTTCACCTACATTCTGAAACGACGCAATTACAATATATTTGAGTTTAAATGATCAATGCCTTTCATCTTGTGCCAAAATCGTGATATTTAAAGTTCTTTTTAATTTATATTTAATGTTGTATGCGTCCTGAAATTGGTGAAGACTAACATGTTTTGGGATGAGATTGATATTTTAAATTTGGTGTACGGGTGGATAGTTCGGAAAGAAGAAATTGTGCAAATTCTGTTTTCCAAAATTTTCTTCTTCAGAGGGTGTCGCACATCAAAATGTTCGATTTTCAGATAAATTTAGGAATGTCCAGTCTTAAGTCAGACGGATATTTTATATTTGGATCATGGATAAACAGTTTGAAAATGATCACTTGAAAAACTGATATATTAAAACATTCAAGTTGTTTTGGTCTGCGTATAGTGAGACCGTTGATTTTCAACGGGTATTCAGCTAGTAATATTGCATATTTACCCTTCTAAATATTATTAAAAGAGGGGGTTGTCCCAACCCACCCATACTTTATTTGTATTTGACATTGTCAAAAATTGAACACAAATTTCTACGTTTAAAATATCAGTTAAGATTAGGAGCGAAATATTAGTTGTTAAAATTTGATCAAATATAACCAAATTTCTTTAAGAAATTGGGATGAAGTGTTTTCTACTATACCATTGCCGTTTTGCATTATGCAATGGATTGCTAGAATAGTTAAAAGGTGAAAAATTAAATTTGAAATACAAATCCTATTTCAAACCAAAATATTTTGTCTCATACCTATGCACTTTATAGTGTAGCGAATCACTTCTAACGAACCACTTCTGTGTACTGTAGTGTTAGGTTGTTTTAGACTTTATGTAATTTGGGGGTTTGTAATGTAATTTAATTTTATTTTTCCCTGGCTCAATATTCTCAATTTGGTAATAATTAAGTAATAATTATTTATTTTTTCTTTCATTCGCTAATTAAAGTATTTTTATTCTTCTAAATCAATTTTCTTAATAATATTCTTATATAAAAATGTCCGATTTCTTAAATCAATATTACTTTTGATATGCAAATTTATAAAATTGATTATTTATTTGATTTTCCTTAAGATTCCCTTTAATCGAATGCCTCATTCCCCCCTTTTGGATAGAAATTGTGTTTGTTCTACAAGTTTCATTTATTTTCATGTTTAGTTCGTTTCAAAAGTTTCAGTTGTGTCCATTTTGGAATTCTTGGCTTAGCTCGTTTTCCGACGTGATTGATGCGACGCCTAAGTGATTTCGCACCTTTTCGGAATTCGCGAATTATTTTAATTTGCTCGCGTTTTTCCAGATCGTCTACTAACGGAGTTTAGAGCTTGAATTTTGGCAACTCTAATTTCTGTAAGCTGATTTTAATTGCTGCCGTTTTTCTAAACATTTCTCGAATTCCGTGAACGTATCGAAACGAACGAGCGGAAATCGAGAGAAATTTAGAATTAGAGTCAAGAAAAGATGATTCAAATAGGAAGTATACAATTTGTTAATTTAGAAGACAACAGTAGTATCAATAACTGCATCAATAATATTTGTAGACTGCTTTTCTCAATCTGATTTCCAAAACTCTTTCAAAATGTCGTACGACTCTTTCAGATGAAATATTTGCAATATATCAAGATTAATCATTATTCAAACAGGAAGAGCGATTTACACTTATTCAATGTAGTCACTAAGGGAACACTGAATTGCTTTATAGATATTAGTAGTTATAAAAGGCCGGTCCCAGTCCAAAGAGGGGAGGCGCAGCAAGCGCAGCAGGAGGAGAGGCCCTCTTTGGGAGGATGCCTCTCAGAGTGTCTTCCCTCTTTGGAGTGGATCCTCTTTGGGAGGATGCCTCTTTGGAGTGGACCCTCCTTGGAGGGTCTTTAGACCCCCAGGAGGGAGGATGCCCCCCTCCCCTCTTTTGGAAGTTTGGTGAGGCGGCACAACACCGGATGCCTCTTTCGGAAGAGGGCAATTGCGAAGTCTTTCATGGAGGCATGATGACTCATACGGAGTGAGTTTCACTCGGAGTGTCACAATCGCTGACTGACCCTTGACCTGAGGAAGTGGTTTCAAGGGATTTCGCAATCACATAATCTGGAAATGACGTGTCGCGCCTTGGAGCTCCTTAGCACACGTCCTCCCTCTCTGCTGCTCAGCGACAGAGTGAAAGATCTTATCAGCGTGACATAGTTAAAGCGCCCTCTGGCGAATTTTGATGAAGTGCTGCCATCTATCGGCATTTTTTTTCCAAAAGAATTTAATGTTTCACTGGTCAGGAGCTGGATTCGAACTTGGGCCCAACTGATTAGAAGCCGAGCGTCTTACCATCGTGCCAAAGCACCCGTGCTTTATAGTAAGTTATCTCCGAAGTGTACCTTATCAGCGGAAGTTAGATTATTTTTCAAAGTTCATTCGAATCGCTCGGTGAATAGCGATGCACTTTATAAAGGGTGCGTTTTAAAACAGAATGCTACGGAGTGAATATAAATCTGTATATTATAACACAATGATTTTTTTTTTTAAAACAAATGTATACACAAACTTTAAAAACACGAATGTAATAATTAGCTAAAATTGTATTCAGTGGATTTTTTTTTTAAATAAATCAATACGATTTTTATAATAATAACGAAATAATTTCGAATGTTTAAAAACAAATTGATTACGGATTTTCAATGAACACACAAATTGTGTTTAGTCAATAGGATTCGACCATTCTGAGTGTTGTGTATCTAAAAAAAAAAATTCATACACAAACTTTAAAAACACGAATGTAATAATTAGCTAAAATTGTATTCAGTGGATTTTTTTTTTTTTTTTTTTTTTAAATAAATCTAACTATCAATACGATTTTTATAATAATAACGAAATAATTTCGAATGTTTAAAAACCAATTGATTACGGATTTCCAATGAACACACAAATTGTGTTCAGTGAATACCATTCGACCATTTTAAGTGTTGTGTATCTAAAAACAAATGTATACACAAACTTTAAAAACACGAATGTAATAATTAGCTAAAATTATATTCAGTGGATTTTTTTTTTTTTAAATAAATCTAACTATCAATACGATTTTTATAATAATAACGAAATGATTTCGAATGTTTAAAAACAAATTGATTACGGATTTCCAATGAACACACAAATTGTGTTCAATGAATACGATTCGACCATTTTAAGTGTTGTGTATCTAAAAACAAATGTATACACAAACTTTAAAAACATGAATGTAATACATAGCTGAAATTATGTTTTGTGAACAGGATTCGACCATTCTAAGTGTGTGTGTGATTTTTTAAAAATAAATCTAACAGCATATACGACTAGTAACGAAATGATTTTTTTTCTTTTTATAAAAATAATAATGAAAATTAGAACTCACGGAACGACGTCTTCACTACCCGCTGGACAAACTCCAAATGAGTGATACACTCTCATTACGCTATTAAAAATTAGATCTTATCTATAATGACGTCACCAGTATGGGGTGTTGCCATCTATTTTTTCTAATAATATATTTCTAGTAACTGGATACTTCAACGGTCTGATTTGCTACGCGTAATCTGAAACACATCACTTTAATAATATTGTGCATTGAATATGATTTGACCGTTTTTTTAAAGTAGTGGGTGTAATTGAAATATCGAAGTTTAGAATTTAACAAGCTAACGAACTCTCACCCCCAAAATTTTAGCATTCAGTTTAAATAAAACCCAATGAATATGATATCACCATTTTCACATCGTAATTTTACTACCATTATAGAACTTAGAAGTGAGTGTACATTATTTTTTTCAGGACACCAATACATTTTAAAATCTATTGAATAGGAATAGACTATTTTACACATATATGTACCTAGATTTCAACACCCGGTATTAAAACCTGCTAAACATGAAACGAGTAAGTATTGTGTGAGATTTTATCACACTAACTTTCAAACTTTTTAAATTTTTAAAAATGTCCGAAATAGTTGTATTTCATCGGTAGACATAAATTGTATGGAACACATTTTTATGAAAAAAATATCTGTTTCGACAGCTTTTAAAAATAGATTTCTGCAGTTGTACACTACGGTTCTAGAATTATCTAAATTGAACTACCAATGATGGTTGAATTGAACTACCAATGATGGTTTTACCGATGCAAATATTTACAGGACAAATATTTCAATGAAACCGAACTTAGTTGAAGCTTCTAAGTTTGAATATTTAGAATCATTTCATATAATTTTTATATTCACATTGAAAATAGTTAACAAAATTGGAACTCACGGAGCGACAACTTACTGTCCACACTCCAAATGAGTGATACACACTTATTACATTATTAAAAATTAGATCTTATCTATAATGATGTCATTATGTTGCCGTATTGCCACCACACAATTATTCTTTCCAAATTATGCATTTTTTCTTTTTTCTTTTTAATAACTTGCTACTGTCTTATGCTATCCATTTTTTTTTTCATATAAGCAGATATTCCATATACCTTCTAAATGTTAAGTTATAATTTAAAAAAAAAAAAAGCATTAGAGGTGTATTTTATGTCTGAATTCGTCCAAGTGGAAATCCGACAATTGCAAATGCATGATTGCATCCTCACATTTCAATAGACACCACTAAAATGTGTGGATCTTATTTTGAAAAAGCTGCTCTCAGAAAGAATATGTATATGAATACATATTTTCCATAAATATACCCCCTCCCCCCACAATACACACAACATGCAGGCCAAAGACACACCCAAAATACATTCCAAATCGGCTCTATAGCTTATCGCGCTTATCAGTGTAACAGATAGTGACCCAAAGTTCATGTTCGCAAAGCGAGTTAATTGCAATGTTATTGTTTTAAGCAGTTCCCATATTTAAATGAAAAATTTATCAAATTATACAATACATACAAGAGCTGGAAGATCATAGCATTTCAATATTATAGAATACTCACGAATGTTTGTTTTTTTCCCCATTTAAAATTATCAAATTTTAATGCAATTTGACAAAAATTGCACAATACTTAGTGTATGACTATCAAATAAGAGCTAGGTTTTATTGTTACAACAACGTTTAAGATCATTAAACGAGTATATATATATATTTTTTTTTAAAGAAGAATAGTATATAACTTACTGTTTTTAAGGATAGGTGATTGTTAACATTGAATTTAAATGAAAGAGTGACCCTCTGAGACAAGTACAGTACATTGCAATAACATTAAAAAATATGAAAGATATGCAATTAACACCTTAAAAGAAACATGTAATGAGTTTTGATATCTTAATACGAGACTTTATTGACATGTACATAGAAATGTCACAATTTTGTGGCTGTAGGTGCTCCATAAGACCCCCCTGCTCTTAATAAATGATCCCATTTGAATGTACATATTTAACAACACAGAGAAAATGACAGGACCACAACAACATTTTACACCTATTACAGAATAACTCCCAACTTCGTAGATTTTTAAGAAACTACAGTCGAATTTTCACCGATTCTTAGAGATTGAAACACAGCATTGTTTATGAATCTTCATACTTTAGAGAATGGAACATAAATTAGCATTTATTTTGAATGAATTCAGAATTTTGACATTGATTATAAATTTATGATTTAAACTCTGTAAAGTGTAAATATCTTTTGTCATGAAACTCACACTGTAGACATTTGATATGATTCGAATAAATCTATTTTTAATTTTTTATATTTTATTTTAAAAAGTGAGATTAGTAAACCTGTTACACTTGAATGCATAGATACATAACTCACAACAATATAACATTTCTTAAATGGAACATGCTAAAAAAAAAAAAAAAAAATTAGCTAATGAGTATAAATAAGGAATTCAATTTGAAAGATAAAAACCATTTAATGAATCTATTATTAATGAAATACACATTAACCATTATCACTTGTACATTTAAACAAATAAGTTAAAATAATTTCCTTATCACACTTTCATAGTCCTCTGATTTGAATGACTCGAAAAAATTTCTATCATAGCAGTAAAAGACTTCTTCACCACGCAACAAAACTTTCTTAGCAATGTTATTAATGTCAAGATTTAGAAGTACTTGTTCAGACACTCTGTCAAACATTTGTAATGGAGTGCTGTAAAGACATTCATGGTAACTTAAATCTTCAACTTGACCAACACAGCCAACACATTTGAAAAGTTTTCTGACATGACACATGATGTTGTCATGAATACAAGAGATTAATTGTTCGAATGCAAAATTTTTGTCACAAATAAGTGATGGTAGAAAGGTTATAGTGTTCTTTATTTTTAATATTTGAGCAGGAAGCCACTCTATAAATATACTTTCTCGAAGATGTATACTAATGTTGTTAACACTATTCTGTAAACATGCTATTTGATTTTTATCTAAGGTAATATGACACTGTGTTAGACAAAATTTTGAATCATATAATTGAATTATTTTCTGCAGATGCAATTTTCCGTTGTCATTGAAACAGAACAACTCATTGCGACTGACGAAAGAGGTATCTGCATATAGAATATTGAACGACCACAATTTTTGAGAAAATTCACTCCATGTAGCCGGTGACAGTGTAACACCTTCACGCGTAGGCTGTAATTCATTTCGATCGTTAGAGAGATATTTCCATATATACACTTTTAACTTCCCATGACGAAGTTTCAAATACACATACACATTAGAACCTAAATGCCAACGACGGAGTGCATCTTGCATAAAATCTGAAGAAGTAGATTCAGTCGAAACTGATTCTGCATTGGAAGATAACAGTCCACTATGTGTTAGAGCACAAGAAAGCAGATCATGAGTTGAGTTTTCAACCTCGGTGAGAACTTGTGAATTGACAACGGTAGATGTTTCTGCTGGGGTTTTGGAAGACATAAGATAGGTTTCTAACCAATCCACAGCAAATTTTTGTGAGGGTGAATTAATCACATCTGAGACAATGTCCACAGATTTTGTTTCTTCTAGGGCAGGAACAGTCAACTCCGCACTATTTACACTAGAAATTATTTGCTCGAGTGATGGCATACTTTGAATTTTAGACATTCTTTTTAGATAGTAACATCCAACTACGACATTCACAGTATAAGATTTATTTTTTAAACACTAACATCTTAAAACATTATAATTCTGTCACAGCTATGAGCGAAGCAAACCTATCCACACAACGTCCAAAGTTGAAATGACTTATCAAACAACTTCATAAGTATAATCACGTAACCTAAATCGAGTGTCGTGTGCAAACAGATCACATAAGATATGAAGTGATTAGAACTTATAATTTTTAATGAATCGTACAACATTAGATTGTGGTAAATACAATTGTTATCTACATGAGAAAATTTCTATATTATTTCATTCAGCTTCGAAATCATAGAGTGAAAATATGTACCAAACTTACTTAAAGTTCCGAATTTTAAATCACATTAACATTATATACTTAGAAAAATTTTATATATATTTTTATAACTTTAGGTGATATGTATCACGCGGAACATACAAGAATAACTACCAAAAACACGAAAATAACTAACAGTATGAGGCCTTCACAAGTCGGCATCCAAACTAGAAATGAACGATAAACACACTAATTGCAACAATTAGATGAGAGCTTATCAGTTCTTATCTTATCTAAGATTCCACATAAAATGACGTCATCATTCCAAAGTTCACAAGATGACGTCATTGGTCCAAGGTTCGCAAGATAGCCATTTAGCCTTTTAAAATTAAGAAGTAATTAAAAATCGATAGTAATTAAAATTTTTTAATTCTAATTAATAATATATTCTAATTAATAATATATTCCGCGTGATACATATCACCTAAAGTTATAAAAATATATATAAAATTTTTCTAAGTATATAATGTTAATGTGATTTAAAATTCGGAACTTTAAGTAAGTTTGGTACATATTTTCACTCTATGATTTCGAAGCTGAATGAAATAATATAGAAATTTTCTCATGTAGATAACAATTGTATTTACCACAATCTAATGTTGTACGATTCATTAAAAATTATAAGTTCTAATCACTTCATATCTTATGTGATCTGTTTGCACACGACACTCGATTTAGGTTACGTGATTATACTTATGAAGTTGTTTGATAAGTCATTTCAACTTTGGACGTTGTGTGGATAGGTTTGCTTCGCTCATAGCTGTGACAGAATTATAATGTTTTAAGATGTTAGTGTTTAAAAAATAAATCTTATACTGTGAATGTCGTAGTTGGATGTTACTATCTAAAAAGAATGTCTAAAATTCAAAGTATGCCATCACTCGAGCAAATAATTTCTAGTGTAAATAGTGCGGAGTTGACTGTTCCTGCCCTAAAAGAAACAAAATCTGTGGACATTGTCTCAGATGTGATTAATTCACCCTCACAAAAATTTGCTGTGGATTGGTTAGAAACCTATCTTATGTCTTCCAAAACCCCAGCAGAAACATCTACCGTTGTCAATTCACAAGTTCTCACCGAGGTTGAAAACTCAACTCATGATCTGCTTTCTTGTGCTCTAACACATAGTGGACTGTTATCTTCCAATGCAGAATCAGTTTCGACTGAATCTACTTCTTCAGATTTTATGCAAGATGCACTCCGTCGTTGGCATTTAGGTTCTAATGTGTATGTGTATTTGAAACTTCGTCATGGGAAGTTAAAAGTGTATATATGGAAATATCTCTCTAACGATCGAAATGAATTACAGCCTACGCGTGAAGGTGTTACACTGTCACCGGCTACATGGAGTGAATTTTCTCAAAAATTGTGGTCGTTCAATATTCTATATGCAGATACCTCTTTCGTCAGTCGCAATGAGTTGTTCTGTTTCAATGACAACGGAAAATTGCATCTGCAGAAAATAATTCAATTATATGATTCAAAATTTTGTCTAACACAGTGTCATATTACCTTAGATAAAAATCAAATAGCATGTTTACAGAATAGTGTTAACAACATTAGTATACATCTTCGAGAAAGTATATTTATAGAGTGGCTTCCTGCTCAAATATTAAAAATAAAGAACACTATAACCTTTCTACCATCACTTATTTGTGACAAAAATTTTGCATTCGAACAATTAATCTCTTGTATTCATGACAACATCATGTGTCATGTCAGAAAACTTTTCAAATGTGTTGGCTGTGTTGGTCAAGTTGAAGATTTAAGTTACCATGAATGTCTTTACAGCACTCCATTACAAATGTTTGACAGAGTGTCTGAACAAGTACTTCTAAATCTTGACATTAATAACATTGCTAAGAAAGTTTTGTTGCGTGGTGAAGAAGTCTTTTACTGCTATGATAGAAATTTTTTCGAGTCATTCAAATCAGAGGACTATGAAAGTGCGATAAGGAAATTATTTTAACTTATTTGTTTAAATGTACAAGTGATAATGGTTAATGTGTATTTCATTAATAATAGATTCATTAAATGGTTTTTATCTTTCAAATTGAATTCCTTATTTATACTCATTAGCTAATTTTTTTTTTTTTTTTTAGCATGTTCCATTTAAGAAATGTTATATTGTTGTGAGTTATGTATCTATGCATTCAAGTGTAACAGGTTTACTAATCTCACTTTTTAAAATAAAATATAAAAAATTAAAAATAGATTTATTCGAATCATATCAAATGTCTACAGTGTGAGTTTCATGACAAAAGATATTTACACTTTACAGAGTTTAAATCATAAATTTATAATCAATGTCAAAATTCTGAATTCATTCAAAATAAATGCTAATTTATGTTCCATTCTCTAAAGTATGAAGATTCATAAACAATGCTGTGTTTCAATCTCTAAGAATCGGTGAAAATTCGACTGTAGTTTCTTAAAAATCTACGAAGTTGGGAGTTATTCTGTAATAGGTGTAAAATGTTGTTGTGGTCCTGTCATTTTCTCTGTGTTGTTAAATATGTACATTCAAATGGGATCATTTATTAAGAGCAGGGGGGTCTTATGGAGCACCTACAGCCACAAAATTGTGACATTTCTATGTACATGTCAATAAAGTCTCGTATTAAGATATCAAAACTCATTACATGTTTCTTTTAAGGTGTTAATTGCATATCTTTCATATTTTTTAATGTTATTGCAATGTACTGTACTTGTCTCAGAGGGTCACTCTTTCATTTAAATTCAATGTTAACAATCACCTATCCTTAAAAACAGTAAGTTATATACTATTCTTCTTTAAAAAAATATATATATATATATACTCGTTTAATGATCTTAAACGTTGTTGTAACAATAAAACCTAGCTCTTATTTGATAGTCATACACTAAGTATTGTGCAATTTTTGTCAAATTGCATTAAAATTTGATAATTTTAAATGGGGAAAAAAAACAAACATTCGTGAGTATTCTATAATATTGAAATGCTATGATCTTCCAGCTCTTGTATGTATTGTATAATTTGATAAATTTTTCATTTAAATATGGGAACTGCTTAAAACAATAACATTGCAATTAACTCGCTTTGCGAACATGAACTTTGGGTCACTATCTGTTACACTGATAAGCGCGATAAGCTATAGAGCCGATTTGGAATGTATTTTGGGTGTGTCTTTGGCCTGCATGTTGTGTGTATTGTGGGGGGAGGGGGTATATTTATGGAAAATATGTATTTATATACATATTCTTTCTGAGAGCAGCTTTTTCAAAATTAGATCCACACATTTTAGTGGTGTCTATTGAAATGTGAGGATGCAATCATGCATTTGCAATTGTCGTTTTTCCACTTGGACGAATTCAGACATAAAATACACCTCTAATGCTTTTTTTTTTAAAAATTATAACTTAACATTTAGAAGGTATATGGAATATCTGCTTATATGAAAAAAAAAATGGATAGCATAAGACAGTAGCAAGTTATTAAAAAGAAAAAAGAAAAAATGCATAATTTGGAAAGAATAATTGTGTGGTGGCAATACGGCAACATAATGACATCATTATAGATAAGATCTAATTTTTAATAATGTAATAAGAGTGTATCACTCATTTGGAGTGTGGACAGTAAGTTGTCGCACCGTGAGTTCCAATTTTGTTAACTATTTTCAATGTGAATATAAAAATTATATGAAATGATTCTAAATATTCAAACTTAGAAGCTTCAACTAAGTTCGGTTTCATTGAAATATTTGTCCTGTAAATATTTGCATCGGTAAAACCATCATTGGTAGTTCAAACAGTCGATTCGTATTTAGAAAATTCTAGAACCGTAGTGTACAACTGTAGAAATCTATTTTTAAAAGCTGTCGAAACAGATATTTTTTTCATAAAAATGTGTTCCATACAATTTATGTCTACCGATGAAATACAACTATTTCGGACATTTTTAAAAATTTAAAAAGTTTGAAAGTTAGTGTGATAAAATCTCACACAATACTTACTCGTTTCATGTTTAGCAGGTTTTAATACCGGGTGTTGAAATCTAGGTACATATATGTGCAAAATGGTCTATTCCTATTCAATAGATTTTAAAATGTATTGGTGTCCTGAAAAAAATAATGTACACTCACTTCTAAGTTCTATAATGGTAGTAAAATTACGATGTGAAAATGGTGATATCATATTCATTGGGTTTTATTTAAACTGAATGCTAAAATTTTGGGGGTGAGAGTTCGTTAGCTTGTTAAATTCTAAACTTCGATATTTCAATTACACCCACCACTTTAAAAAAACGGTCAAATCATATTCAATGCACAATATTATTAAAGTGATGTGTTTCAGATTACGCGTAGCAAATCAGACCGTTGAAGTATCCAGTTACTAGAAATATATTATTAGAAAAAATAGATGGTAACACCCCATACTGGTGACGTCATTATAGATAAGATCTAATTTTTAATAGCGTAATGAGAGTGTATCACTCATTTGGAGTTTGTCCAGCGGGTAGTGAAGACGTCGTTCCGTGAGTTCTAATTTTCATTATTATTTTTATAAAAAGAAAAAAAATCATTTCGTTACTAGTCGTATATGCTGTTAGATTTATTTTTAAAAAATCACACACACACTTAGAATGGTCGAATCCTGTTCACAAAACATAATTTCAGCTATGTATTACATTCATGTTTTTAAAGTTTGTGTATACATTTGTTTTTAGATACACAACACTTAAAATGGTCGAATCGTATTCATTGAACACAATTTGTGTGTTCATTGGAAATCCGTAATCAATTTGTTTTTAAACATTCGAAATATTTTCGTTATTATTATAAAAATCGTATTGATAGTTAGATTTATTTAAAAAAAAAAAAAAAAAAAAAAAAAAAATCCACTGAATACAATTTTAGCTAATTATTACATTCGTGTTTTTAAAGTTTGTGTATACATTTGTTTTTAGATACACAACACTTAAAATGGTCGAATGGTATTCACTGAACACAATTTGTGTGTTCATTGGAAATCCGTAATCAATTTGTTTTTAAACATTCGAAATTATTTCGTTATTATTATAAAAATCGTATTGATAGTTAGATTTACTTAAAAAAAAAAAAAAAAAAAAAAAATCCACTGAATACAATTTTAGCTAATTATTACATTCGTGTTTTTAAAGTTTGTGTATACATTTGTTTTTAGATACACAACACTCAGAATGGTCGAATCCTATTGACTGAACACAATTTGTGTGTTCATTGAAAATCCGTAATCAATTTGTTTTTAAACATTCGAAATTATTTCGTTATTATTATAAAAATCGTATTGATTTATTTAAAAAAAAAAATCCACCGAATACAATTTTAGCTAATTATTACATTCGTGTTTTTAAAGTTTGTGTATACATTTGTTTTAAAAAAAAAATCATTGTGTTATAATATACAGATTTATATTCAGTCCGTAGCATTCTGTTTTAAAACGCACCCTTTATAAAGTGCATCGCTATTCACCGAGCGATTCGAATGAACTTTGAAAAATAATCTAACTTCCGCTGATAAGGTACACTTCGAAGATAACTTACTATAAAGCACGGGTGCTTTGGCACGATGGTAAGACGCTCGGCTTCTAATCAGTTGGGCCCAAGTTCGAATCCAGCTCCTGACCAGTGAAACATTAAATTCTTTTGGAAAAAAAATGCCGATAGATGGCAGCACTTCATCAAAATTCGCCAGAGGGCGCTTTAACTACGTCACGCTGATAAGATCTTTCACTCTGTCGCTGACCAGCAGAGAGGGAGGACGTGTGCTAAGGAGCTCCAAGGCGCGACACGTCATTTCCAGATTATGTGATTGCGAAATCCCTTGAAACCACTTCCTCAGGTCAAGGGTCAGTCAGCGATTGTGACACTCCGAGTGAAACTCACTCCGTATGAGTCATCATGCCTCCATGAAAGACTTCGCAATTGCCCTCTTCCGAAAGAGGCATCCGGTGTTGTGCCGCCTCACCAAACTTCCAAAAGAGGGGAGGGGGGCATCCTCCCTCCTGGGGGTCTAAAGACCCTCCAAGGAGGGTCCACTCCAAAGAGGGAAGACACTCTGAGAGGCATCCTCCCAAAGAGGGCCTCTCCTCCTGCTGCGCCTCCCCTCTTTGGACTGGGACCGGCCTTTTATAACTACTGATATTTCATGCAGTAAATGTTATGAAGTGCACTGATAAAAAGAAACAGTTCATCACAACTATTATAAATAACATTCTATTTTTTGGCGCATCTGGAGACGTAAAAGAGTTTGACATAAACGTAACTTTGCAAACAGTTAGAGAAGAAATAATTAGCTACGATGATTGGTTTATTGAAAATGCAGAGCATGTCCATACAATTAAAGAATCACCATAAGCTACAAAGATATATAAAATAATTTTCGGAACAAAAGGAATTGACAGACACAAAACTCTAACTGCACAATTTGCATTGCAAAAATTGCAATCTACCATCAACGCATAATGTGGAGATAAATAGAAGTACAATTTACAAGTTAAAAAATCTAAGTTGATTTCTCGGTGTAAATGTGTAATAGGATATAATTTTAGTTTATTCTAGTAAAACATTATATTTATCCTTGGTATTTATACTTTAAAAAATATATGTTTCTTAATATGAGGAAATTAACAACTTTTATTTATATGTATTTTAGAATGTTTAAAATACAATTTTGCTCATTGCATAATTCACCTCCATTTATAACGTAAAAAAATTACAAACCTTTGAATTTCGTATCAACTAAGATTTCACTGTACGCAATTTATGGAAAACGTTGCATTGTATGCACTGATTTGTGTTAAACTAATAGCATAAATATTTAAGTCCATCTCTTAAACACCAAAATGCGTGAATTTTATTCTATTTTTTGTACTTTTGTCTGTTATCAAATGAAATGAAACCCAGCTATAAAAAATATCTAAATTTAAAAATGTGGTTTCATTACATTGTCTCAAACGGAAATTTTACAGCTTGAAAAATTAAAGTATGAAATTTATTTCTTTTTTAATAACATTAAAACTTGATACCAAATAACATTGATCATCTTCTAACGCCATTGCAGTATCGGCTATTATGTTCTAAATATTCCCAACAAGAGCAAAAACAATCCGCTGATTACGATCTCTACTTCATTAAATTGACCATACATGCTTTAAATGTCCTTTAAGTTTAATATATTCTTAAATATTGAGACAACATAAATATTTTATACGTCATCATCTTTATATAATAATTTCTTTTCACACAAAAAAATATATTTTCAAAATCCTAAGTACATACTTATTTTAATAGTTCTTGGTTTTAGTCCAGAAATACCGAAAATGGTGTCAATACTTTCGAATCTGTAATATATTTTTCAGGCGTAATCTTCACATTTACAATTTTTTTTTTTTTCAAAATACCATAAAAGAAATGTCTAAAAATACTGAGAATGTTGTTGAATTTTCTATCTCCATCCAAGTCTTTTCATAAAAGTCAACAAAGAAATGCAGGGTTCAACTAAAGCCTTCCTTATTTGACGCCTACATGGCTCTTTTAGGGGCGAAAACAGATGGAAAACCTGAAAGCTTTCAAATCCTTTAAATGTGAAATATATTAGGAAATAAATTAGAGATGAAAACTCGCGAATTTACTTGGAGAAAATAATATATAAGTGCATTGTATTCAAAATTCCGCACAGTATAAAGCAAATGCATAGGTTTATTTTGCATAGAATAGTTAAAGCCGCTTGTCGAGGTTGTCTTCAATAAGAAAAAAGCATATTGTGGATTTGATTGGATTACTGTAGCACTCTATATTTTTGAAGAAAATGAGGGCCACTTTGAGTGAGATCTACAGTTTACAATAAATGCCAATGAAACCGCTACATACAAACATTACAATGAAATCACTACAAGCAAGCATGTTCATTCTAAGCTTCACATCCATTCCTTTTATTCCAGTAGTGGCTTCTGACTTCTGGACTGAGTGAATCAGGTTCAACGGAGGGATTCCCCCTCTTCCTCGAAAACGAACATCATCAAAACACATCACGCTACTGGCACAAGTTTTGGCAAATATTATCTAAAAATAGCCAAAAGAGATTAAAATATTCGCCAAATAATAATAATAAGAAGAACCCATTCAGCCCGTAACATTAAGTGAAGCATCACATGTTCTACGTTCTCAAGAGCCGCCACTATTCACTTGCTCTCAAGAGCCGCCACTGTTATTCGATATTTAGTACGGACAGTTCTGCAAGACCGTTCATCACACTTTAAGCTTAAAAATCCACTATAAATAGTTTCTGACACAGTTAAGTTATTTCTGGGCTATATAAGGATGTGTATGTTACTGTGTGTGCTTGAATGTTAGTGTGTATGTTTGCATGTTAGTGTGGGCGTCCGTGAGTATGTGTATGCGATGTTTCCCGAACGAATGGAGCATTTCGAAGAACATTGGGCACAGTTATTATAGTCCTTGAATATTGTAACTCTATTGATTTAAAACGCAATTGCATGTTTTGAATACCCTCCCCAAGTTTCGAATATAATCATGGAATACTTATTAAAATCAGATCCATCTATTTTGTTATATAAATAATTTTTATCTAATTTTTTAATTGAAGAACAATTAACACCAATTTTAGAACCGCTTTTGAGATATCAGACGTTATTCAAATAAATTAAAAATTGCATTGCTCCCGAATCGTACCAAAATCTAATCAGCACCAGGACCATCTACAAGTGTCTTATCTACCGAATTGTATGAAATGTTTGATTTAGTGTTCCTTAAACTCCATTATAATTTGGCCAGTTAATTTCAAATCGCCTTGTATCCAAACCAAATATCTAACTTGCTGATATAACATAATAAATTTATTCCCTTTAACTTCAGTTAAAATACCATTACTTTTCTTAAACTGCATACTGTTATTATTTTCAAATGCTTGAATTATTTTTTGTCAGACACCACAATTGCGCTACCATGTCGACCTTAGAGAAATTTACCACTTATAAAAATATTTTAAATCTATAAAAACAGAATGAGTACATGAACATTTTTTAAGCATTTACATGCTATTTCTTGGTGTATCATATCGTTTAGCATATTTCTATTTACTTAATATATAAGATGTGACCAATAAATTGGGTGAATGATGAAATAAGTCTGACATTGAGTAGGTCTCACATGGAAACTGTTTACAATCCTTCAAAATAGTCCACGTCGTACACTATACACCTCTGACAACGTGCGCACAAATCGTCTAAAGCTGTTGAAAACTCCTCCACTGGTACAGCTTTCAATTCCCGTGTCACAGCAGCTTGAATGTGCGTAATGTCTGTAAATCTTCGCCCTTTTAGAGCCACTTCAAGTTTAGGAAACAGAAAAAAGTCCGGTTGTGACAAGTCTGGGTAATACGGTGGGTGCGAGAGTTCAGTAACCCGATGTTGAGTCAGAAACCGCTTTACAAGCGTAGCGGAATGCGGTCGTGCATTATCGTGCAAGAGAAACCAGGAGTCAGGTTGCTTCAGATGTGGTCGTACACGACGAATACGAGCCAAGAGTCGTTTGAGCACCTCGCAGTAAAATCCTGTCTCATGATTATGCGATCCTGTCTTAGGATTACGCTGTAAAATCCTGTCTCACGATTTTCCGAACACTTTCCCGAGGGATATCCAATTCGTCTGACATCATCCTGATGGTGAATTGCCGATCTCGCTGCAACAGTTCACGTACTCTCTCAACGTTTGTCTCTGTTCTGCTGGTGGTGGGCCGCCCACTCCGACGCTTTCACGCCCATCACTAAACTTTTTAAACCACGCGTACACAGTCTTCAAGATCACGGTTTCATCTCCATACACCTGCTTCAGCATTGCATGTCTTTCGCCTGCTGATTTACCCAATTTGTGCAAGAACTTCAAATTGATTCTCTGCTCCATGACACGCCACAAAACCACCACATAGACAAAAGTCAATAATAAATATATCAAGACTCACAAGCGCACTATTGTTAACTGAATATTACGGAACACAGCGCACACACAGGTGTCGCTAATAATTGGGTTGTTTCCATTTTCGATTTGTAGGGTGATTCACCCTAATTATTGGTCACACCTTGTATTACTAATTTGTATCAATAATGCAACATAGAGCTATTTCAAGGATACGTTGGTCGTTTCATATCATTATGTGTCGTTTTAACGTTTTTTCGTCTTTTTGGGTCTCATTTACTCTTACTCCGACTTGACTCGCCTTGTCAGGATACTCCTGTTGTGTTTTGGCACATGCCAAATTTGTTTTGCAGTTATTCATGTTGCTTTCTGGTTGGATATCTCTTAATCCAGGTCTTTATATAATCGTCACTGCTTCTTCTTTATGCCCCAATTTTTTTTCGTACTTCGGGTTTGCTAGTTCACTTGCACTGACAAAGGGGATTCAGCGTGTCCTCAAATCAGCTATATGCTGCATTATTGTAATATTTGTGCTCTTATACGTTGGTCAAGTTTTTTGTATCCTTCGCAAAAAATAGTATTGTACTTATTGGCAATCCTTAAAATCTGAGTTTTGATAAGGGTATTCTAATGCCTCATGAAGCGACAAATATTCTTTTCCGCTAATCTCCTCAGCACATTTACTCATTACACTCATTTGTATCACTTTCCGCCTGTTTATAAGTTTCCTGGAGGGGGACCAAAACTCAAATTTAAGAATCTCGATCCCAATGCTTAACAGATTGAGTTAGCCGAGCTCGTTAGTAAACCTCAGAATTTATATTGGAAAGTAAAAATATATATTACCAAATACATGTTATGCCTTAAATAATTTTAATGCATGACCAAAATCTAATACCATCTTAAATTTGCAAAAAATATTTATTTATATATAAATACAAGCCTTATATCAATTAACTTGATTTCAAGGAGATTGTTTTAGTTATCATTGATTTACATAAATAAATGAAAACATTATTATAATCCTAATGTAAGATCTATATATTAAAATTAATAATAAACAGAGCAGTATTTTTCCAATGGAGATTTGGCAAAGCCAGTATTAATTTGAGAAAGAAATAAAGCACCTTTAACGAAGTTTTGTTTACGTCAGGAGGGGATTTAATGGAAAAGAATGAAGATGACTTTGGTTCGTTAATCTGATGCTTCTATTGATTGGATGTGCATAGAAAAAACACGTGAGGGTGAGTACTAAAGAGGTTATCAGTTATTACGGTTAGGAATTACTGTTTTACTTATTAGACGATGGGACTGATTCTGAAAATGGGAAATATTATTTTTCATATGTTGACTTTCTTATTACCTTAATTATTATTATTTATAATTTATTAAACGAAATATAAGTAGTATATTATTTAGCAGTAATAAGAAAATGAATCTGAATCTAAACAGAAATACGTTGTTTATTAGATTCATAGTAATACACCAAAATATATCGAGCTATATGACAACGACAACAAGGATAGCAGTACATTTTCAACGTTAGAAATCTACTGTCAGGTGGAAACATTATGTGCGTTGCAAATTGTAACAAATCTGATGGACCTGTTCTAATGTTGATATCTTAGCGTTAATGACGATTGTTGTCATAAAGTAATTTATTTTCCTCGAATTTGTCTGAAACTAGTGGCACCAATAAATTTAGTTGAAGAAACTGACAGTCAAAAACAATCGTTCTGTTTGCTATCGAACTAAAATGAATATATATGTTCTACAGTTGGCATCTAAATTTTAAGGTGTTTGTTATATTTTCATTGTAAAGTATGGATTTAAATTTGATCATGAAATCATTTTTTGTAATCTGGAAAACCGACTATTGAAAAAAACATTTTGTTCTCAAATTATTGCGAAATGGATGTTTTCATTTTACAGTTGGCATCCAACTTTTCCGGTTTGCTGTTAATTTTTTCTTCATTGAGAAGAGTACTAGAGTTATTTCTTTAACCAGTGATACCGATGTATTTAAGGGACGAAATCGTCTGTCTAATAAACCCATAATGCATATTGAATGTCACCGTTCAACAGTGGTGTGTAGCTTTGCATCGGTATTGGTTTGTTGTCCTAAATAAAGAAGTTTTATTTGCTTTAGAAACCAGTGTTTCTGATACATTTTGCTATTGTTTTTTTATTATATAAGTATTGCTTTTTTTACAATTTCTTCACTTTCTATCTATTGCTATCCATTCTAACCCAGTCCATTGTTTTCTGACTTAGTTTTTTCCTATGTTTTTTGGTCTGGTTTTCCACCCATCATTTTATTCTTATCTGCCCTACATTCCAATGTTTTCAATATAATGGTTTTCAATATAAGGATTTTATATAATTAGTCTCATGTTTTATTGCAATATCACTTCAGGTTCAGTTGTTATTCTATTAGCTAAATTATGTATACATATACTTTTGACATATATATACTTTTTGGATATGAATCCTATGGCAGATTGTGCCAAGAAGCCTGTAATTGATACCCCAAATTCCCGATATTGGGTGACGTCTACAATTGACTATTCCCAGTCTGTTCCAGATATGATCGAAAGAAGACGTGTGAATGTGCATTATCTTGCTGGAAATGGACCCATGGCAAACGTAACGTAAAAGTCGAGATAATGGAGCTTCATCGTCTTGCTCTGCTATAAATGTATCTCTCAGCCAAACTAGGATTATCCCGACCTCATTACACAGAGAATAATTGCGGTATGTCGCTCCATAATGCAATTCGAATGAGTGCTGCCCACTCCTACTCCATATGTTAATATGATTGTCATCAACACCAAGGTAGAAGAAGGATTCATCACTAAAGAGGATGCGATGCCATTTTTCGGACGAATATGGTCAATGCAATAAAGAAGGAGCCGCCTATGTAGAGTGGTTAATGGCAGACGTCTTAAAAGGCGATAGAAGGCAGTATTACTTATAATAAGCTTTTAAGGGGACAGTGGACGTTGACATTTTTTAAATTTTTTTATTGACTTATAAACATGAAAATTTGTATAAATACTCCTCTTAACATAACTATAAAAAATGCCAGTAAATATTTTTCAATTTTGTTATAATTTTGTATTTTTTTTTTAATTTAATTTTTTAACGAAAATTTGAATATATTTCTTGCGTGCCAAATTTTCATATTTTTGATTAATTTTACATTATGATCACTCAAAAACACATTATGAACAAATTTATGTATTCATTTTTAAATCCCTTAGTTAATATTTTAAAAATAATTTTCTGCATTAAAACTTAATTTTCATCATTTAATTACGTTCTTATCCACTTTTAATTACTTTAATGAAGTCCAATTATAAAATGCATATCCAGTTTCATTAAAACGTAAGAAAGGTGTCTTCTTGCCACATTTCATACATCTCAAACAAAAATTAAGACGCATGGAGAATTTTAAAAATGTAAAACCTTTGAAAATTCGCTTCGAAAAAAATGCATTTTATCTTTTGCTTACGGGTGGGACAGCGTCCACCCCAAAAGAAGACCTCACAAAAAGACAGGACGCTAATATCTGCAGAGGGGGGGGGGGGGGCGCTCGGACTGTTTGGGATAGGGTATGTCAAATCCCTGTCTTTTTGGGAGGTTCTTCGTTTGGGATGGACGCTGTCCCACCCGTAAGCAAAAGGTTAAATGTGTAAAATAATGTTATATATTAAAAAAAAATAGTCGATTTTTGCTCATTTCAACATCCACCATCCCCTTAATAGTTCGTAATGACGCATAATTCTGCATAGAAGGCACTGCATCTGAATGAAAGACATTGAAGCTGTGGCCTATCTCCTCTACCAGTTGTCTTTCCGTGTCCACCAAAGCTGGGCCTTTAGTGGGTGTATGCGTACGTTAACGCAACCACTGCTAATTCCAGTGTTCCCTGGAAGCATTAGTTGTCGTCAGGTGATAGGTGATTCGACTACAGGATTAACCTACTTCCTGCAGTCTCACGATTCGCCCCCCCCCCCCCGTCTCTCAAAGTTGTGCAGTCTTTGAGTGCGATCTTTGAGTGCTTCCTTGCAACTAAAACAGAAACAAAAATGTTCTCAACAAGTGTCTGATATTTTTTACATAAGCATTCAGTTGCGCGCCACTTTGTTAACGGCATAGGCGTTCATTGGAAGACAAACATTCATCATCTACTTTAGAGAGAAATGCATATCAACTGCCGAATATGTTTCGAGGTGGTTCGATATTTTTGCCAGAGATATCCGATATTCCATGTAAAATTTTAATCCAAACTTTTAACCCCTTAAAATAATATTATATATATATTGACTGTTGTAATAAAAGTAAAAGTAATAAACATTATTTTTGCAATTCATGTCATATACTATATTCAGTATATCTGATATCTAAACTAAAATTTAAATTTATGTAAAACAGAAAGCTAAAGCTGAAATTGAGTGTTTTTTTGTTTTTTTTGTCAGAGAGGAAATATGCTTGTATATGAGACCAGGACACATTTAGGCTGCGTATAATATCAGGATTTATGAGTTCTAATAAGCATACAAAGGACCCAGACTGGTTGACGGCCATTTACAGCACCCCTGACCCGAGAGGTCAGGAATAGCCATAAACAAGGGGGCCTCAAGTACAGGGGTTCCTAAGTCAGAGTTGTTACTGGAGGCTAAAGATGAAGCCATATGATTGGTTAAAGTTAAGTTGAGGAAGTGTATTCGCATTGTTTTACCTGTCAACCGATGAGATACGGCAGATGTATCTAGACCTCAGGCAAAAAGCGGTGGCAACAGACAGAAGATGGATGAGAATAAAGTTCAGAAAGGATATAGACTAAATGAATTAAGTTCCACATAGAGAAGACACAGACAGAAGGTGCAACACATGAAATGCGGATACTCATCAAGGTTCTCATACAGCGCAGTCATGTTAGAATGTGCAACTTGTTACTCATACATAGAGTGACGATGCAGGCAGCAGCTATACAAGAGTCAGTGGTGTGCTGTGATAAAATTGAGGCAATGATCGCAGAGTAGGAAATGTGCAAAATAGCGAGTTTTTGTGAGTGAGCCAAAAAGCAACGATAAAAATACAACCTACAGTTCAGCGTCTAAAGACAACAAGAAGGTATGTGCAAATCAGATATTATAAAAGTTCATAACTCTATTTAAACATAGTAAACCTGATCTCACTCAATTACCTCCTTGAATATATAAGTATAGTTATTGTAATTAAAATATGATTATAATGTTCTTAATAAATAATGTTATTTTAAAGTTAAAATAGGTGAAATTAATTGTGTAGTATGATGTTAATGTATTTTATTAATTTTCAGAGAAATTGCGTACTTATTTTAATAAAAGTTACCCTTAACCGTATCCGAATAGTGTTAATTCCATTTATGACGATTTCATAATTTAAAAGGAAACCTGATAAATTAAAGCTAAAACCCTAATTTTGTATATACTAAAAGTGTATATAAAGTCGTATATATCAACACACAAATACACTGTATATTACATAAATAGTAAAGTAAATTAAATACATTTTTTCTAACCATCTACAAAATTAACTGCCTAGTTTTTATGCTGATTAGGAATTTTTTCATTTGCCGAAGTTTAATGCAATAATGAGATTGAATTCTGCATCGTTAATCTTTAGTTACTTAAGTAAAGTAAAACCAAAATCTGCTTGTGAAATCAGAATTATCCTATTAAGGTTAAAAAGCTAAATAGTTAAGTAAATAATGTAAATAAAGCCATGAAAGTAAAGAGTGAATAAGTTTAATTCATTTTTTGTGGCGGTTATTTTCTCTTGAAAATAGCAGAGAAGGTAATTAAATAGATAATTATTCAAGATTTCGGGAAGCATTTAATGCAGAATCTACCATTGTCTAACCGGTTAGGCCTTTGTTAGATTTCTTCAACACGGCATTAGATAGTTGCTCTAGTAGAAGAAAATGTGCTATGTGTTAAAATTATGTACGTGAATCTACTTGATTACACACAAACTCTGGCACATCAAGCATCTGCTTAAAGGTTTGAGTAAGCAATAAGTTTAAAGTTCGATGGTTTCGAAATGCTCATCATCGTGGAATATTTGAATATTAGTTTTTTTGCAATGAAATGTGTTACATTGAGAGATACAGGGTCTTTCAAAAGTCCGTATAAATTTTAAAAATTCATTAAAAATCGAAAAATCATTGCACATAGGTACGGTTTGTACCACAAGTATTGCTAGGAAGGGTTTTTTTTTTGACGTGAAAAAATTTTGTAGTTTAAAAAATCACCAATAGGTGGCGCTGAATGCATTGGAAAGACAATTAAAATAACTTACTGCACGTGTCAAATCGTGTGACAAGCCTAAGTAACCCTGAACAGATGATAGGACCTTTTCCTTTCTTTACATTTTTCCTAAATCAGAATTTTCGCAAAACATCTGATGCTGATTCGCCGTTTACGTAATACAGCTTCACTAGCAAGGCTTTCTCGATCAAAGTTAACATTCTCGCAAAAGCTTCTTCTTTGCACCGTTTACTAATGAATGAAAAGGAGAATCTACAGAGCAATACAGCTATTTTATAAAAGCCTCATTTGCATACTTCTGGAAGATGTATATGGGTAAACACCACCTATAGGTGATTTTTTAAACTGCAAAATTTTTTTCACGTCAAAAATCAAAAACCCCGTCCTGGCAATACTTATGGTGCAAACCGTACCTCAGTGCGATGATTTTTCGATTTTTAATGAATTTTTAAAATTTATACGGACTTTTGAAAGGCCCTGTATTTAGGACCTTTGAAAATGTAATTTTAATAATAGTTAAAAATTTTTTGCTGTTGTCAATTAAAAGTAATTTACTCTCTGTCGTAGAATAACATGCTTCACCATTTTTATTTCCAGTTTAGTACTTATGGATGTCTAGAGAAAATATTGCATTGCCCTCAGAACTGCAAACACCAAATATGAATCCCAAATTATTTCTTGTGCGCTCTGAAATATACGTTAAGTGGCGATGGGTTGACAAATATAATAGGGAAGATAAAACTAAAACAATTTAAGTAAGAATAATATAGTAAAACAAGGTAACATCTTACTGTTTGTGGATACAATGGATCTATTGCTTCAGTGCTGGATAGATCAACAAATTCAAAGTCAATTTAACGAAATTAGTACGGAAAATTTATACGGACTTTTGAAAGGCCCTGTATTTAGGACCTTTGAAAATGTAATTTTAATAATAATTAAAAAATTTTTGCTGTTGTCAATTAAAAGTAATTTACTCTCTGTCGTAGAATAACATGCTTCACCATTTTTATTTCCCGTTTAGTACTTATGGATGTCTAGAGAAAATATTGCATTGCCCTCAGAACTGCAAACACCAAATATGAATCCCAAATTATTTCTTGTGCGCTCTGAAATATACGTTAAGTGGCGATGGGTTGACAAATAGAATAGGGAAGATAAAACTAAAACAATTTAAGTAAGAATAATGTAGTAAAACAAGGTAACATCTTACTGTTTGAGGTACAATGGATCTATTGCTTCAGTGCTGGATAGATCAACAAATTCAAAGTCAATTTAACGAAATTAGAACACATTAAGAAATATAGGGATATCCAAGTCACAGAAGTCAGAGGTTAATAGTCCACTTGAGAGAGCAAATAGGAAGTCATAATAAAAAATAGCCCAGCCAATCTTAAACAGAGAAATAATACACAATATTGGGCAGCAGCCAACGGTCTTGTTAGATCACCGAAGTTAAGCAGCAGCGGGCGCGGTTAGTACTTGGGTGGGTAACCACCTGGGAACACCGCGTGCTGTTGGCACATCTCCAGCGCGGTAGCCCGGTAGTTTGCGCGCTGGATATGCACGCTGCCAGAACTGCCGCCGTGTTCATGCGAAGTACGATAACGTTAAACATGTGGGTCCGTAAGTCCCTCCGAGAGAATGGTGGTGGGGAAGGAGGGTATACGGTCCCTGTGGATGCCTCCCCTACTGGGTTCCGGGCTGAATTGGGTGACACTTTCCGGTCGTCCAAACGGTTACCTTACACATTTCTGGTAGGTCGGACGGTCTGGGTCTCAACAACAACAATATTGGGTTGCCCCACAAAACAATATAAATGATCCAGCAAGGCGAAGACAAGAGAGAACAAGAGCTTACCAACAAGACGAGAATAAGACAATTCAATACGGAAGAGTCCACCAAGCTAAAAAATAGACGAACATGTTTGTTTATAGTTTGTAACTCATTGGTCTATAAGAAAAATGTTAATTTTATTGTTTTGTAACTCGAAACTACACATTTTCAGATTACACTTATGAGTTGAACTTAACGCCTTATACTGTTAAATATCTCTTGGTTGTGTTGTTTCTAAAATTTACCTTGATATTTTGACAAATATTATTGGTAATATTTATTGAATTTCTTCCAATACTTCAGGAAGTTTTACTAGATATATTTTAATGAAAATGTGTATAAACGTTTAACAAATTTATAATTTATGAAAAAAAACTAAGATTTCTCAATTAAAAATAATTTACAAAAGATTTCTATATGGAACCTCCAAGAGAGCAAAATATAATGTAATACCGCAGAATTATGCAAAACCTTAGCTCTAAAATTTAATAAAATATGATTTATTTGTCTTTAAATAGAATTAATGTATATATTAAAAGTAAATTCTTATTCATAGGATCAATACTATAAAGGCTGGATACCTAAATATATTTTTAGCACAAATTATATTACAACAAGGTAAATATTTAAATTATTTCGTATTTTTTAGTTTACTGTAAGTTAAGAAGAGAGTAATTACCTCATTACGCATACTTAGGTTAAATCAACAAGTATTGGTTTAAAGCCAATTTAATCTCTTTCTATCCGCTCCAATTGTTGGTGAAAATTGTTCCTCAAATTTACCTTATTCCCTGCTTTATGAAGGAAATTCAGGAATGTCATTTATAGAAACTATCCAATTTATCCGCTGTAGCTTATGACTTAAAATATGCAAACATTCTAATAGCAATCTACGTCACGTAGTTTGAATTTATTTAATATGTTTTATTTTATTTCTTTAGAAAGAAACAAGAAAGATAATATGCATAAGCATTGCATAAAACATTGCATAAAGCATTGATTATGAAATACTTTCCAACTTCAATGCAATTTCCTTTAAACATCTCTAACATGTGATACATTCGTCGTTAATATTTTAAAAATTACCACAATACTACTTTAATTTATTATATTTGAAAACTTAAAACTTCATCGAAAAAAAGGAACTTCATTCAAATGACGCCATTGAAATGTAAATTGCCTGGTTGGAATATCTCTAAAATGCGATACATTCCTCGGAAATGTTTTTAAAATTATCATAGTACTACAATAATTTATTATATTTAAAACTTCATCGAAAACAACTAAAATTTATTCAAATGACGCCATCGAAATATAACACGCCCGGCTCTCTTTATAAAAGCGGCATTTCATTCATCCCATTCTCCCATTCATTTCATTCATCACGATACTATAACAATGTATTTTATTTAAAAACTTAAGACCATGGAGATACAAGCAATAAAACTCTATGCTTAAAACTTCATCGAAAAAATCGTCCTTCTCTCTGTAAAATCAATGAATATTTCATTCATATCAGCTATGCAGACTCCATGAGCTAAATAATTTTGCGTTGAAGAAATGTAGCAATTCTTATACAACTCATTCTACATATTTTGCTGTTTATATTTTCCATCAGTGAAAAATAGGCTTCGCTGTAGAAATAATCAAATTTGGATGATCATTTAAACTCAAATATATTGCGTTGTTTCAGTACGTAGATGCACAGAATTTAGGCAAAAATAAAGAGGGTTTTAGGACGGATACAACACTAAATATGAATTAAAAAGAACTTTAAAAATCACGATTTTGACACAAGATGGATGCCATATTTTATTTTGAAGTGGGTCACGTGATCTCTCCATATAATAGTTATCTGATCGCTTCATATAAGAGGTGTAATTATTATTTTAATTTTTATTTAAAAAACTACTGAATATATTTTGCTGAATTCTTTTTATATATTTTATGGGTTAATTTGAGTATTTTCTAAAATTTTCAAAGCAATTTGTGAATTTTAAACTTGCTTAAAAAATGTTTGAAAAATTAGGTCCCATAGGGTTCAATGCATTTCATTTTTTCAACCCGGGTTCAATCCAAAACTAATTGGGTGATTTTATTCATTTATATTCTCATAAGTCCCACAGACAGTCTGAACAACAAACTAAAATTTCATTTTTATTAAGTCATTTTTACGGCAGTTCACAACACTAAACACTTTTCAACTTTGTTCTAAAGTGTTAACAAAGTCATAAACACTTTTCAACTTTGTTGTAAAGTGTTAAAAAGCATATAAATATATTTATAAAGAAATGAGTCACTTAAATCTTACGACTGAAACATACTACTTGTAAAGCGAATAAAATATATGGCATTTTGACTATTCTGTAAAAATGAAGACACTGAATAAAGTATTGAAACATATTATCATACCCTTTTCATCCCAATCAATTAAAGCCAATCAAAAAGATATGGATTTTAAACAGTTAAAAGATATGATTTATAAAAGTTGAATATGTATATATATCCCCTGTAATATTATTTTAACCGGTGGCAGCAACAGATAAAACACAATTTAAAATGTAATATCGTTTACTTTTCAAATAATTTGTTTTCTTCTGTTTCGAGCCAGACCGTCCAACCTACCCGAACGTGTGAGTTGTCTGTTTGGACGGCCGGGAAGTGCCAACTAATTTAGACCGGAACACTGTTAGGGCGGTCTCTTTAAGAACCGTACCCTTCTTCCCTTACCACTAACTTTGCAGAAGGACTTAAGAATCTACATTTTGACGTGTCCGTACTACGCATGAACATGGGGGCACACTCGGGTCGTCCGAGTACATCGCCGCGAGCTAACCTTTGGACTGTCCTACCCCCGTTTATCTCTTAAAAACATTTATCTATCCTTTTCATTATTACGTTTATTATTATTTACCACCACGGCGCCTCAACCAGAAAGAGACCAGGACTTCAAACTCATGAAGCGAATTATGGGGTCGGCGAGTGGGGAGTGTAGCGGCAAGAGTGATCTGGATTCTGAGCTGTGTTGTTGTTGTTGAGACCCAGACCGTTCGACCTACCAGAAAGGTGTAAGGTAACCGTTTGGACGGCCGGGAAATGCCACCCAATTTAGACAGAAACCGAGTGGGGGATGCATCCACAGGGACATTACCCTTCTTCCCCTACCACCAATCTCTCGGAAGGACTTACGGACCCACATGTTTAACGTGATCGTACTCCGCATAAACACGGCGGCAGTTGTGGCAGCGAGCAAACCACCGGTCTACCGCGTCCGAAATGTGCCAACAGCACGTGGTGTTCCCAGGTGGTCACCCACCCAAATACCAACCGCGCCCGATGTTGCTTGACTTCAGTGATCTAACGAGAATCGGTGTTTGCAGCATGGTAGGGCCGATGGCTCCATGCTGAGCTGTGTGAAAGTGCTCGTGAATTGAGTTAAGGAATTATTAGTGAGTATTATTGAATAATGGGCGGCACTCCAACGGGTGTATCACGCCTATGGTGAGTTCATGCGATTAATGAGCGGCAGTGAAAGTAGGAGGAGCCCGCGAGTCTCGGGGTTTGGCAAGCGTCAGCGAGTATGGGACGCACAGGCGGTCTGGCTGAGAGAGGTGGTAAATCGATATCCAGTGGTTGAGGTGCATGAGTTAACAGTTAACAGGCCGGAGTACTGTAGTAAATTAGATGTATCTTGCTCATCAGCAAGTGTAGATAAGATATTTAAAAAAAAGGCATCATTTTGTTGCTTCGGAACACATTAGAATTTGCTTCAAATAAATTTTCAGAAATATACTGCCAGAAATTATTTCTACGGAGGATGTTTCTTCATTGAAATCTCAACAATTCCTAGGCGCCACATTAAGGAAGTGGGTGCCCACAATAAATTAAATTAATCATACCATATTGGGAAACTAATTGTAAATTTTTATTCCAAACAGTTATACTTTCAACTTATACCAACATATTCACTCAGATTCCCCGCCCCTTAAAGAAATTCAATTAAAAGAAACAATTTCTAATATTTCTATGGAAGAATTAGCTTTTCATTTTGACAATCAAATCTGTAAATTTATCCCCAACGAATACTACAGTAAAATTTACTTATTTTTTTTGTTGCTTGGAAACTTCGTGATTGATTCCTAACAGAAAATATGAAAATAGACACTTTATTTTCTTGTAGGAAAGACATTTCTTACCGTCTACAAGAGTGGAGGGACGTGATTGTTAGATTATGTTTAAATTACAAAATTGTTTATAGTAAGAACTCCATTGATTTAAAATTTCCTTAATTAATGAGTTTTCTAATATGCATTATCAAAATTTTTAACCTTAACGTATTACAATCCAATGCTTGCTCACGCAACCTTTTAGCGACAGTGAAATGAGCACTAAACAAGCAAAAATGAGAAATATGAGACCTATGACCTTCAGTTAGCAGGCTCCTTAGAGATGATCCATCCATAATATTATTCTCCTATTATTATGAAGGCAGTTTCATTCTTTATACATCTGTATGTAAAACCATTTCTACTCTCATCGGATTTTCGTCGGGATAAGGAAAAATAAATATTCCATATCATGTCTGTCTATTTTATAAAAGATGTAGAAAATTTATGGTTTTGGATGGATTTTATATGTTGAACATGTTCAGTATTTTATCGAGGAAATTCCATGAATGAGGCATGTTAAGTGGTTAAAAGGAAAACACAGCAATTTTTGTGATTTACTATAGAATATTTCTTGAAATCTTTTTAGAAAAAACCTTTAGGCTTTTACCTTTTTATAAAAACGGAAATCGTTTTATATGAGACAAACAAATAACATTAAAAATTCATATTGATCTTGTTTATATTAAACGTCCTGTGACATTCGGTGTTCTCAAGGGCCCTTTAATGTAAGTTATTTTAAACTGTATTTATGGGGAGATATGCTTTTAAAGGGAAAATGAAATACATGTTCTGTGTCTCATAGATATTGAAAGCAACGACTGTAAAATCAATTGCTGCATCCAGAAAATAATTGTTTGGATAATGACCTTAAAAACTCTCACGGAAGCACAGAATACATTATAAAAACATTAAAATCTCACATTAAAGTTTTAGGATATTAAAATTAGAAGACGGTAATGAGTTATATACAGGGTGATCAAACGTAATATTTTATCATTTTTAGTTATCAAAACATTAGGAAACATTTTATTTCCAATATTAATCACTTAGCATTAAAGGAATAAACTTTTCAGTTTAGAAACTAGTTATATTACACCCCGTTATACCGAATTCACTCGTGTTAGTGCATTTCATAAATAAATATCATCTCAAGTAAACTCGCTTCATTTTAGGGATGATTATTTTCTATCTGATTTTGCATACCCTGAAGACACCATGGAAAGAAATGGATATTTCAGCCTAATTGAATAATTTTGAGTTTCCCGACATAACAAAGTTGGGTTGAATAAGTATAAATATAATGATAAATAGTAATACAATTATGCCTTAATGAATATTCCCTGAATAATAAAATTATACTTCAATGTATATTCCCTGCATAACAAAATTCTGTTTCAGCATTAAGTTTTTTTTTCTTTTTTGCCAGACACAAAGTAATTAAATAAAATTAAATATTTAAATTTTCTGTATCTGAAAATGCAATAAAAATATGATCAAATTTCGTAATTATTTAATTTAATTTGATAAAGGCAATAATTAATAATATTTATCGCGTCTAGAAATAAGGAATTTTAGTGTAAACTTAAATTTCATATTTTCTTCACGCATTAATTAATTTTTCTTTCTGGTTTTCAGAGTACATCCGGAGATACTTGAAAATTTTCAGATAACTTTATTCAATCTACTACTTCAACACGTATAATTATTATTTAATAGGGGATCTGTTGACGTCCAAGCTTGCTCTGTAGATTTTTCGACTCTTTACTCTCGGACATGCTAGTCTCTCGTTTGGAAGACCTGAGGGACCTTAGTACTTTCGGTCTGCACCAAAGTCTTCCATTTGCTACTCTCTCATATGTTCAGCAACATTTTTCATAGAATGTATCTTTCTTGCACTCAAGTTTGAGTAAAGTGATATATTCTGTATAAAACGAAATAAACCAGATCTCTCTTCGATGTTCAGTTCGTGAATTATGAGAGCGGAATGTCGCACTGAGCTCAGATTTACGAATGTCTAATTTCCTTCCCCACCGTTTGCTCTAGCAGTGGATCCCGACTTTGACGTTGTTGTATACAACCTTTGTTACTCTTTTAAACCGTACATAGGTTTTGCAAATTGCATTTTACTATGAACGGTACTGAGCAATTTCTTGCGTGACGCCTTAGGGACCTTACATGGAATTTCTTAAATATCTTTTACAAGGAATTTTTTAAATATCAATCACTTAAACGATCTGAAAAGTAAATCATGCGTCAAAATATACAATATTATTGAGATAAATTTAGGAAATTCTACCAGTCCATAGAGTAATTGTTAACACCATATATTTTCTTCACTTGTGCATAATTATTTTCATTCTCTCTCTCTAAATCAGCGAAATAACAACTCTCTCAACTATATTCAAATGGATAACGTTTAAATACCCCTTCCTGAAATATTTCACTTATTCTAAGATGCATTTCCCAAAGAACTAAACATAGCCAAAATATTTAAACATTTATATAATTTCGCACTTATAACTTCTTTTGAAAAGTTCAATTTTTGCCCGATTTCTATCATTGTGATCCTGCCAGGCGGATTCTGTGATTGCCATTTATTCTTCTAGACCATTATTTAGAAAGGCCAGTAATTATACTAACATAAACACATATTTTATTTAGGCATGTTATCTTCAGAAATTAATTTAATGCTAAAACATATCTTTCAAATTATTTAAATGTTTCAGAATTCTGTGTTTGTGTTTTTTTTAAATAAATAGTATTTCAAGCGCAATATTCCACGCACAACGGTTTTCAGCCTATAACATTTTTTAAGTAACACAATACATTTAGTAATTATAAATATTTATTTTATATATTATTTTTATTAGCTATATTATATTTTTAGAACAATATTCAACATACAACGGTCTTCAGTCTATAATATTTGTTTAAAGTAACAGAATGCATTTAGTAATTATTAATATTTATTTTAAATATTATTTTTGTCAACCATATTATATTTTCAGAACAATATTCCACATACAACGATTTTCAGTTTATAATATTTTTTTAAAGTAACGCAATGCATATGGTAATTATAAATAATTACTTTAAGTATTACTTTCATCAACCATATCATATTTTCAGAACAATATTCCACGTACAACGATTTTCAATCTATAATACGATTTTAAAGGAACACGATGCATATAGTAATTATACATATTTACTGTAAATATTCTTTTTATCAACTATTATATTTTAAGAACAATATCCCATATACAAGGGTTTTCAGCCTATAATATCTTTTTAAAGCAACACAATGTATTTAGTAACTATAAATATATACTTTAAATATTATTTTTATCAACCATATTATATTTTCAGAACAATATTCCACGAACAACGATTTTCAGTCTATAATGTTTTTTTTAAAGTAACACAATGCATTTAGTAATTATAAATATTTAGTTTAAATATTGGTTTTTTCAACTATACTTTCATAAAAATATTCCAGGTACACAATGGCTTTCAGGTTATAATATTTTCTAAAGTAATGTAACGCGGTAGAATTTCGCATGCATACACAAATACCACTTTTCATAGTGGCCCTGTTTGCTCAGAGAGCGTTAGTCGTGACAGCTGGAAAATTTAGCATATTGCATTTATTTAAAATAAGAAACCTAGATGATTTCATGGCCACTAAGATTTTATTAAATGAACGCTACGTAACACTAACTGTAAAAGAAACATTACATAATTAAACATCTACCTAACCTGACTTCTGTATGTACTGATTTTCCATTACTTATATTATCTAATATTATGATTGAAAAAATTCATAACTCGGACTTGTGAAATTTAATTGCTGGTGAGATTTATGAATATGAATTTAAATCTGACGTTTAATTACAACACGATACAAAGAAAATTATTCAACACCATACCTCTGTTATTTGTGCAGGAGATGCGTGCACAGTCCTGCAAATTTTCCTCATATTTTCTTTCAACTATATTTCTTCGATTTCTATTTAATATAACTTTCTTGACCGAAAATAATTTCAATTTTACCAACCACGAAACATAACAATTATTCTTCTGAAACATCAGTTAGTCTCTTTAGGCATAAGAATATTTTCATTCAACGTGCATGTTAGTCATTTTTATGTAGTGCAGATCATGCACAGGAGAAATGATTTTCGAATATCTTTGGAAAGGAGAAATTTTTCTAAGCTAATTTTTTCTAACGAGAAATGATTTTCGAATATCATGACTGTCCTCTCTTCTTCTGTTTTTCAACACAATTTTTGGAAAGTTTTTCATAACAAAGAAAATATTCCACATTCTTATCATTTCCTTTATCATCCTAATGGATGAAATAATATAATTCGCGTTCAGGCTCAAAGTAGAGGCCACATATTTTGACTAACTAATAGAGCTCAATATGATTTGAAGATACTCAAAAACTTTGAAAAAGTTCAATATATAGTGACATTTCATGAATTTTTGTTTAAAACTGCTTTTTGAAACTTTTATGTTCTACTCCCGACATATTTTTTATGGTAAAACGGAAGAATGGGAGTCTTTTACGTCCCATGTTGTTCATCGGTCACTATTTAATACCAAATTTAAAAATAATTAAAATATAGCATGTGTTAAAATAATTTATTCGTATGGGGAGACAAAAAATTATATGTTTTTGTAATTTTTAAGTTATAAGAAATATCAATAAAAGTGTTAGAATTAATTCTACATCAAATTTGAACATTTAGTTCAGCATAACCAGTTTCGGTAGATTTCTGCATTTATAGTAGATTTTAAGCGAAATTTTAAGGTCTAGTAGAAAATTTAATAGATTGATAGATTTGTGGTAGAAATAATTTGTTTTAGTAGAATTTTTAGTAGATTTTTTGAAAAGCATGTCTTCGAAGAAAAAAATTATTTTAATGTCCTCTATTGAAGTTGATGAAATTTAAAGGTTTGAAGTCCTGCTACCAAATTGTTGTTAAAAAAGGAGTTCACTCTTTTTCCCGAATCCTTTACTTTTTCCTCATATACGGAATTTCGTTTGGTTTGATTGATACGTTCCTTAAATATGGAAACTGATAACACAGGATTTCTCATATTTCCCCTTCCCTCAGAGAAATAGTCTATTACTCCAGTCCAATGAAATCGAAAGGGTTTTACGTGAATACAATTTTATAAAATAAAACTTGACATTTGTAATATTAAAATAAGTAACTCTATTCATAATATGCTTAAATATACTAATGGGGCTCTCATACAGCTACAAATTCTGGCTTATCACATTTAGTTTTGAAGATATAAGCATTGCAAACTTAAAAAATGCAATATTTTCATTCTGCTTCAACTTGACGATTACTCTAAAACTGCAAAAGATTTTTAAAAGATAATTATAGTGTTAGGAAATAAATTCCCTTATATATATTTTTTTCGCTTACTATTTATATCTGCCTTTCATAGTTTCGAAGATATTTAGAGTGAAAGTATGAAAGATGAATTTAAAGAAACTCATTTAGACATAAGCTCTTAAAAGTTGATTTCAAAAAATATAACTGGATCTAAAATTCAATTATATACACATGTAGGACTTTCAAAAAGCTATAAATCCTTGCTTATTGTTCAAAGCTAGCTCTTTTACTTCGTTAGATATAAGCATTACAAGAAAAATGGAAAATTTCCAATCTTCTTCAAGTTGTCAAGATGATTACTCGAAGCGCTTTTCCAAACAATAAATATAAATTTTAATATTAAATTTTAAATTACACATTTTTTCGTTTAATATCTATATCTATCTTTTATTTCGAATGAAAGTTAGAAAAATTGACTCAAACTCTCGCTCGGAAAACTAGTATTTTATGTTTATTCGAAAAAAAGGATTCAAAATATTGAAATATTGAAATTATTTTTATATATTCATAATCTAGACCCTACTTCCAACAAAACAAGAACAGTTATTTACACTTTTGTCTATTAGATTCGGGGGTATAAGCATTCAAATCTGTTTACATTTTTCGTAACTCTCAGTTTTACTGCCAGAGAAACCCCAACCATAGATGTCAATCACATCATAAACTAAAAAATGGTGGTAACCGGGTTCCCTCTGCAGCTCACTTTCGCACTCGAATATGTCCGTCCCCCTTATGAGCTGACCTGGGAACAAAGAGGAATCTATTGTTTTAAATTTATTTAATTTATTAATTTATATTACAATTTATTTACATGAAAAATAATTTTGGCATTCTGACGCATTCCACGCATTTATTTATTTTAACCAAACAACAAAGAGAAAAGTAGCGGATGCCAGACTGGATATTAAATATTAGCAATGCATAACATATCATTTGATTATTTGAATATGATAGTAATTCACTTATTTTTTTTTCTAAGGATATATTTTTTTTATAATGGAAGAACGTCAGAAGCGTAAACGAGAGGAAAGAACATTTTGATAGGTTTTAAACCAATCGGGAGACTTTTTGTCCGGTAGAACGTAACTGCACTGGAGAATAAAGTCTCTGAAAAGAACACCCCTCCATGGGTCGGGGGGAGGGAGGGGATCGGGAGAATTATTTCCATTACTGCTAGCTCCCTAAAAACTAAAACAATTTAAAGTTTAATGTTTTAATTGGAATTTGTTGCATTTTCTTTAGTAGATTTTTGGTAAATTTTAATTGCTAATTCAGTAGATTTTATTAGATTTTTCACTGGTTGTTAGTAGAAATGTCCCAAACAATCTTGTTACAATGATTTAGTCTAATAAATGCCTTCATGCAATTCATAATTTTTTAAAAATAAAAACCTTTTTCTTTTCGACAATTCGACGGAACATTAAGGGGGCATAGAACCTTTAAACCTTCAAAAAATCAATTTTTCAATTTTATTTTATTCTGAATGTTTGAACATTTCTAAACACTGTGCAAAAAACCGCATTCTAAAATTCGCATTATTTCTAAAGTTATGATCTTTTATGCAACATACACTTTTGAAAATTTTCTCATGTCAGCCATCGCCGCCATTTTTAAAGGGACGTCACTATTTGTTTACGTTTGCAGTTTGCTGTTCGTCATGTAAATTTAATACGTTTTCCACCACCATGTCTTAATTATTTATTTAATTATTTCTGCATCAGTAGGAAGGCAACTACTCACCTCTACTGAACTGCTCAGCCCAGTTTGTTTATATTCTAGAGCCGTTAACTTGTTTATAAAGTGGAGAATTTCTTCTGAGTTTCTCAATTTCTTTTCATTATATTTTCTTACTTTTTACGATTGATTTGCTGCATTTATGTTGTTTAAGCATAACTTTGAACTAAAATACAGTTTATCTATTTGATAATTATACATTACAAACTTCTTCACGTTTGCATATTTATTTGTGTAAACTTCAACGTACAAGACTGTTTGGTGCAATTTTTTAATATAAACTTTTTGCTTTTTGCTTTCCAATAATGGATACACCGGCAACTAAATCTCGTTCTGGTAAAAGAACGAAAATAAGACGTTTTCAATGAAATATGTATGTAATTAAAAACAAAAATAATCTGAAAGTGTTCGAATGACAAAATGTTGACTCTACGCCTAAGCTAAGTGCTTCAAGTAAAAAAACTGTTCAGCTCAAAAGATGAACTTTCACTTGATAAGTCACATATTTCATCTGAAGAACATTAATATAGAATGGTTGATATATCAATACTTTTCAAGAAGCTTGCAAATGTTTTGTGCAGCAAAATATGTCATGGAACAATAAATATACGTGAAAAATCTTCAATGGGTTTAGAATCAACATTTCTTGTATATTGTGATAGCTGTGATGAACTAAAGTCTGTGAAAAATGCAAAAATGATTGGTGTTAAGAAAAATATTCCAGAAATAAACAGAAGAGCTGTATTTTCTATGCGATGTATAGGGCAGGGTTTATCGGCTTTATCTACTTTTTGTTCTACGATGGGTCTTCCAGCGCCTGTTTCTCAGAAATCATATAATAAAATTAATCACAGGATTTTAAATGCCACATCTGTTGTAGCTAAATCTTCAATGAAAACTGCTGTCCAGGACGATGGAGAATTATCAAATGAATCGATAGATATAACTGTAAGTGGAGATGGTAGTTGGAAAACCAGGGGGCATTCGCCATTTGTAGGTGTGTGTACACTAATCGGAGCAGAAAGCGGGAAGGTTAGTAAAACCGAAGTAATGTCTTCTTTTTGCAAAGATTGCAACAGCTACAGAAGTAAGAAAAGTGGCCCTCGGTATGAAAAGAGGAAAAATAATCATAAAATAGTGTGTCCAAAAAACCATTCGGGTAGTGCCGGAAAAATGGAATGTGATGGAATTTCGAGCCTCTAGCACTACATATGAAGTTCGAAAAGCTCGTAAAAGGCATAAAACGTTTGATTTTCAAAGACAAGAGGAAGAGGAAGGAATTATTTATGCATCAGGTGCATTTTGATGCTAAATTAGATATAAAATAACACAGGATGTATAATAAACTACATCCAAACATGAATTAGCCGAACTGCGATAACTCAAAATTTTCCATGTGCGAAAGTCATATTTGTTATATATTTTTGTAATTTTAAGCAATTTCAGTACGTCAAATTTTCTGTAACTCATTCTATTCTTGTCCATAGAGTTTCAGTTTATCAAAGTACCACTGCAGCTGTTTTTCTCAGGTATGTGATTTTACAACTTGCGCACAGCATATTTTAAAATATATTGTACCAATCACTTTCAAGTTTTTGCTCTTACTTGTTTCATCTATATATACAATTTATACAAAAGAAATTCCTTCTAAATAAGTAAAAATTTAGTAAATGTTCTTCATCTGACTGACAAGAAACTTCTACACGAAGCTGATGTTCGAGCTTCCGAAGCAACATATAGAAATAAATACCCCTCAAATACCCCTTAAAAGGCAGAAGATTTTTGATTTTTCTTACATAACAGACATAGGAAGGTGCTATTTATAAACCAAAGGCATTTTAAGGTGTAAAATAAGATAGTAAGTAACACTGAATGTATTTTTAAACTTTAATGCTGTTTTTCTCAGATATGTGATTTTAGCCCTTGCGCGCAACATATCTTAAAATATATTTAACCAATCACTTTCAAATATTTTGGACGTTGTTTCATCCATATATATAATTTGTACTTCAAAAATTCACCATAAATAATAAAAAAAGAATTGTGAAGAGGTTTATTTCATGTTTTTTAACACGGAAAATGAAAATTTAATTTTGTTTAAATTTTAAAAATATTAAATTTATTTCAAAATTTTAAAAAGTGTGTACAAAGTAAATATCTAATAGTTATAAATACATTATTATCAAATTGAAGTCCATAAGTATAATAATATTTGAAATATCTTGCGCGCGGCTGCTACATACACCGTTATGTCTGTCAAAATTCTATAAATTTTAAAAAGCAATATAAAATGTACATATAATTGTATGACTTCAGTAAAATTTGTGTAGTAAGAAAGGTTTTCTATATGTTTAGAGAAAAAAATTTGAACATCTGGAATACACCTGGTAAAAATTAAAAAATTGTAAAGATAACTCTATTTTCAATGAATTTCGACTGTATAAAGGTCCTATGCCCCCTTAAAAAATGTTATCAAATTTTGGACAAATTTTAAGACTAGAATCGAAGCGAAAATGGCTAGATTTCATGGATAAGCGTAATAAACCGTCACCATGTAAATGAAATTTAAAAATCTTACTAAAAATACTACCTAAATATTGAATTTAAAATATGTTTATACACAATTCCAAATCAATCAGGATTCGTAATTTCTTAATAAGATATTCTAATCAAGATAATTAAAAACCGAACATCAAAGTTAAATTTTGTAGTTTAAGAGACATTATGTATTTCCCCAAAAAGCCGCTAGATGGCAGCACGCAACCAGATTTAAGAACATTTCTTTTGTTTACAAATGAGTTGAGTTTAAAATGGCGTTCGAAGCATATAGCTAACGTGTTCTAAAATATGGCGTCCCTAGCTATGTTTCCTATATGGCGTTCCTATATGGCGTTCCTATATGGCGTTCCTAGCTATGTTTCCTATATGGCGTTCCTAGCTATGTTGTTAATCCTAGCTATGTTTTGTAAAATATGTGTAATTTTTATGTATTATTAAATTTTGTGATATTTTGTCTTAATATATTTTGTCTAATATATAAGTCTTAAATGGCGAGTAAGAGTTTTTCTAACCTCAATACCAGGAAAAACCTTATAATACTGATTTGCTATACTTTTCTTGAAGCAAAAATATATGTAGCGTTTTTAAACAGACTGGAAGTTTTAATACTTTTCGCCTAGTTGTCAGACAGTTTGATACGATATTTATCGGTACCCCTTAAAATGATTTAAATATTATGCATCTTTATTTATACGTTTAAATAAAATTTCCTTATAAATGCTTAGAAAAGCAATAATAACGTTTCTTGCAGTTTACAAACTCACAGATTTAAAGGAAAAGGATTATTTCTTTTCTATACTATTACAATTTTTCCTTTCCAGTACAATATTCTATGAGAAGGATTTTGAACGTTATTCCACAACCTTATTTTCTATTTTTGTCACACAGGTGCAGACAAAAAATATATTCTTTAGACATCGAGAAATACATTACAGTCGAACGGTTCCTGAACTTGTGTGGTCACTCTACCAAAGATTCTGATCAAACAGTAGAACTGTTTGAATACTAACAAATGTTTTTATTATGATTTCTAACTAAAAAGCAATTATTCTCTCAAGGATTTGGAAAGGTAAGAAGGAACGAACACTTTTTTAGAGAAGAGATTAAATATGACTTGTTTCCATATTGCTATTCATGAATAATGTCTTTAATTTAAGTTCTTGGATTTAAGTTGACAAAGTTTAAGTGAAAGGAAGTATTTTAAGTTTGTATTACACTAGTTAAGGTAAAATAATTTAATGAAGATATTTTACGTATTAATTGTATTATTGGAGGTAAAATAGTTTAATGACGATATTTTATGTTTGTATTGTATTATTGGAGGTAAAATAGTTTAATGACGATATTTTATGTTTGTATTGTATTAGTTGAGATAAATTAGATTACACATTTTTAATTGAATCATTCTGCTACTGGTGGTCATGTATCATATTTAAATATGTATTATACATTTCCATCTACATTTACAAACATTATATGTATTTCCCATATCATTTATCTTTCCCAGCAATGAAATATTGGGTATGCCTACAGTTGGTCCTTCAACGAATGATTTAATCTACAATTTAGAGTCACGTGAAAGCGATTAAATTTGAACAAGACAGATCAATCATGCTTAAAGAATTGATTATGAAACACTTTCTAACTTCAATGCAATTTTATTTAAACAAGTCTAAAATGCAATACATTCCTCAGTAATATTTTAAAACTTTTCACAATGCTACGTTAATTTATTATACTTGAAAACTTAAACCGTCATAAAAAAATGAACTTCATGCAAATGACGGCATTGAAATGTAAATTGCCTGGTTTAAACATCTCTAAAATGCGATACATTCCTCGGTAATATTTTTAAAACTACCATAATACTAAGATAATTTATTATATTTGAAAACTTCATCGAAAACAAATGAAATTCATTCAAATCACGTCATAAAAAAATAACACGCCTGGATCTCTCTATAAAAACAGCATTTCATTCATAACATTTTTCCATTCATTTCATTCATCACAATACTATAATAATTAATTTTGTTTAAAAATTAAGACTTTGGAGCTACTAGTAATTAAACTCTATGCTTAAAACTTCATCGAAAAAAATCGTCCTTCTCCTTGTAAATTCAATGAATATTTCATTCATATCAGCTATGCAGACTCCATGGGCTTAATAATTTTGTGTTAAAGAAATACAGCAATTCTAATACAACTCATTCTACATATTTTGCTGTTTACATTTTACATAAGTGAAAAATAGGCTTAGTTGTAGAAATAATCAAATTTGGATGATCATTTCAACTCAAATATACTGTAATTGTGTTGTATGTAGATGCACAGAATGTTCAGTATGTAGATGCACAGAATTTAAGCAAAAATAAAGTGGTTTTAGGACGGATACAACACTCAATATGAATGAAAAAGAACTAAAAAAATCACGATTTTGAAACAAGATGGATGCCATATATCATTTTGAAGTGGGTCATGTGATCTCTTCAAATCATTGTTACGTGATCGCTTCATATAAGAGGTGTAATTATTATTTTAATTTTTATTTAAAAAACCACTGGATATATTTCGCTGAATATTTTATATATATGTTTTATGAAACAATTTGAATATCACCTAAAATTTTCGAAGCAATTTGTGAATTTTAAATCCGCTTAAAAAATGTTTGAAAAATTAGGTCCATATAGGGCTCAATGTATTTCATTTTTTCAACCCGGGTTCAACCCAAAACTAATTGGGTGATATTATTCATTTATATTCCCATGGGTCCTACAGACCATCTGGACAACATGCAAAATTTCATTTTGATTAAGTCATTTTTACGGCAGTTATCGTGCTAACGGACTTCTGTAAAAATGACACTTTGACATTTTTAACACTTTCAACTTTGTTGTAAAGTGTTAAAAATGAACCAAAACATTGGAAAACAAAACTATAAACCACTCAAAACAAAAAATGAAAATTATACCTCATTAACAAAGTATTAATATTAACACTGATCTGCATTTTTAAAAAGTTCGATGTTTTCAAAAGAATAAGTGTTTTCAAACGATTTGTTGATAATGATTTTAAAAATGATCTTTAAAGATGGGTACCATTATCTCACAATTTGGAAATAATTTAAAGTCAACAAATATGATACGCTGCATAGAAAAGTAAATCATGTAATGTTACAGTCACATAGATTGCCATAAACAAGAATATAATATATCCCATAAAATATTATGCATTAAAAGACTGTTATGTATCCTTAAAAATTCAATAACTTTCATATACATATATGCAATTTATGTGAAAACGTCAGTGTAATTACCTAATTTAGCTGAAATTTTCTCTTTGGTTATTTTCGTGCACTTGGACTTTCTGTATTAGTTATATATCTTTTTAATATCTAACAATAGTTCTCCATCATGTTTTTTTTTCAATTTATTTTGGTAATTTTTTTCTATCTCTTGAATTGGTGAAATCTTTCACCTTGTTCCTTGGAAACTGCTTTAAGATTTTCTAGAATGTACTCTATGTGTGAATGCAAAAAATGCAAATTGACACCCATATTGCAACCAAATAAGAGAAACTTTTGTAACATATACTAGCCGAATACCCGTTGAAAATCAACGGTCTCACAATCAGCAAACCCCAAATAACGTTAATTTTTAAATAATTCGATATTTCAAGTGGTCCTTTTCAAACTGTCCACACTTGCACTAAATTTCAAATATTTGTCTTACTTCAGGCATTTCTCATTTATTCAGTTATGTAAACATTTATGTGTTTGCATCCCTCAATTGCAAATAAAAGAAAGCTGAAATTATACACTTCATTTCTATCTAACGATCATTTCTTGCACCAATATTAAAGTCTCTATGTTCATGACATCTCATCGTTTATGACATTTAACATTCAATGACTGACATCGCAAAGTGTACTTTTTCATCATTTGGTGTGGGGCACCCCCTCAACAGGATATTTTCGGAAAATACGATTTTTCCAGTTTATTTTTATCAAACTATTGACCCGTGTACCAAATTGCAAGCCTCTATCTATTCGGGAAGTGCCTACAAAAGCGTAACAGATGGACAGACAGACAGACGAACAAACAGACAGACGGTCATTTGAAAACTAGTATGTATAGATGCTACTATTGCTTTGTAATTTGGGAATCTCTTGTTTGCTAAAGGAACTTTCGACTAAGTTTCTCATCCTTATCTAGCTATAATTTTCATAGTTTTAATTGTAGCGTCTAACTCACTATCTCGCATCAGCTTTCCAATCTGATGCTGAACGAAAATGTATTTCTAAATTTTGTCTTGTGTTCCAGAATGAGACATGTAACAGATATGTCTAAAGCAATCAAATTATTTGTCTAAAGCTTTCATATCTTGCTCCACATATTTTTACAGTCTCTGTAAGATAAGTAAGATATGTATCAGAATATCATGCCTCAAGGGAAAACCATAAAAATAGTTTCATAACTCGGATAGCCGTCTTCCTCCAAGTACACAATCGTCAAAACTAGCCGAGGAATTCTCCGTGGAGGTTTTAAAACCAGGCTCATTTTCCAAGATATTTGATGCCCTTCGATTTAAAATAATGATCAAAGCTAGTTTCATTAATTTAAAGATTTCCGTTGTTGTTGTTGAGACCCAGACCGTCCGACCTACCAGAAAGGTGTAAGGTAACTGTATGGACGGCCGGGAAGTGCCTACCCAATTTAGACCGGAACCCAGTGGGGGAGGCATCCACAGGGACCGTACCCTCCTTCCCCTACCACCAACCTCTCGGAAGGACTTACGGACCCACATGTTTAACGTGATCGTACTCCGCATGAACACGGCGGCATTTGTGGCAGCGTGCAAATCTAGCGCGCAAACCACGGGGATACCGCACCCGAGATGGCCAACAGCACGCGGCGTTCCGAGGTGGTCACCCACCAAGTACTAACCGCGCCCGATGCTGCTTCACTTCGGTGATCTAACGAGAACCGGTGTTTTCAGCACGGTACGGCCGTTGGCCCTTAAAGATTTCCGTTGTAAAAGTTTACAATTGATTACAATCATTGGATTCGGATGCATTTATCACATTTAGGTGTTTTTTATCCATTGCAAGGCCACCTGAAAAGATAATTTTACTTGGCATACTCACGCCAGGTCGTTTTGACGATGTACCATTAGCCCCAACATATTTTGGAGGGACACTCAGTGCTGATGACTCATTACTCACGCAATACTCTTGCATTACTGAGCTACCTGAATATTCTTAAACGTACTTGAAGAAACTGTATAAGACAATGACGTTGCCCAAAAAACTTTATTTCTTTTATGTCCTTTCTCAAATGCAATATGGCTTTGGACATTGAAGAACGTGTATAAAATACTTAAAGTGGCCATCTCACATTATGCATGGTTTTTAACACTTTACAACAAAGTTGAAAAGTGTTTATGACTTTGTTAATTCTGTCTGTCTGTCTGTCTGCCTGTCCATTAGCACGATAACTGCCGTAAAAATGACTTAATCAAAATGAAATTTTAGTATGTTGTTCAGACTGTCTGTAGGACCTATGGGAATATAAATGAATAATATCAACCAATTAGTTTTGGAGTGAACCCGGGTTGAAAAAATGAATCCCGGTTGAAATACATTGAGCCCTATGGGACCTAATTTTTCAAATATTTTTTAAGCGGATTTAATATTCACAAATTGAGTCGAAATTTTTAGGTAATATTCAAATTGTTCCATAAAATATCTAAAAAAAAATCAGCGAAATATATTCAGTAGTTTTTTAAATAGAAATTAAAATAATAATAACACATCTTATATGAAACGATCACGGGACCATGATATGAAAGTATCACGTGATCCACTTTAAAATGATATATGGCATCCATCTTCTCTCAAAATCGTGATTTTTAAAGTTTTTTTTATTTCATATTGAGTGTTGTATCCGTCCTAAAACCACTTTATTTTGGTTTGGATTCTGTGCATCTACATTCTAAAGCAACGCAATTACAATATATATGAGTTTAAATGCTCATCCAAATTTGATTATTTCTACAACGAAGCTCATTTCTCACTTATGTAAAATGTAAACAGCAAAATATGTAGGATGAGTTGTATAGAAATCGCTGTATATTTTTAACGCAAAAGAATTTAGCTCATGGAGTCTGCATAGCTGATATGAAAGAAATATTCATTGACTTTACCGAGCGAAGGACGATTTTTTGCGATGAAGTTTTAAGCATAGAGTTAAATTACTTGTAGCTCCATGGTCTTAATCTTTAAAATAAATTATTATAGTATTGTGATGAATGACATGAATGGGAAATTATTTATGAATGAAATGCTGCTTTTTTAGAGAGAGCCAGGCGTGTTATTTTTTCTATGACGTCATTTGAATGAATTTCAATTGTTTGGATGAAGTTTTCAAATATAATAAATTATCGTGGTATTATGATAATTCTAAAAGTATTATCGAGTAATATATCACATTTTAGAGATGTTTAAACCAGGCAATTTATATTTCAATGCCGTCATTTGAATGAAGTTCATTTTTTTCGATGAAGGTTTAAGTTTTTAAATATAATAAATCAATATAGTATTGTGAAAAGTTTTAAAATATTACTGAGGAATGTATTGCATTTTAGACATGTTTAAATAAAATTGCATTGCTGTTGGAAATTGTTTCATAATCAATGCTTTAAGCATGATTGATCTTTCTTGTTAATTACTCATTATATATCGTAATTTAATGCTGATATTTCAATGCATTGTTATTTATTTCCATCTTATATGGTTTGTTTTTGTTTACCCCTTCAGTAATCACAGCCAAAGGTCCTAGAAAAATAAAGTTAATTTTTAGGAAATTTTATAAGAAATTCAAAAACCATGTGGTATTTAGCATGGGTACACTGACAAAAACTGAAAATTACGGAATTCAATGCTAGCTTATTTGCGCACATAATGTCATTCTGTGAAACTTATACCTGGGTTTAAGGATGTAAATCCAATACTTTACAACACTTTGTGCGTCCCTAATAGATTCTCAAGTGGAATTCAGTCTACCTTAAAATTTCTACGGATCTTATGGCCAGAGTCTATATTGCAGCCAGTCAATAAAAATTTGATTGAAATAATAAAATTTTGTGTGGTGTCATTTTCTATTTATAATTTTAGTGCTTAAAGTAAATAGCATTCCTACGCATGTGAAAATATGCTTAAATTAAAGAAATGTTTAAAGTAAATACTTTCTTTATTCATGATCTGTTACTTAATTTCTTTTAAAATTAATTGATTTTATCAGAAACATTTTACTGTTCAAACTACATAAATTCGCATTGCTCAGATAATTACTAATAATTTTTTTAACATTTTATATTTTCATTGCTAATATCAATATATTACGCTTATTTTCTGTATATAGAAATGTTACCTTACTTATTCTAAGATACTTAACACATAAAGTATTTATATAAGACATGAAACATTACAAGATATATAAAACACTTTATAATACTTTTTAAACGAATTTTATATTTTCATTATTATTTAATAGAATTTTATATTAAAAGCATTTTAAACATGTCGACATAAAAACGAGTATTGCTGTTCTATAGAGACATCAGTTATTGCCTGTTATATAGAATTATTGCACGATATAATATTCATTTCCGTATTGTAATTGTTTTTTCATGTGTTGTAGCTCACTCGGAGAAAGAGAAATGGTTCTCTCATTTTTTTATCAGTAACATTTTCCCTTTTACTTTACTGAACTGTATTCCATGTGTAATATTTTCTTCGCCGAAACAATATCCAACGCCCATATCGTTTTCTGATTCTCTGGCACAGATGCAATAACCGGTTAATAATGTTCATGCCCGGCTGCATGGCAAAAACTACAATATTTGAACATCGGAGATAGTACTTTATGATCTGCGACTCCAAAAGTTTTCTGAAAATTCCCCCAAAAGCTTCTTGTTAAATTGTTAAACAGTTTGAGATTTATCAATGTTTTTTTCACCATGTTGTAAACAGAACCATTTTTAATAAATTTAATAATTTGATATGTCCAACACACGCCTTTCCCTATAAATTAAGGAATATAGATATGAAGGGAGGAAATAACAACTAATTCGTCATTTATGATCTCATTGAAAATCAATAAGATTTTTCTTGCTTAAAATTGCTTAAAATGATATATTAAATGTTAGTAGTTAAAACAGTTGTCAGTAATGGCATGAGATGAATTATGAAATATGTCAACCGGATCTATAAATAAAAGATAATCTTAATCAAAGTAATTGAGGTCATTACATCCAAGATAGGAAAATAAGTACTTTGGTGTTATGTTTTAATATAATAATTATATATTTAATGAAACAATGTTGTTCCTTTGCATTCTCATCAAAAATAAAGGATTAAAGTTTAATGACCTTTGGTAAATATGGAGTTGTAAATAATTAGTTCTTAAGACAGGTGTTTTAAGGTTCATGTTTGGAAATACGTGTGATTTTTATTTTGCTGTCTTAAATATTCAAATGAAATCCAATGTTGTTGTTATATCTCCGCAGCTGTTACTGTAAAAATCTTCAGAAAAAATATGATTCTTAATTTACACATGAGAAAATATATGATAAAATAATAAATTGCGTAGTATATGAAATTTTCGAAGTAATGAGTAAATACATATAAATACACCCATATACAAATAAATTAAAAATATTTTCATTGCAGACACTGCTCTGCAAGAACAGAATTTTCCTGTATTTCTATTTAATCCAATAAACGATTATAAGGGCATATTCAAATTTTTATTACGACAATTGTACAATAAAATAGTTTTTTTTTTATATGAGAAAATTTTTATCATTTTATCAGTAAAGGTAAATGCGATAATATATTAGTTATCAGGGTGAAAACTAAAAATAATGGTGACAATACCTTGGGTACTGATACTAATTTTTATATAATCTTTTTGTTTTTCAACTGTGTCTTGTTTATGCGAGCATAACAGAAATACATAAGAAGAGCTTACGAGAAAATTGCTTGGGCAATTAGGAAATAACTCGGCAACGTTTAATGAATGTTGTGTCAAAACTATGAAGCTTGTAGAGCTGCATCGCTGCATCTTCCATTCGGATAGGGTATCCTCCCAAGATGCTCTGTAAACATTTAAAGGGAATTACTGTATTTTTTATACTTGAAATACGGGAACAAGTTAGTAAATATTTATAATATGTTTTTTGTAACTTTATTATCTACAATGTTGAATTTCAATAGAGTTCTGATAGGGTATCTTCATGTTACTTTAAAACATTTAAAGGGAGTTCATTTATTATATTCTATAATTTAAATACAGGAAATTGTTAGTAAGGGTTTATAATATGTCCTTTGTGACTCTGTTATACAAAATATGAAATATCAATACGTTTTTGTTAGGGAAACCACCCACACTAAAAATATTTAAAGGGAGTTCGTGTATTTAATTCTGTACTTGAAATACAGAAAAATGTTAGTACGTGTTCATATTAGTCTTTTGTTATTCTGTTATTTACATTGTGACATTCATCTCGATAAAGGAAAATGCTAGAAAGTCATTTGCTTTCTTGTAGGAAACAAAGTATTCTGAGAAAAGAAACCTCTTCACAGATTTCCTGGATATGAACACACACACACCGTCCATTCAAAGGTGACTCTCGAACTCCCTCCAGCTTCCGAGTCTCCGGGATTTAGATGCATAGGAGCTGGCTCTGAGTCTCAGGTGTGTATTTAGAAGAACGTTTTCATGCTAGATTCTGTATTTTACAAGTACACGTTCTGATTCCAATAGTACATCTAGATTTATTTTTTCCCACCGGACAGTTGGGTTCTTAACATTTTACATTTATTAGTTAAACAGATAGTTTGGCAACATAGATATCTTCCATTAGTATCTCTCTTTTGAGTAGTAAATTTTAAACTTAAAGTATTCATTGTGTTCAGATTGCCTTATCCATTAATGCCACAGTGAAGCCCATAGGTTTAATGAACGGATTCTTAAATGCAATGTTTTCTTTAGAATGTTCAGAAATTAGAAAATAAATATAACTCCATATAATATCTCTACAATTCAAATAGTATGTATTGCGTAATATTTACGGTGTAATTTAAGTGGTTGTTAAATAAAGCCTAAATTTTTAAACACAATAGTCCATGTGTTAAAAAGAGTGTCTCAAAGAAATACAAAACAAACGATTAGTCGTGGAAGTGAAGTGGAATATGAAACATATTCAGTAAATAAAGGATAATTTAGCTGTGATAGTTGCGCCCCCCAAGGACTGGTAATTTTAACCTTTTATTTTTTTATACAATCTCCAAAAATATCAATGAGTAAATTTTTCTCTCAAATCTTTATGGCTCCAGAAATCTACCCTGTACCTTTTGATGTGAAATTCGATGAGGTACTCCAATTACTGCCATTAGGCATTTCGACGAACGCGAAAGAAATCAGCAAAAATAATTTATTTTGAATTAAATGGCAGCAAATTTCAATTGGCGGCTTCCCTGTTTTAAATAGGTTTGTAGATGTCATTCATTTTTAGTTTAACAGGCAGTTAATTATTCACACTTGTAGATCTGGTGAAATGGAATAAGTCAATAATTTTGCAATTAGTGATATCTCAGCATTTCTTTAAGTGGGGAAGGGTTTATAAAGAATGTAATTTCGTATTTTTATGAAATTATCTGTTTCTGTGGAAGCAATTGAGATAGCTGTGCTTGTTACTTATTTTTCATGCATCGGTTTTCTTCTAAGACCAACAGTTAATTATATATTCTTTTCAGACACTCATGGGTAAATACACGTATATTTACTCAATATACAATATTTTGGTTAAAGAGGGATTTTCTCATAGTTTAACCTTCTTCGAACTGAACATTACAGAGTTTACTCCGACGATAAGAGCTTGTAATTCTATTCTTGAAACGGAAAGAAATTTTAAATGCAGGTATTTAAGGTATGCACTCAAGAATGAGGTGAAAAAACACCAGTCCTGCACTCACAATTAGGATTACAGTGACACAATTTCAAAATTTTCGTATGGTAACTCTTACTACCTTTTTTATTGGAAAGTGATCTTCAGTGAAAAACCATACATGCCGTTGAAATGGTACCTGCAGCACGAAGAACGCCAGCGCTAGGCAGAGACAAAAGCGAAAACAACCAATAAGGACAGATCAGTGACAAAAAAGCAAAACATTTTATTGTGTTTCACAAATTTTCAGCATGTCCACCTTCACGCATTATGACACTTTGCATGCGACAGATGGTGGATAGCACTGAAGCACGTACCATGGCAAGAGGAATCTGTTGAACCTCACGTGTGATAGCATCTTTCAAATTAAATATAGTTTGCGGATTGCCTGAATATACTTTTCATGTATCCCCACAACAAGAAATCCATTGGAGTGAGATCGGGGACCTGGGTGGCCACAAAAATATGAAACGGCGGGATATAATTCTGTCACCAAACTGTTATGTCAATAAACGTTTCACAGAAGACCCCACATGTGAGGGCGCGCCATCTTGAATCCACACGACGTCAGATAGGGCATTTCACTATTGCAATTCGGAAAGGACGTAATTGGCTAACATTGCTTCATAACGACCACCCGTTACCGTACACGTGCGTAGACCTGCGACAGTAACCTCTTCAAAAAAGTAAGGTCCAAGGAAACAGGTGCTTGTTATCCTGCACCACACAGTCACTTTTGCTTGGTGTAACGGAAGTGAGACCACATCATGGGGATTTTGGTCTGCCCAGACCATGCAGTTCTTCGATTTCACGTTACCAGTCAAGGAGAAATGTGCCTCGTCCGCCAACAGAATGCGTAAAGGCCACCTGTTATCATCGTCATACCGGAGGAGGAATTCATTGGTAAAATCAAAGCGTAGTTGCTTATTACCCTCTTACAACGTCTGGATATTCTGGAACCGATTCGAAAGGAAACATATGGAGAACAGAGTGCATAATCTTGCTGAATGTAGAATTCGGCAAATTCAACACGCGTGAAATGCCACATGTACTTATAATACGACCTTCGCTTATCGGCCCATGCATTTCTGCGACAACCTCGACAGGAACGGGAGGTCGTCCAGGCCGAGATCCATCGCATGTGCAACCAGTTTCTTCAAATTTGCATATCAAATGCCGTACAGCTTTTACAGAACATGGGCCTCGTCGTAGTCGATGTTTTGTGCAGAAGACATGCAATGCCTCTGCGGCATTTGCCCATTCATGTAATAGAACTTTAACATTTCACCTCGTTGTCTCACTGTAAGCATCATGCTGGTCAAATCAAAGTGCAAGAAAGCAAGCGGCACTCAAATCAATATGCCTTTCTTTCTCCTACGGCGATGACGTCAGCCATAATGGTGTCTTACACTGAACCTGGGAATCTGTATACTTTGGTCTCTTCTTCTCCTTTAAAGTGAGATTCAACAGGTTGGGTTCTGAGCCTAACACACGGTGCGGAATGTGACGTTAATGGAACAGAAATTCGTGTTCTGGTGAACGCCACAGTTATTTCCCTTTATTCATAGTCTCTGCCTAGCGCCGGCGTTGTTTTGTGCTGCAGGTACTGTTTCAACGCAAATTATGGTTTTTCACTGTGAAGATCACATTTAAATAAAAAAATGTAGGGGTTGCCATTTGAAAATTTCTATATTGTGTCACTGTAACCCTAACTGTGAGAGCAGAACTGTTGTTTTTTCACATCATTCTTGAGCGATACCTAAAAATACCTGCATCTAAAATTTCTTTTCGTTTCCTTGAACAGTATGATCAGTAGAGGCTCATATATAGGCAATTTTTTTTAATAATAACCCAGTATATAAATGTATATACAAACATGTATACATAAAAATAATGACAAATACGTTTAAATTGTATGAAAATGTTTCAAGTGTATATATATATATATATATATATATATATACATATAGATAAAATATTATAAATATGTGTTGTAACGAAGGCATTTCTATGGAAGAAAATTAGTTTTGTATGTCAAAAATTAAAATTAATTATCTTAGTTAAAGGCATTGATTTAATTATCTTTATTTTTACTCATAAGTATGATAGATTATTCACAATATTTGTGTAAACACATTTGAAAAACAAGACAATATAAAAAAAAAATCATTGTCAACTGTACAGTCAAATGGAATAAGCAAAACATATATTTATCATGCTCAGATACCATTAAATAAGTAACAAGGATACAAATAAATCTTTTATCAAGCAATCGAACTAGTTTGCAGGGAAATGTGGACACTCAATCCTTTTTGTAAGCGCAGATACTAGCATGATGACACTAAGTGAAAGCAATAGTTAAATTTTAAAACCAAGAAAAAGTGCATTTTTAAATTAATAACAACAATATAATATTTTCAACGATATATGTCTCAATATGAGATACACAGCAACCTATTTTCAATAATAAAACGAAACCAAAACTAATTTCTTGACATTGAACTTTACAGCTTTATTTCTAATTAAAATTATTTTAATCAATCAATTTATTTAAGACCGAAATTTCTATGATATTTCAATATGAATTATTGCAAACTCTTCGTCAGATACTTAATGTTTTAAATTCATATGTATAGTTAAAATTATGTTTATTGATTGCCCTTTATATTCAGTTTTAGTATACCTATCAGATAAACATTAGGGTAAATCTCAACAAACAAGTACCTTCTACATAAATTGCACAACCTGTTCTCTTAATTACATTCTATTTCTTTCTGCTGTACCAGCAGAATCAAAATACATAACAGATTATTCTTCGTTAAGTCCCTTTAGACGTAAACAAAACATTGTTAAAAAGGGTTTAGTACTGAAGAACGTAGTGGTTCTTCTTCTGAATCCTTTTCAATTGTAATATTGCTAAGCATTTAAAGTACTCCAATTCAAGTCTAAATCGTCGATTCAATTTTATTTTGACTATAGTCAATCAATTCACACAATATGCAATACAAGTCGAAGTTTTATAACCTTGAAATGGTTCCACTGCAGTGGATAAGTTAATGAGCCAATTATTTTTTAGAAATCTCAAAGATTGAGAAATCACAAAGCTTTTAGAAATCTCAAGAATTTTCCTTGAGTTACAAATACAAATGTCATTTAGGATACTTTACACCGGTCGCAAGAATAACCTGTGGCTGGTAAGCAAAACCATACAGTCTGGTCTATACACTCTAGTATGTAAAACCATACAGTCTCGTTTGTAGAACCATAAGTGTCTGGATTTTCTCCCGGATACAGATAGAGATCCATGTATGAATGTATGTAAGTATGTAGTGATTTCGAATCCCCTTAAAACTATGTCTCTCATTTAAATGATCTCGTTTACATAAAAACGACAGATAAATGGCAAAGTTATTCAATAATTTCCTAACCAAAAGCTATAAACATAAGCCAATAAAAGTTTGTTTGCGAATTTATTCATTTGAAAGAAAAAAAAACCTTCCAGCAGATGAACAGATTTCTTCACCTTGCATTACAAATATGTGCCTATACAGACTGGATAGAATCAAACAGAAATGCTGTATTTTTAGATGCTGATGATACGTATTCTTCTCAAGGCAATATGGCTAGAATAAATTCAGCAATCAAAATGAACTTTGGTACGATTATATAAATTTGCTGACACCAAGTGAGATAAAAGTCACATGAAGTAATATTTCCAATTTATCAGAGTTTTTATGTTAAATGATTATATCAGTTACAATCAAATCTGAAAATATTAAGACAATTACAACCAAATTACATTTAATTTAAGGCTATTCGAGCGACTCGCCCCAAATAAAATAATAATCTCTGTTCAACTACATAATCTCATAGGGAGTTGACCAGAACATATGATTTATGATCTGCTCAAGATACATTAAGATGATACAAATATTTTCGCGGCAACCTTAACATATTTCTTCTATGACCTTTTACTTTATGCATAATAATAATGATAATAATGTAATAATGTTAGAAATTTACATAATTCAATGCAATATCAAATTAATCCTAGATGTATCTGAATATCGCATATATATATATATATATATATATATATATATATATATGGTGTAATTCAAATGAAAGTACTCCTGTTTGGAACGCACTGGAGAGGCAACTCGTTGAGATAACGTGTCCATGCAGGAGATATATTTCACACTATGGGAAATAGATTCAGTGCAATAAAAGGCGTAGTTACATAAATGTCCGACAGATGAAAATGTGGCGCTGTGTTCATTTAAAGATAATGAATATAAAACATGACTCGACCAATAAACAACATACGAAGTGGTGTCATGTGATTTTATTAATACACTCCACACACACACAAAATTTCGATCACAGAGAGATCTGGCGAATAGCACCAACGAAGCACACATAAGAGAGAAACACGAAACACAAATAAGAGCAGGCAGAGGCTTCTAGGAGTTGTCTAAAAATAGTCTCACAGGCGGTGTTCAATATATCCATCGTGCTGCAGAGACAACTGATACACTGTCACAGCATGTTCCACAACAGCACGTAACTGCCTAATACAAATGCTGTGGTCATCTGGCTCTCCAAATTCGCCAGGTTTCCAAGTTTCCTTATTAACTTTGTGTGTTAGGTAACTCCAAAACGAAAAATGGCAAGGTGTAAGGTCTGGTGAAAGTGAAGTTCATCGTGTAGGAAATGCACGACAGATAAAATGATCTTCTGAAGAATGACGTTGCATCAACTGTTGAATGTCACCCACCAACGTATTGGGGAGCCACAACTTGCTGGAACGTAGATGTCTGGAGACATCCTCGTTGCTGGAGTTCTGAAATGAAGAAACCCAGCAACATATACCGATATCCTTCTGCAGTTACGGAACAGGCCTTTGGACCCTGAGGGCAGTTTTTCTCAAATATAATTGGCCCAACCAAAAATATGGCAGCGAAACCTATCCATATACTCACAAACTGTGAATGCAAGGGCTTGTCTTGGACTCGATGAAGATTCTCTGTTTCCAGATACGGCAGTTATATGTGTTCACTTTTCCGCACATGTTAAAATGACCCTCATTACTCCATACGTTGTTCCACGACCAATTTGCGTTTACATGCATGAGTGCCAAAAACGTCAAAGCGAGCTTTTCATACACACCGTTATCGTCAGGTTTCAATTCTTGTAAGAAATGGAATTTATACGGATATGTTTCTAATGCTTTCCGCAAACACGTCCATACCTTTGTATACTGCAAATCCAAATGCCTTGATACGCCGCGAGTACTGCATGTTCCTCGTGTATTGTCATTGGATTGCTCCATGACAGCGGTTGTAATATGTTCAACCACCTGTGCTATTCGTTGTTTTCATCTTCATCCTGCTCGAACTGCAAAGCTTCCCGGCTCCCGGATCCGATGAATAATTCTTCGCGAAGTACTGGATGACCGTACGTAATATTTTCTGTCCCCTGTACAAGCGCTGATCTTTAGAGGCGTTCCCGGCGTTTCGATAAAACAACTTTAACAGCATAACACGTTCCGGCAACGAAACAAATATCGCGTGCATCGAATAATTATCCGAATAATCCACTCAAGTCTTTTTATACCTTCATACGAGGCCCTTTCTCGCGCATGTTAGGATGTTTTTTCTGCTAGCAGCGTCATTTGTGCACGTCGAGCTAATGTGTTATCCACAACTCTGTGTGATCCAGAGTTTTTGTATCTATGTATTAAAAAGTGTATTAATAAAGTGAATTAATAAATTCACATGCTACCACTTCGTATGCGGCTGTTTATTGGCAGTGTCATGTTTTATATTTATTATCTGCAAATGAGCACAGCGCCACATTTTCACCTGATGGTCCTTTTTGGAACTGCACCTTTTATTGCAACTGTCTTTTTTACATGGTTTGAAATGTCTGCCCTGCAAATTTGGAGACGTTACGTCTAAGAGTTACCTCTCCGAAACTTTCCAAACAATGATACTTTAATGTGAATCACTCCCTCTCTCTCTGTATATATATATATATATATATATATATATATATATATATATATATATATATATATATATATATATATATATATATAATTACCTTTTTGGGCGAAATACCTACGAAGTTGCAAAACATACCACGTACAAAACATACCATTCCCTGCATTAAATTTTTATTTTTTTCTGTTTTCTGATATATAAAATTTTATGAATATATTTTATAAAAGATAAATAAATTTACGTCTGTAATTTACTGGTTTGCAATAATAATGCCAGATCCACTGATGTGTAAATATTTTAAATGTCCGTATCGCTAATAGTTTCATATGGACCGACTATTATTAATATACATTAAGCAAGTAACAAAACGTTTAATGATTCTATTAAGCAATTGTATGTGTTGCATATTGCCAAAATTTCTTTATAAAACGAATTAGTTGGAGTCGCCTAGGTCCAAAATAAACGCCCCCTCGCAACCAGGTTAATTATACAATGCGATTTAACAACGATTATGCAGTACGTCACTTAGCCCATAGCAACGAATGCCTCCCGGTTGTAACGTCATGAAGATGGGGGTAACGCATTCGCAGCCTTCAGAAATGAATGAATGCAAATGCACTGGCATTTTTCGTCCAATTGCGAATGTCAACTTTTATATATTTACTTAGAAGATCATAAAAAATCAGTAAAAATGTAATATCAAACGTTTTTTTATCACTAGAACATTATTAGAATGTTATCACTCAATATTCATGGAACAATTTAAAATCGTCTGAGGTGTTAAAATGAAATAACCTTATATATGAAACGTATCAACGTTCATAATGAAAACAACAGTATCAAAATGGAAAGTACGTCATATTATTTTCAATCACATGGGAATCGATTTCTATGAAAATCGTTAAAAAGGGCTCTTCAATATAAAATAACTAAAATAAAAATATAATTATAAAAAATCGATCCGATATGTTATGGGGCATAACCTGATGAAGCAACGCTGTACTGAATTTCATAGCTGTGGCTATCTTAGTTTTTCCGATACGTGAGCAAGAGACAGACAGAGAACTTCATTTATTATGGAGTACAATATAAGTGTACTTGAGTCTCATTTGGTGTGTGTTTAAAAAAACAATTAAACCTACTGTGCAGAAACAAAATAGCTCCGTACCTAAATGTGGTGAACAACTTTATATATTAATGATGATTTTTTAGTGGATAGTGGCAGGATCCACTTCGATGATAAGAGCTTGTTATTTCGTCTCAGTAGCTCAATAGTAGACCGCCGGCTGACCAGTTCGAAGATCCAGGGTTCGATTCCCGGTTGGGGCAGCAAGGATCTTTACAATGGCGCTTGAACAAATCAATTTTGTAGGTTAGTGCAAATATGTCGGAGGTCTGTAAGTGACCCTAGTACGACTAGTAAGGATTTGGTGGACTCTGGAAGATTAACCTATGTAAAAATAGTAGTAGCAGGAGGCAAACCTGAGTTAAACATGCTAGGAGATTGTCAGTCAGATATGGCAGGAGATTGTCAGTCAGATTTTCAATTGTACGCCAATCTGGCATTAGAAGGTGAATAATAAAGAGTCTACTTCGGCGATAAGATCTTGCAATTTGATTCGAATAGCTGAATGGTAGAGCATCGAAGATCCAGGCCCATTTAGGAGATCCAGGGTTCAATTCCCGATTGGTGCTGGAAGGGTCTTTGCATAGTGATCAATTGCGTACACTGCGATGTTTACCGTGAATAACCATACAAATTTATCATACAGTGAGAATCTACTTATTTGATTTGGAAAGTAAATCATTGGTCATTAACAATGCAATTTTGCTTTATACATTCTAATATTTTATTTAATAGCATCGAACTTGTGCGAGCAATCTTCTCAAAAATCGACTGTAATACTGTATTCACTTAGCAATGGATCAGTACTGGATTTTTTAAATGTTATCATATTTTATATAAAACAAATTTTTATTATAAATTCTGATACTAGTCATTACATTCAAGTAAACTCAATTCATATAATTATTTAAATGCTTGGTATACAACCAATTTCATTAAGTACTGTTTTTGTGTACGAAAGCATCCACAAAAGACTATCTCAGCAGATTAAAGCCGTTTTTATAAGAATAGTTCGCAAATTCATTGAACTCATCTGAACAAAAGATTCAGCAGATTAACAAACTAAAGTCGTTATTCCCCGCAAAGTCCCCATGGACGTAGACAAAACAGGATCCATTGATCAGCGAGTATAATGCTTGATGTTCGTAACTTTTGTTTAAGGTTTCGGCGTCAATTCATTTCACTTTATACGCAATATATAAAATTTGTACCGCGAAAGTATTAGTGAGAGGGCAAATATTTAGTTTCTAATTTTTGGCAGATCCTCATGTTTTGGCACTCTGGAGTATGCGCATTTTTAAATTGTTGTTTATTTTATATTGTTTCGTTTGACTACGTATGTCGTTACCGAATGAAGCAATCCTGGCAAAATTTAACAAATATTAAAATCAATGAGCATTATCTTATATTGTAATGAACCTTGCTGCCCCAACAGGGAATTGAACTACCTGTCTTCGTAGAGCAGCTGATTCCCTCCCGTTGAGCAATTGGAAAGGAGTTGCAAACTCTCATCGCCGAAGTGGACTCTGTATTCTCAACTCACTGATGTCAGATTAGCGTGGGACTGACAGTCCAACAAACTAACTGACAAACTAACTTATTGCATACTACTATTTTTATCTCCAAGTTAGTTTCATGCGTTATCGTCGACCTCGTGATTTGAAATCGACGCTCAATATGCTAGAATCCACTGAATCCCTTCTAGTCGTTCTAGGGTCACTTTCAGATCTCCGACATCTACAGCATTTATGTGTTCGGGCGTCAATATAAAGAACCTTGCTGCCCCAACCGGCAGTCAGACCACCGATCTTATTACTGGATGCTCAAAACTGTGCCGTTTAGTTACTTGAATAGAATTTCAAGCTCTTATGGTTGGAGTAAACTCTGTAATGTTCAGTTGGAAAAATGTTAAACTATAAGAAAATCCCTCTTTAACCACAATATTGTATATTGAGTAAATATACGTGTATTTACCCATGAGTGTCTGAAAAGAATATATAATTAACTGTTGGTCTTAAAAAAAACCGATGCATGAAAAATAATTAACAAGCACAGCTATGTCAATTGCTCCCACAGAAACAGATAATTTCATAAAAATACGAAATTACATTCTTTATAATCAGGGGCTCATATATTGGCATTTTTTTTTTATAATCACCGTGTATAATGTATATCATTTTTGTTATTATTTTCATTTCATCGATATATCAGTACTACTATATCTACATCATCCATATAAATATATCTATTTGCTATTGTTATTCATTATCACAGACTTTTTGTGACTCTATCTAGAGAATAAAAATAATGTTTATCTCTTTTCCGTCCTTTTTTTCATGTGTTCTATCACTCAAATATCATGTTCGTAGCTAGTATTATTTAAGTCTGTTCAAGTCAAAGAAACTAATATTTAAAAAAAAATTAGGTTGCAACTTTTGTGATAAATTTTATTTTGTTTAAAAATGTATGGCACTTACCGCAGCAAAAAATCGTTTTAACCGAAAACAGGTTAACTAAGGTTCTACCTAGTAGTTCTAGCTCGTTGTAAGGTTCTACCTCAAAGTTTTAGCTTTCTATGTCATCAGGTGGAACTTTTGATGGAACTGAAACCGTCCTCTTTCCCTTTTTTGCGGCATGTATAAGAAATTGAAAATCCGGTTCTGTTAGGCCTTATGCTCTTGAGATTTAGCGCTCTGTGCCACAATTGAGCTTCAAGAGAGTTTAAAAAAGACAACAACAACTTCCAATTTTCTCAGCTTCTGGAAGAAGTAAATCGAAAATCTAATTCTTAATCTCTATCATGCAGTTAATACTATACATGTGCAAAGATTCAGACTACTACATCACCGAAGGGGGCATATTGACGGCCTGGAAGAAATATCATTATAATATGCATAGAGATAAAATAATATACACTAAAATCTGTATTTAGGGAAAGCGAATTATTGTGTTCATTATTACAGATTTATGTATTTTGCTATATGGAATAATTATGCACAGAATAAAATTGAAAAGTAACAGAATAAATGTGAACGCCTCAGAACAAAAATGGTACATGTTGTTCTGTAGCTTTCAACTTTTAAGATCTTTTAAGAATATTGTTATGATCAAATAATGCATTTTCATTTATTTATAGAAATATTTATAAAGTAAAATATAAAGTTGCTTCTGTGATATTGTGGGGTAAATAACGCAAGTAAGAGCCTTTTGTAGCTAAATATCGCTGTAAAATAAATATAATTTTTGTTTTCACAAATTATAAAAGTATTTTAATCTAATTTGCTTGTTTATGTCGTTAGATATTACGCCTTTCGTTGGAAAGTAAACATTTAAATATCTCGAGAGCAGCCAGCTCGTGAACATTACTAAATTATCGTGTATATTTTCTTCTTGGGATGTTTCAATCCCTCGTGTTTTATGGTATTCAAATGTTTGTGAATCGTGAGCTATGTGTGGTCGGGGATTATCATACAGAGAGATAATGTCAGACGTGAAGATTCATGAACGGCAGATTTTCAGTTTTCACGATACAGTATCATAACAACCAGCATTGATGATTCCGTCATCAATAAACCCCCGCTTTTGATCTTATATGGACAGTATATCTTCACTTCGTACTCTGTTAACTCCACATGTTCTAACTCGTATGCATGTAATTGCGATTCAAAGTATCTCGCGTTGAATTTGGATGACTAGTCCTAATGCTGCACTAGAGAAACAGCGCTGGCAGAGCAAGAAATTCGTTTAAGTTGAATATGTTTAATATGTATCTACATAAAGGATTTTACTGCAAAAAGTAGGGTTAATTTAAATAAAATAGATAAACATTTTAAATTACGTAGCATTTACATTTGAAGAAATATTGTGTTGGTGTATTCTAAACATGCCACCTACAAGAACGGTTATCATTACATGTTTCTAACTAAGGTCTAGTTAGTACGTTTGCAACTCAAATTTGACCCAATTGGGTAATTTAATTTTTAAAAAATGATAGATAACTTTCTACACCATTACACTGAAATAACACATACAGACATAACATGCACTCTAAAATACAATAATACACAATAACTAGGACCAACCAATACATTACAAGCTAGTTAATTCGTGTTCTGATGTTCAAAATGAGTATATACTGAATATAACTATAATTTTTGTTTCGACCAATTAAAGAAAATCCATTCTAATTAGCTTGATTATGTCATTAGTTATCACGCTTATTGTTGAAAAGTAAAATTTTAATATCTCGAAAACATACAGTGATGATTATTGAATACTCTTGTATATATATTTCTTGGGATATTTGAACACATATTACTTGGTAATCAAATGTTTCTGAATCAATAGCCATACGTGGTCGGAACTAATCGTGCAGAAATATAATGTCACACATGAAGTTTCATGAACGTCAGATTTGTTGACGCTGTTAACTCTACAAAGGAATAGCTTTGCATTTGAATGTTTAGTCCTAATTCTACACTCTTGACACAGGGATCGCAGTGCAGTGATTTCGTTTCAGTTGAATAGAATTAATATTTATATATATATAAATGATTTATTTTCTTGCATAAAATAAGGCATATTTAAATGAAATAGATAAATATTTGAAATTACGTATCATTTTCATTTTAAAAAAGAAATCTGTTTGTTGACTTTGTATTCTAAAATGTCGCATGCCACACCTATAAACACAGAACGGCTATCATTATCTGATATTATCACCAAGGTCTTGCAACGTAAAAGTGACCCAATTCAGCAATTTCAAAAAAAAATTATTTAGAAGTTTTTAGTACAGTTTTGTACATATACTGTAAAAAGACACACATACACACACACACACATTATACTTTAAACTAGGTTATTCGTGTTCTAGTGTGCCCCAATCGTGTATATACATTAAACATTCGATTTGGAATTTCCAAGATCATTCTACTGCTATTCAATGTATAAATGGGATGCATTATAGAAAAGAATGAATTAAACTCTCTTTGGAAGACATTCAACAAAGTAGGCATTATTTTCTATGAGTACTAAACCCATTTTAATGATGTTTTGTTTACGTCAATAGGGTTGAGCAGAGAATAATAACTGTATTTGGTTCATTAATCCGGTATGTCTTTTGATTACGCGAATGCAGCAGAAATTTATCGGACGTACTTACTAGAATTGTTTGTGAATCTGTAGGGTCTATAATAATACTTTGGGAAGATTTAATGTATTTTCAGTTTTTCATATTGCATTGCAAAGCTTAACCAATCAGACTCGAATTTAATGTTCCATCGTACATAATACCAATTGATAAAAAGCAGTTGTTATTTATTAGCATAAAAATGTAAAATAAGTATTAATGAATCACACACACACACACACACACATATATATATATATATATATATATATATATATATATATATATATATATATATATATATTTAATTTAAGAAATTGATTTTACTTGTATTATAAATTCGAGCGATTTATCATTTATTTAACATTTATGGAAATTGGTCTGTAGAACTATTGTGAAAATAAAATGGTATGAATTGAGTATTTGAATTCAAAATAGAGTCTACGACATACTGGAGAAAAATTCGTTATAAATAAAATAGGTATATATATATATATATATATATATATATATATATATATATATATATATATACATCATACCAGAAAAGTAGACCAGTAAAAGGAAGCAATATACCAAAGAATGGCCGGGGGAATGTGACCCCCCACTCCCCGGTTAAGCCAGCTTTTGGTCTAGACAACACTCCCGGTAGCCGACATATTGCACAAGAAATGAATACCGAAATATCAAAATTTAAAAAGATGTAAAAAGAGGTACTAGAACATGAAAATGTGGAATAACCCACAAGACATGTAATCCAAAATTTGCATTAAAGTGTCTTAATTCTACAATTTAAAAGATAATAAGAATTAAAAAGCATAGATTATAATTACATAGTCAGATACAGTACCATGACCTCAATACTTCATTCAGCAAGACGAATACGCACCAATCTATCCACACGTCTATATTTGTCATATACTAAGTATCATATATCAAGTATACACGGCATTAACCTGTGTAAAGAAGGCACGGACACCCAGTCGTGATCAACTCTTTACCGGTCTTGTATCTAAATATATACGGTAGCTTTCAGTTACGGCTAAACCATAAAATTTGCATATGATGTTGCTCAGAAAACGCTTCGGAAATCCTTGTGTAATTGAACCATGGAGGAAGCCAATATCGCTGTTATAACGGTCATTAACGTTATTGTTTATTCCTTTGCTTCGTATAAGTTGGTTCAATATTATGTTTCTGTACACATTCCGATGTAAACATGAATTCCAGGAAACAATGTAATTTATTTAAAATTTAAAATCTCTACGTTTATCGCAGAGTCGAAATCCAGTGAAACCATCAGCTAGTTTGTACAGAGACAAATCTAGAAAATTAAGACTTTTATCTTGGTTGTACGGAGTTTCTGTTAACGTTAAACATTTCGGATAAAATCCAAAATCCTATGAAAAATGTGTGTCATTGCAAGCAAAAAGGATGTCGTCAACGTAACGAAAATACAACAATTCGTTCAAAAGGTGTGTGCCTTCTTCATGTTTGTTGAGATAAATGTCGGCCAGTGTAGAGGAACATGCTCCTCCCATAGGAATACCATGGAGCTGTTTATAGAAATTTGTACCATCGTACAAATTTCGTGTGTACCAAAATCGTGTGATTTCTGGTATTTTATAACTTTCACACTTATATTACACATATATATATATATAACAGTACTATATTTTTTGAGGGACTCTATACTACGATTTTTTTTTACTTTAATCACAAGCAGATGAAAAGAATCACTAAAATAATTTTAAAATGTAGTTGTTTAGTGACTTCATGTTGAAATATAATAAGAATAACATTCCAGCTTACATAATAAATCGTTTGTCATTGTCCAGTAATTCTAAAAATTAATTAAAGTATAACTAAAACAGGAAACTAAGTTTTCAATGCAAATATGGTATGTAAATTCCAAAGTCATTAATTAGAATACATTTTGGCATGGTCCTCGTCGACGATAGTGATCTGTCTGATTTTTCCTATCGGATCTTTATTACCTTTGAAATCAACTGTAACTTTATTCAACGATGCATCGTCTAATGGTGCATTTGATTTTCAGATTCGAATAGTTCAGTGTGTAGACGATGATAATGAACAACGAAATGCGTTCGAAAATAAAGTTATATTATTAGGAATTTCTAAATTTTTCATTAATCTTAATAAATATTTTAAGATTATAGTTTTCTCTTTAAACTGCCATATTGTGATATGCCAAATGATCCATGAGTTACATTTAAATTATAATGTCCATTTATTATTATAAAGTGGTTTTAATCAGTTTTTTATGCTAGTACTATACGACAATTTGACTAAACAGTAATAATAGTGATTAACCCTGATTATAGACATATTAGTCACAATCACATTGTTAGAGTCGTTTATCAAAAATATTTCAAACCATTTGCAATCCTCAATGTGAGATAGCATAAGAGTTTATGTAAATATAACAAGAATACATACTGAAATTTCTAATGCATTTACACATTTTAATCTACTGTTGTAGAAATATAAGATGGCCATTACTGGTAAGCGGCAAGAACGTCTGCTACTTGACTTGTTGCTTTATGCACACTATAAGCAGAATTATGTAATTTGAAAATTCAAAATAATACAACTTTTTATTAGCATGTGTTTATAAGTATGATTTATGGCGCTAGAGAGATGACCAAATTCATGAATATAATCAAATCCACGCATATGCAAAACCATCAAAAGTGTATTACATTTAGCATATATTCACTTTTGAATTTCATGAAGGGGAATCATTACTAGCTTATTTGTACTATTTCTAAATGTGTACCCATTACATCTAAAATATTTTTGGAAAATAACCAAATATGGTTTTTGTATATAGGTTCTGAAATATTTAATGTTATACATCTTTATAAACTGATCCAAGCTCACGAAATTTCTATAAATTACGGTTTTATCATAAACTCTCAGAATTCGGGTTTTTATTAACTTTTATTTCATTTGTTAGAAATCCATGGCAAGATTTATATTCTCCAAAATATAGCCCAGAAAATTATGCTTAAGGATTCCAAGAGATCTAGAGGAAATTACCTTTAAGTCGAAAATATTTAAGTTTTCAAATGCTTTAATATTATTTATGTCAAATCTATTTAGGAAGATTCATTTTAGGTCGTATTTTTATGTGTATTTTGTCTTAAAACCCTTATTCCATGATCGAGAGTATTATGACAATTGCTTCAATGCGTAAATCATGTAAGCGGAATGTGGAAACTTAGCAGCATGTGAAATGCATTATATTATACATTAATGGTAATATAATATATTATTTATATGCGATAAATGACCAGCTGTTACCCCAAAATGTGTAGAAGCTCTCAGACAGCAAATTTCTGCCCCTTTATTTTAATAAGAATATACAAATTCCTCTGAAAAGTCCGTTTATCCCCTATACTTTTTAAATAGCGTATTTATCTCTACGTATCTGTAGAAAACTGACTACGCTCAGTTAAAGGACAGTTATCGAAGCGCCACTAATAGGGGAATACGGAGCTTAAAAAAACTAACTCGGAAACCAACAGAGATAGTAACAAAAGTCCATTTACAAAATGAAATTAACTATCACATAGCTACCTCTATCTAAAATTCCCGTTCATTTCCCGCTTTTCTATTGTTGAAAATACTAATGGTTAAACCAACCTTGCTGAGTGGACTGCTAGATTTACGGATCTCTGTTTGAAATAAAGAGTTATATCATATATAATGTGATCAACAAAGCTGACCAATCGAATGTTTTAAATTTGTGCTTCTTGACATAAGTTTCAGGTTCATCTATGTCATTTGATAGTCATTTACTTAGATGCTCAAATTATATAAACTTTAGTTTTTACATAAACTAAAATCGTTCGTTGTTTCTCTATTCTCCTGCTATAATGTTTAGTATAAAAAAGGATTCTTTACATATTTAACATATTTTGATAATATAAAAATATATTTCTATTAGTATTAAACCTGACAAAGACACGGAATTTAACACTCTTAAAATATTAAGCTTCGGCTTTTTCTTCCCTTTTTCCAAGTTTTGGTGTTCTTTAACAATGTCTTACCGTCGAAATAGGTATGTCAATTGAAAATTTACCCAGTTAGATTCTGCCGAGTTTTAGCCTTTTATGTACCTGGTTGGGCTTCAGGAGGGTCCTAATAAACGTTATGCTTCTCTCCGTGCTGTCCATTCCTAGCGAAAACTAGAAAATCTGGCTCAGTGTTGTTTCAGTCTAGTGGTTTCTTCAGTCTAGTGGTTTCTTCAGTCTAGTGGTTCACATACGTGTGAACCATCGGTACGTGTGATTCGGTACGTGTGATTCGGTACGTGTGATTCATACGTGTGATTCGGTATTATAGGCTGTGGTGACCATTATCAATTATACGAACACCATAATACGATGATAATTTATTCAGCATAACTTATTTAAATTGACGGAAACCGTACATTGTCGTGAAGACCCGTAACAGCCTCCAATTTATTCTGTAAGTATACTTAATAAAACATAAAAATAAATATTAGTAACATCATTAATGACTCTTTTTAGCTTTAAAATTTAATCCTTTATTTATTAAATTGCATTTTAAGCTAGTGTTTACAAATTATTCATTTTTCAAGATATGATCTTCTAAAATATAGACTTTTCAGGCAAACTGAGACTTAGAAGGCTTTGATGCGAGACCAGACAACTAATTAATTATCAAAATATTTTATATATCATTTCTCTCGACCCATTTGGACAAATTTAGATGGTTCATACCTTGTGCACATGTTAACTACATCTGTAAACGCACCACCTATCTGTTGAATTGGACACTTGAAATATAGTAGTAGTAAGCTGACGACTCATAACCGATCACTAGACTTAAGACTCTCGTCTCATCTCGAATCGCAATCACCTCTTGTAATCATGGTCTGTAGATGATGACTCTGGACCACTCATTTTGTGCACATTCAACCAGGGACATTCTTACTGAGATTCTCGAGAGACTAAATTTTGTTGTTAACATCTTTTTAGACCTGGCTTAAAGTGAGCCCGTCTCATTCGCTCTGTGCGCCTGTGATTAGGTGTCATTCGTCCCTCTTTATTTATATCGCTGTTTCGGATTTTATCGCTTCAGTGTGGTCCGGCCCCTTCAGACTTTCTGTCTCTGTTGTCTGATGGCTTCATCATAAATTAGTGAATTTACGGGCCGCAAACATTTGCACGTTTAATTGCAATTATATACTCTATCTATCTATATACACTCATTCAGCTTATTTCATATAATAGTGTATTAAACTAAATAACAGTGCAGTTTCTAGTGTCACATAGGTCACCAGAGAAGCTTCGGGAGGGTCTAAAAGACTTAAAATCTCCATTTTATCATCCCCCAGCGTATATTGCAAATCTGACTGCGTTAATTTCTATCTAATTGTCGCTACTATAAGTGTGCACAGATTTGGTCTTTTGAAGTCACCAGGAGAGGCTTCAGGAGAGTCAGAAAAGACAAGACTTATTAACATTTATTTTCTCCTCCCTTAGATGAAAAATGGTAAACCTGACTACATTAATTACTTTCCGATGGTCGATAATATAAGTGCTAACCAAAAATTTAACCTTGTTGCACTCCAGAGCGATCTTAAACACTGTTCTAAATACTCGTGTTCTCTTCCCTCGGAGGGAAATCTAAAATCAGGTTGAATTATATTCTGTACCGCAGTCGATACTATAACTGTGCAATCATTTGCTTACAAAATCATTTGCCTGCAATCATTTGCCTGCAATCATTTGCCTGCAACCATTTTCCTGCAGCCATTCTGCCTATAAAACATTTTCTAAATCTCCAAGGCATATATCCTAAATCTAACTAGTTATTTTCTTTCAGGTGGTGACAATATAAATGTGGAAAGATTTAGCGTTTTAGTTCTCCACGCGGCTTCTGGAGGATCTGAAAATTCGGTTCGTAATCTCCCTATTTTCTTCAACCCCAAGGAGTAAATAGAAAATCCGACTTCGTTAAATTCGGTACCTTAGTTGATACTGCATGTGTGTAAAAATCCAACCTCCTATTTTTTCAGGGAAGGGTCTGAAACTACTGTTTGAAACCCCAAAAGCTATCTGCGCTCTGGAGTAAATTGAAAATCTGGTTCCGTTAGGTTCTGTACCGCAGTCGGTACTACAATTGGGAAATAAATTGGCCTTTTGTGTTACAGTGGAAGGATTTTAGAGTGCATGGACAAAAAAAACAAGTTAAGTACCTTAGTACGATAGATAATTATATATTGTGATATTATATTTTTTAACGTTTTTAACTATAAATTTACAACATACTATGAAGAAAATATTTATTTGAAGAACAGAAAAATTGCTTTTTAAATAGGTAATGTATTTCTATTATCTTTGAACTTTTAAAAATTATCCCATATAAACTATATTTATGACATTCCTCAAAATATAAAAATAATGAATTGAAGAGAAATGAGCGAGCGTCTAATATTTTTCTTCTCTACAACAAATTTTCTACAACTTCAGGAAAATGAAAGAATTCATGAGAACCATCCCATTTGATTTCTACATTCCTCCTAGAAGGAATCAAAAGAAATGGTAAAAGCTTTTAGCCCTTTGAAGCGTGAACGCTATTTAAAAGGTATTTAAAAGAAAAAACACTGTAGATCGAAAGGGAATAAGCATTTCTTCGAAAATTCAATAAATATTTGTTAAATGTTGTTTCTATAGAGATAGCGTCTGGATAATATAAGAAATCAGATGAAAGAATACATGTTTTAAATAATTCTTTTCACTTATTACTATTTGTATTTAGCTGTAATTTGGTTTATTTTAATTAATTTACGAAGATGGAAAGTGTACATGGTGTAAATGCCTGCAAATTGCTAAATTGAGTTTTCATGTATTTGCAAAACTGAAAAAATTTGACAGTAAATATCCATTTATTTAACACTAGCTTGTTATGAGTAATTTTTCTTAGAAAAAGTTTTATCATAAAAATGCAGTACAAATAATCATAAATCATCGTACCCTAATCCGCAATTAGTACATATCAGGATGCTGGGCATTACAATGTTCAGAATGTAAACAGAAATAAATTTATTATGAAGAAAAATATTTTTATAACTATTTATTTCTTATACATATCACTTTTCATTATACGAAGTTCTAGGGAAAATATGGAGATAATGATTGCAACTTATATAACTTTCATTGGCAGATATGCTTTTAGATGTATATTCAGAAACGCTTTTATTTTAACTGGATATAGCCTAATAGAAGTATGGTGATCGGGATTTAATTACAAGTGGTATTCACTGGAAATATATCAGTGGTTCTTAGATACTAGAAAGGACTTTGTCAGTTTGTGTGTGTAAGGGGGGAGGGGGGGGTAATGTCCAGTGGTTGTTCCTTCGCAATTTAGGAAGCCGCTGAAGCGATTTGGATAACATTTAGGGGCAAATTTCAAATACTATGTAGATGTAAATGAAGTAAAACATTTTACAAGATCTATATAGTTTAGTTATAAGACATGGCTGTAAAACCACTGCTGTACACTGTTTATTTATGGTGTTGTTAAACATACACAGCTGCACAAGTCAGGGCTTAAATATTGTTGGTACATTAATTTCGTTAATATTCTAACAATTTTATAGTACCCGATTCGGCATATAATGTATAACGCGTTATTCTAAAACTCATATAGTGAGATTAAATTAGCAGAAATCCGGGCATTGCATAGATTCGCGCACGTAAAGTGTGCGAGGTATGAAGGATTTCACATCAAAATTTGATTTAACAAATACTTATGAAATTACACAATTAAAAAGTTAAATGCACATTTAAAAGTTAATTGCACATTTATAATTTTAAATGTGCAAAGTTGCACACAAAAACGCGTTTAATATACGGACGAACGTTTACATTTTAATGCATGTAAGTGCATACGTTTTAATTAGCTGTTTGAAAGCTGTTATTTACTTGCTAATTGTAGGAAGCGTAGTGAGCTTACACTGCTTAAAAATGGGCACTTTACTCTGTTACAGTTTATTTCAATGAATAAAATTGTGATTCTGTACATATGTGTGCAATTTTTTGCATGTGGGAAAATTGGCATCTTCTTCTTTATTGTAGTTTTTAAGTAAAATGGATAACAAAATTAAGGAAAATATTGATTTTGCTTCATTAGGTATGGAATAAGGATTTCACTTCGCTCGTCCACATTAAAAGTTCAAATGATTGCTTTCGACTTTTTAATATATTTAAATTCAACTTTTAAATATATTTAAAATCAACTTTTAAATATATTTGAACTCTAGTTTTTAATATATTTAAATTTAGCTTTTTAATATATTTAAATTCTTCATTTTAGTATATTTAAAATCTGCATTTTAATATATTCGATAAGTGCAAATTTGCATCTTTCTACCTATATAGTTTTCAGGTATAAGGGATACCAACATTTAAGCGAATACTGTTTTCGTTTCATTAGGAAGGAAAAATACACGCTGATTCGCTCGTCCATAACTAGCTTGTAGCCATATATTTCAGTTAAAATAAGTAAGCACTGATTTTGAATATGTTACTAAATATGGACACATCATATGGTGTAAGCTTTCTGAAACTACTGAATTTGCTTCAATTTACTCTGTATTTCATAAAAATATCAATTAAAAAACTGAAATGTATATTCAAAATAATCTTACTATAGACAACTCCTGCTGATTAAAACAAAATAGCACTATGTGTAGTATATAAGATACGGTGAAGTTGCAAGTTCTAACACGCCTCAATTGTCTCCTGCTCGGAAATTTAGAAAGTTTTTTTCTTTTTCTAAACTCTGTGATAGATGTTACATCCTTGCCTGAGATGAAATGCTATGGTGAAGTAATAGACAGATTGACATATCATGGGTTAACGCAAGTTAAATATGTCAGCAGATTTGACGACGTATTTCTGATTTGAACATTTATATCTATATAAATCTCACTGAGTTTATTTTCACGGATATTTGTAATGCAATAGTGCTGAAACTCTGGGACTTTAAATTTTGAATTGATACTTGGTCTTGATTTAAGTTTCAGAAAAATTTGGAATCAAACGACTATTTAGTTGATTCATGGAATAAATTGAAGTGTTGATGTACACAGAAAGTATTGAATGTCCAACGGTTTTAAAATCAGAAATTTTAACTTATAACTACGTTCCGGAACCTTGTTAACTCATGTCGAATGCTTTTGAAAAGTGTGTGTTTAAGTGTGAGGGATAAATATGATAACTTAAGAAATAATACATCTACCGCTATAAAACGTTTCTGAAAAATTAGACCTAGGTATAAATATTAGGTTAAAATTTTAAGATTTCTATATTATTATTTCCTACGAAAACTATGTTATTTTGAAAAATAAGGACATTATATAGTGTACAAGGAAATTGATAATTTTAACTACGTTGTGGATATTAATCATATAAAACCAGTTTATATTAACACTGACTGTCCAAATACATACAATTTATCTTCATTACTAAAATTTTTCCCAACTTAAATAAATTTTAACAATTTTTACGAAATACTTTAAAATAGTAACTTTGATGCGAAATCTGTAAAAGTAAATCAATTTTCTATCATTTTGATAATAATTGTGGTGCATGTGGAACTAAACAATATGGAATACAATTTCGTGAGACAATCGAGTGGAGACTCACACGCCAGATACTTTTACTTTAAAATCGAATTCCTAAAGGTGCAACAAACATGACTCGCTAGCCTCCATTGTACGGAATTCATGTAGTTCAAACAAGCTTGAACCAGATCACCTTACTGGCATTGTTACGATCAGTAGAGCACAAGAGTAATTAAAACATTTCTATTAAACAACTTGAACTCATTAAATGTGAAACCTTTGAATTCCATGGTAAATTCCAATTCTGCATGTGACCCAAATTTATTACATTCTGTACACATACTGGTTCAGCAATTAATACTGTCAAAATATTGGCTCAGCATTTACTGTTGGAAAATATATAAGTGAATACACATGTGCAGCTAATCATATTCCATTTAGAATATATTTACCTTTAAAATATGCTTTAAAAGTTGTTTTATGAAATTTGGGTTAAATAAATATATTTCCCTTATTATCACATAGCAACACAAAATGCTACACCATTAATATATACGTATACTTCTCAGGCAATTAGAATGCTGTTAAATTGAAAATTTTCTATAATTGTAAAGCGCGAAGTTCAGTAATTTTTTAAATAAAAACCTCTAAATATTCCTTAATGTATAACGAGCTTCATGAAGTTATAAAGCATAGCAATAATTGCTATCTTCCTAAAAAATTTCCTCACTATCTCGTAGGATGAAGGCAATAGGATAGAAAGTAAAATATTTATTGATTAATAATTATCAACCAGAAAAATTTCCTCGATCTTTTGATTGAAATAAGAAAATGCTATGATGTCATGGGTTCAAATATTAGAACACACCGAAGGTTAAAGGCATTCTGACTAGGAACTCCTCATTCGGAACACATTGCGACTGGGACGAAAGTACAAAATGATCATACCTGTGTAGGTTCAATCAAAATAAAATCTTCACTACATTAATTGCGTTGCCCAAGAATTTTCGAGGTTTTTCTGCCTGGCACCTGAATAGGTGTTTTCCTCTCATTTAACGATGCTGAATTCAAGAGGAGGAAATCATGATTTTTGCAGCTCGCCACATTTATTAGATACACTGCACAGCATAAACAAAGCGGTAATAGCTAAATATCTGGACAAAAAGTAAATAAAAATGTAAATTAACATGTATTTGAAGTATGTATTTGAAGCATCTAATGTAACCACATCAAATCTTAAAAATCCAAAATTAGCCATCATGTAATTGGTGAAAAGAATTGTACAGTTCTTTTGCTTTAGTGGCAAGGATTGCCGATGTCTTCCGTTTATAAGATGTGTGATTAGCCTCTTTGATAAAAGAAAAACAGCAGCTGTTTACCATCATTGCAGTATCCTAGCGTTTTTATGTGCTTTGACTGAAGTTTAAATATATCTTAAAATATCTTAATACCTTGAGACGCATTATTTTTTAAAATTATCTGAAAATCCTTACCTGGTATTAAATTTCTGATGGAATATTTGATTTCTACTCACAAAATTTCATAAAACATTTTTCAGTCAGAAATAGTTTGGTATATAAAATGTATTTTTTCATTCCCTTAGAGAAATAGTTTGAAATACAGAGAGACGTAAACCAGCGTGATTTCTCACTACCATGTCATCTAACAGCTGTAAGCAGTCACTTATACTGATGAACATTTTTTGCATACATACAAGTAGAAATACCACTATTGAAAAATGTCTTGATATCGAGTAAATAATCCAAATCGTGCGGTATTTGTAAAGAAAAAATAACACTAAAATGTAAATATATTAATAATTTTGATATGCAAAATATTAATTATATTACGTGATGAGAAATTTGTAAGTACATTTTTTAAAATCAATTCGTAAAGCGAGAGTAAAACTTTATACATAACATGCCTGGAGCAAATTGGTTGCTAACTAGTGTTATCTAAACATTAAAAAAATAATTGTTTTAATTTTGGTTCAGAATAGTATTTAATAAATGTACAACTCATTGTGATTTTAACTAAAATAAATGTATCAAAATGTTAAACTTAATTTGACTCTCCTGGATTTATCCTCTAGTTTTTAACACGAAAATACGTTAGTAAGCGAATTTCCTTCTGCCATGTTTTAACAGCCGTTAACAAACAATTAGTACTGTTAACAGCTGTTAGAGCATTGCTGTTAAAGTTGGTTAAAACATGATTAGAGCATTATTACGATCAATTAGTAGTTAAGTATAAAGTACTTTATACATAAAAGGAAAAACCCATATTGATAATTTTTTATCTAATAAATGTTATAAACCATGGTTTAATGCATAAAATATCATTAAAATTTGACTTCTTCATTTTAAGGTACATAATCTTTAACATAGTGCGTGATGAAAATTTTTTAAGTACATTTTATTAAATGAGGATTTAAAATGTAGTAAAAAATTATATACAATATGCCAGAGGCAATTTGACTCTTAATAAGCGTTATCTAAACATCTAAAAATAAAATAAATACAATATTTGTTCTTGTTAAAAATATTCCTGTGCTTTAAACACTTTAATGGTCGTACTTCCGTGCATTTTTTTTCAATAAGGTCTTGTTATTTTACTCTTCAAATTGCCTGCAGTCTTATTCGGGGTTATATTTTATATTTAATAAATTTCAAATTGCTGGCACTTTCAATTAACTTCGTTGTAGGTAATTTGTTTTTAATTATCGCGCTTTGCTTTGTCGGTGAGAGAGAATCTTTATTAAAAATAATTCTTATGGTTTGCCATGGGCAGGTTATTAAAAGGAAAACAGTGTTAAATTAGCGTTAAAACAGCGTTCAAATCTGGGACATACGTTATACCGAACATGATGCCATAACAGAAAATGAACTGTGGAACAGTCCTGGACAGACCGGTACATGATCCTATCTAACACACTACAATGTTGTTACAGATATAAAGAATACTAATAATGGTAAAATAATATCTGTTAAATTTTAAAGTAGTTGGATTGCTTTATATTGAGTTCTGATCAATCTTTAATAAACGTAGAGCTCAAAGTGATTTTAATTAAAATGACTGAAACATAAATGTCAAATTTAAATTTAATCATTTGCTTTGCAAATGATTAAATACATTTTATAAAATCATACATTTTATAAAATCATTTATATACAGTAATTGAATCATTATCTTTGATAAAACCCCAGATCAACTTTAAATAATAAAATAATGAAATACAATGTAATTTACTTTGCGTATTAAATGATCAGAAGTAAATGGTCGTCTGATCTTGATTATTTAAAAACTGTCACCTTAGATATTGAAATCTCACCTAAATTGCCGATCGTACTTTTTATTTCTAAATTTTCAAAAGCATTATATATCAAGAACATGGACTGCAATCATAGACTGTTGACTTATTGATTACAGATCAAGGTTGATCCAATTAAAACATTAAGTAATGCTGGGTCTCTTTTAATATATCTAAAAAAGGAGTTTGAAAAATACTTGAATTCTCAAAGAGTTTCATCTCAAAGTGGTTTTCTATTCCAATAAAAATTAAAGTTTCTTCCCATTGAGAGTCTCAATATAAAGAAAATGCATCAAATGCCTTGTTAGTGTAGACTATCGTATATTGATTAAACTAAAAGTGTCTGAAAGTATTGCTTGAAAGACAAAAATGATATAACCAAAATAAAGAAACTAATATTTTATAATAGCTAATCAATACTGTATTTCGAATTATTTATTTCTGACTCTGATATTCTGAACTTTTCTTGAGTTTTCCATTTGGATTTCTTTTAAACCTTTTATATAAATAAAATAATGCAAAGATTGTGTTTTAATTTGTTTAAAATATCATATTTGTCGAAGATATGAAGTGGCAACTTTCGATGTCAATTTTTTATTTCTCCTGTGACCCATTATGTTTCATGAATCACATGATATTGCTATTCTCTGTTTTACTGCTTATTAGTCACACAACGTAGCGTAATAGCTCTGACCTGTTGGCACGGAAGACGGAAATTCATGTATTTCTGAAACGACCGTCTGATTTTATCACTTAATTTGTCCATTTTTTCTACACAATCAATTCATGAGGATATTTTTTCATATGGAAAATTTAATTTTCGGTTCCTTCTAAGTACTATTTCAATTTTCAATATTTAAAGTGATCTAGAACGTGACATAGTACGTGCCATAGTATATGCTGGGGTACCCAATTTATGAAATATTTATCTCGATAAAAAACAAAAAAAACTGATGTGGGCAACACCTGACTTTCCTTATATAATGTAATGAATTTACTACTTTTACAGTAAAAAAATAGGTTTCTCTTTAGATACACGAGAATGATGTCATCCAATTTATCGCATGGTATTACATATGAAAAGTGAACATGTTTCTCAATAGGAAATATTTTTTTTTATTTTATATGACTTTTTGATAATTTTTTTGAAAAATGTACAATATCTCAAGAACGGTTCATGTTAGCGTTCTAAAATTTATATCAATCGTTTTCTAATGAAAAATTACATAAGAAATGTCTGTTTGCGTAACTTTATTAGTGGTTTTGATTTTTTCACGATTTTTTCAAAACTTCATTCGAAAATTAAGGGGGGTTCTGAACATTCGATTGCGTATAAAAACAATAGTGCGGTGTTTACGAATTGTGATTTTTGTACCAAATTTGGTTCGAATCGGTTCATTTGTTCGTCAGGTATCGTCTCCAACGTCTCACTGACACACACACACACACACACACACACACACACACATACTTTCACACACACACACACATACACACACACACACACATACTTTCACACACACACACACATACACACACACACACACATACTTTCACACACACACACACACACATCACTTCAAAAATGTTTGATTCGTGATCAGGGATGCTTGAAACGTGCTGTCCTGTCAAAAACTCGAATTTGAATTTTCTACCCCGTCACAATACTTTCCTTATACATTATGTATATAAAGAAAGTAATGAAGAAAACTATTCTATTAGACTCCGAGAATATGCTGGAGCAGATGTTTTTACTAAATGGTGATACTTTAAACGCGATCATAAGCTCGTATATATGAAAATTGCAAGTGATGTATTGGAAATGATCAAAGTTACGTTTTGCTACACCACTTCATAAGTATTAATGTTATTTTAAGTTAAAGTGCACAGAACAGTTTAAATAAAACCCCAATTATATTGACACACATATAAACACAAACTATAAAATAACTCAATAAAACACATAAAATAAATAAATGAAATGAAATTACAAAGTACCAATACAAAATACAAAAGCACCACAGCCGGCAAACAGGAACTGATATACGTACCAACCTGCATTATGTAAAAAATATCAATCTACGTGTAAGGATTCTTTATTATAGTTTATGCAAATCTTTTCAAATTCAGTTCAGAAGAAGCGATCGATTTAATGACAGACTTTTGGAGTTGCAGTAGTTCTAAAATGGTTCAAGTTTTGTAGTTGCAGTAGTTCTAAAATAATTCAAATGCAGTATTTGCAATAGTTTTAAAATGATCCAAGTTCAGTAGTTGAAGTAGTTCAAAAATGATTCAAGTTCAGTAGTTGCAGTAGTTACAGTAGTTCTAAAATGGTTCAGTATATTTTGTAAAGGGACCAAGTAATCGACCATTCTGCTGGCTTCTGTATGTTTACTGATCAGAGGAGATGATCATTGTAGTATCATTAGTTATCGCATTAGGTATTTTCATGTTCGGTTCAGACTTAGTATTGTAAGATAAATGTGTTCAATATTTTGAATAAGCATGCTACGAATTACGTGTAGGAAGAGTGTCTTCAATTGGTATGTTTCTATTAAGGATAATACGGCTAGAAATGCAGTTATATTGCATATATATCTATCTGTATGTTGTATAATGTATCTATATTTTGTGAGCTTCCAACAAGGTGAGCTGTTGCATACAGTATTTTAAAGTTTTAATTGTGGACATTTCGCCGTAACCTAGTCGTTAGGTTATTTGATATTTGTTTCAGATCAGGGTTTAATTATAGATAGCGTATGATTAAGCTTGTGTAGATGTGAAGATTGAAAATGTAGAATCTAACAATGATACCCAATAGGTTAAAGTCCTTACAAACGTCCGAACGTTATAAAATGTCACGGCAAGGTTTCTTTTTTCTGTAGTCTATATTTGAAGTTATTATTGTGGTCGCATTCTGGTAATACTGCAATTAATTCCCGAATGTTAAACAGATTACGGCAATAGTGAATTGTTTGATCCAGTAATAATTCGTTAGTTGGTAGTGGTATATATACTTGTGGTAATGGAATGGGATTTTTGTAGTAATACGCTTGCGGTTATTGTCCAGTATTATTTATGCAGTGGCATTTTGATAGCATATTTATAGTCGTATTTCCTTGTATATTGATAGTTGTATTTCACAATTCTGGTGTTTGTAAAATTATATTTTGCAGTAAGATTTTGGTAGTATGACGGTGTATAGTTGCAGAAATGAATAGTTTTCAGACAGATATTTGTTTCAATATGTCTAATACTAGTGCGATAGAACAAGCTTTGAAGTTATTGATGCAATCGATCACTTTAACAAATCCGCTGAACAATTTTTTCTGATAGTTAACGTGTATCGTAAAGTTTATTCAGGATTTAGAAATGAATTTTGACGGAAACGCATTAAATGAAGCACATATACGTTAGTAGTTGCACAAAACACGCTAACAGCAGAGGCAAAATGTTGGTGGGGTGTATTAGGGGAGGAAGGTGTAAGTAATATTTCGGAGTTTGAGGTTAGTATTAAGAAAGCACTCCGAGACAAGGTAGACATAGTTCGCTTAGAAAATGAACTATATGAAAAAAGAAGATGTAATGAGTGTCGGTAACAACATTATTGTTAAGGAAGATAGAAGCAGTAATGCGGTTAGTACTAAGTCTAGAAGTAGTTATGAAAAGTTTTAATGGACTAGGAATTTTAATAGACTGATGTTTAGGAGTAAAGATTATTTATGGATAGAATTCCGGGTACGGTTAAGTATTTATTGCTTAATACCAAATATATACAACGAAAAGACACCAATATAACATAACCACCAACAACATAAACACACAAATATAGTATAAAATATTGGGTATAGTCTAATTTGGATAGACAACGTTATAAAGGTGATTCATGTTTCAAAAATCCCAGTGCACAATGTATGGCGGATAGTACGACTAGCAGTGTTAATATATTATATATGGATTTATATGTTGTGTTATGTATCTATATTTTAGGTTTACAATGATATGAGCTGTAAATAAAGTATTTTTAAGCTTTTAATTGTTGTGATTAATTCGCTGAAACATAGTCGTTAAGTATTGGAAATTTGTTTCTGATCAAAGTTTAAAGTCAGTTGACGATTGATCATGTGTAGATGTGACGAGCCAAAATTGAACCTTAAAATCATACCCAAGAGTGTAAGGTCTTTATTTAGGTATACACATTCACTTAAATATTAACAGATGGGCATGCAAAAATATTCAACTCGTTACAGAAAACTTTAAACAATTTGTAAAATTTATTAATTGATAAATTATTTGCATTTAACCGCCAGAAGTCCTCTTTAAATACTATCGATTTACGACGTCTCATACCCATTTTCAGAACATTAAGAGAAAAATATTATGAAATATCTATAAGAGGGGTATATATTTTATAAAACAAACCAATAAATAAAATTGTTTCTAATAATTAATTTCTGAATACCAAAGGTTTTTCTCAACGCTGCACTACAAGAATAATTTGAACAATAGCCATTTACTGAAAATAAATATCTTAATAATTGATAATCAAGATTGATATGACGTCTGCATTCAATAAATAAAATCAAGGACAAAGCGTTTTAAAAAACAAAAGGTCTTTTATTTAACACATTCTAAAAGACGTACAGAACATATATTAAAAACTGCCAGAGCGCTTTCGGACGTATATACGCCTTCATCAGAGGCTACATGAATAGTAAAAACATGGAATGTTTATATATAGAGAGACCAGTTTAAAGCGCAATTTGCATAAAATATAAAATGGTAAATCTGGTAAACTTTTTACGGCTCTTGCTCAATATATGGTTAATGATAAATTTCTTCTCGTGTTTGGAAAACTTTCCTTTTGGTTCGTTGTAACAATCCACGAAGTATTCTTCTTTATGAATCCTTGTTTATTTTTATTTACTGGGAATCCATTTGTAATTTTGATCCTGTTCAAATTTTAAGTTATGCTTGGCCACTCATACTCGACTCTATGCAAATCAAACCTCTTAAAAATTGTTTGTGACGTCATTCTCAGGAATATCATGCTTGACGTTTTTCTAAAATTTGTATTAGTTCTTTTCTTGTAATATTTTAAAATGCATAAGCGTTTAAATCTATTTTGTAATTTCCGTGTATATTTTTTGTATTATATTTAGTAAATTCAAATACCATTTTATATTTTATGAAAATTTGCTTTAAACTAGTCTCTCTATATATAAACACTAGCAGCATACCCGTTCTTCGTACGGAGTATATAATATAAAGAAACTTGAAATTCATAATCATGCCCAAATTCTTTTAGTATACTAAATGACATGTTTAATCAAAATATTCTGTTAATATTTAATATAATGCTCCTAAAAAGAAGTTTAAGAATCTCTGTTCTCGCTATATAAAATTATCTTCATGGACATATCTGAAGAATAAAACATCTTGGACCCCTTATGTAAGCAAATATAAAAAAAAATATGGAATTGAATCAATATATGCAAAATAAAAGCGTTAAAATTGTATGGGACCCGTACTAATTATATACGCGAATATTAGAAAATATAACCTGTATTAGTAGATTACATGTATAAATTGAAAATACCAATAAACCCGTAATCTTTAAATCTGAAGACAGTCATTTATTCCAATATATGTCAAAATGAAAGTGCTAAAATTATATGGGAAGATATACACGTACTACTTATAATGTCCGATTATTAGTAGAAGATTACCCGTTTTGCAATATGAGTCACAAATGTTTTTTGGTAAAATACAACAGACGACGTAATAAATTGAATATATAATTAATCCCCGTAATCTTCATACCAGAAGACTGTACTTGATTCCAATATATATGCCAATATATGTCAAAATATATGCCAATATACCTGTACTACTTATATTCTCGTAGGTTAGAAGATATACCCGTGCATTTCTAGAAGATTACTCGTACAACGTACGATATGCGTGTGTCAGCAATTTTTGCCGCAATAAAACAATGGCGTAATAACTTAAAAATATCAATAATCCCTGAATCAATAATTCCGGAAAATATCAATAATAATAATGTTTAAACCTGAAGAGTATAATTGATATTATCCAGTCCAAAATGAAATGGCAATGAAATTTATTTTATATACATATCTTCATTATTCAAATCGGAAAGGATTTAATAAAAATCGTCTGCCGCATAAACACATTGGATTTAAATCCGTTGCTAAGCGACATGATATCATTTGCTTCAAATAAATTGGTAGAAAAAATATCGTCTAAATAGTTATATTTCTATGGAACATTTGGCGACAGTTTCGTCAAATTAGCGACATTTTAAAAAATCGCCAAATTTATCGCCAAGTGGGACTGTAGAACTGACAGTTCCACTTTGCGACAAATTGACGAAATATCATCACAAAACTATCCCCTAACAAAAAACAATTAATATCATTTATGTAGCGCAATTTTATCAATTTCAAGATATTTTTATAGATTTGAAAACATTTTTATCAATTTGGTGACATTTTAAAAATTCGCTAAATGTATTACTAAGTAGGATGGTTGGTCTGACAGAGAAATGCTAACCAAACATCATTTCAGTACTCTCTTCTAACAAAACAAAAAAAATTTCATTGATATGTAGAAGACCCAAGCCACACGACCAACCCGAAGGTTTATGGCAGCTGTTTGTGTGTCGTTTATATCAATTTGGCGACATTTCCGTCAATTTGGCAAAGTTTAAGAAAAGTTGTCAAATTAGCGACATCCCTCCAAATTCGTAGCTTTGAATTTGCAGATCTGAATGAAACATTCTTATACCGTTTCAATATACTAAATGAAAACACTACAATTGTATTAGAAGATATACCCGCTCTACTCTTTTTCTGTTTCAACAATCGGCTATATGAATTTATTGGCTAAACACAATATATGAGTTTGGTAGCTAAATACGATATAAGCTTGAAAACTCTTTGCCAAAATAAATGAAATTGATGTACGCAGTCAGCAATTAATATAATTAAAAGAAAAATCAAACCGTCCATTCATAAGATATACTTTTATATCCATTTATCCATTTTTTTATTATTTAAATCGAAAAAAAATAATAAAAACATTAACAAACACATTTAATTTAATTGCGATGCCGAGCAACATGATATATCCTCCTAAAATGTTAAAATTTATTAACCACTAACAGCACACCCGTTATTCGTACGGAGTGTATAATTTAAAGAAACTTAAAGTTCGCAATCATGTGCAAATTCTGTTAAAATATTAAATTTATTGCTCCTAAAGAGAAGTTTAAGAATATATGTTCTCACTATGCAAAATTATCTTCACGATCAGATCTGAAGAATAAAACATCCTGCCCCCTTTTGTAAGCAAATTTACAGAAGAAAAAATAGGAATTGAATGAATATATGCAACCCCGTACTAATTATATTGTCGCAGATCAGAAGATATGCCAATGTGTTAGTAGAAGATTACCCGTATTACAATATGCGTCTCAAAAATATTTGCCCAAATAAAAGAGATGACGTAATAAATTGAAAACATCAATAATATCCGTACTCTTTATACCAGAAGGTCGTAATTGATTCCAATATATGCCAATATATATCAAAACATATGTCAATATACCTGTACTACTTATATTCTCGTAGATTAAAAGATATACACGTGTATTTGTAGAAGATTCGTACAACATACAATATATGAGTTTAAACAATTTTTGTCATAATAAAATAATTGCATAATAACTTGAAAATATCAATAATCCTTGAATCAATAATCCCCGAAAATATAAATAATAATAATTTTTAAACCTGAAGACCGTAATTGATATTATCCAGTCAAAAATGCTATAAGAAAAATCAAATCGTTCTTTTCTAAAATATATTTTTATATCCATTTATTTATTATTCAAATCGAAAAAATAATTATTAAAATTAACAGACAGACTTAATTTAATTGCGTTTCTGAGTAACATGATATAAGATAGAATCTTATAACATGTTAAATATGTCATGTCTTATAACATAAACTGCGAAATTAACTAACGATTTTGATTTCTCTATACTTCTCATTGTTCCGTAAAAGCTTGTTTTAAATAAACCATGAACCATGGAGATAGATTTCCCCTTTAAATCATGTTTCAAACAATTCATGTTTTCAGAAAGTGACTAATTAACGCAAAAAATCTCCCATCAAACTCAGAGATTAAATTTTAATTCACTTTCAAACGATTTTCAAGCTTTTCGTTTGGATAAACCACGGAGTTAGGGAGTAGAACTCCTAGGAAAAAGTTCCGTTTTTCATTAATATCTCGACAACCCCAGGTCTTAGAAACTCGAAACTTGGACAAAAGTTATGGGGGGATATTTCAAGGCTATTCACCAAATTTCATTAAATTCGGTTCAGCCGTTTTTCCGTGATGATGAGACAAACGAAAATTTCGTTTTTTACTAATATCTCGAGAACCACTGGTCGTAGAAACTCAAAACACGGATATAATTTTAAGTGGGGCTATTTCTGGGCTACCCACAAAGTTTCATCAAATTCGGTTCAGCCGTTCTCCCGTGATGGTGTGACAAACAGACAGACAGACAGACAGACAGACAGACAGACAGACAGATTTTCATTTTTATTTATATAGATTCCATGTTTTCACTATTCATTTAGCCACTGATGAAGGGCGTATATACATCCGAAAGCTCTCTGGCAGTTTTTAATATATGTTCTATACGTCTTTTAGGATGTGTTAAATAAAATACATTTCGTTTTTTAAAACACTTTGTCCTTGATTTTATCTAAATAATTTGACTTTTTTAATACACTGACTATAAAAGTCATAACCAGAATCCTAGATTTACAATGCATATTCTAATATAGGTCACAAGAAATAGTTAAATAATATAAGCTTAATTTTATAATGAAGTCCACAAGGATTGCTAATCAATAACCCAATATATCTAAAAACATTTAAAGTCATTTGCAGTACATTTTGATTTAAAGCAAATTTAAATATTTGATTGATTGGTATATTAGAAATAAATGTTTGTTGCACATTTCAATTTCTATATCCACTTCAAAGTTAACTCTATAAATTCTTAAAATGAAATGTATATTCAGGAAACAGTTTTGGTAAAACTCGCTCTTTCTTTAGATCTTGAGCAAAATAAAACTATATGTACATGCTTCGACTAATAAAATTCTGATCGTCAATGAACAAAAAGAAAAATTCCCTCTTTCCTAATCTTTCGCTCACCGAGTTAAGCTTATACTTCATTGCAGAAAAGCAAACTAAATGAAGTGTTGTTAAATTTCATTTTCTTTAGATAAAACATTATTTTCCTGAAAATCATCAATTTATTGTGCACTTCTGGAGAAATGATCCGTAATTGTGTTTTCCCCATTATTCGAAATTCGCAATTTTTTTTTTTTGGTCAGTTACTTTTCCGAACACCATATTCCGTTCGATTAATTTATTTTTATATTTGCACTTAAGAAAAAATTAGTATTTTTAAAATTCAAAAAGCATTCCATCGTACATAATTAGAACACAACGTAAAATACTGCACAAAATAATTGTTGAATGCATATAATTTCAAAATTGCGATACCAGAACCAATTTTTAGATTTATATTTAATATTCTGCAATGTGTTCGGTAAAAGGACGTGTGCCACTATCATACCAACGATGTGATTAGCATTGAAAATATATTCAATTCTTAATAAATATTATATTATATAGATATTATTTATCAAATTTATATATGTATTTTATACAGTGTTGATTATATTATATTTTTTTACACAAGGCAGATTTATTTATTCTAATATTTGTTTCCCCAGATGTTAAATATAGCATATTAATATAATTTAATTATTAATTATAACTCAATTATTTAATTTCATTATACACATGTATATGGATGAACGATCTCTAGGTGTCAATGGTGGACATTGCATAAAATGTGATTTAGTGAAATTACTGCAAAATGCAATAGGCGTTGTCCAGGAATGCAGATGAGCTGTTGTAGCTCATCTTGATGTGTTCACCTACACTATAGTTTATTTTATTTTATTTTTGTCGTAAACGAACGTATTTTTTAAATGATTTTTGATATCTGTCAGTTTGGGTGTAATTTTGAAATTAATACAAATTGCAATCGATGTTGCCTCGAAAATAAGATGAGGGTACATTCTGGGATGGTCGCCTGCGACCATCCCAGAATGTTGACGAATTAACTCGTCAATTGGAGGCCATTTGGAACGACATCCCTCAGAACACCATCCGGCAACTTGATGCATCAATGCCAAATTCGGGTAATATCTTGTATCAAGGCCAGAAGTGGATCAACGCCATATTGACGTGCTCACTTTGTGTAGATCTCTAAGTGCAATAAATCACCCAATTGTTATGAAATTCTCATCTTTTCTTTTTCTATACATCCACATTACACGTATCAAATTTTGTCACATTTGGATAATTCTTTCTAGGTGCGTCGATTTTTTGATCTTAGAGTGTATTTGTAGATATTATTTAATAAATTTATATATGTATTTTATACACTATTGATTATATAATATATTTTTTACACAACGCAGATTTATTAATTCTAGCATTTGTTTCCCCCCATGTTAAATATAACACATTAATATAATTCAATTATTAATTATAACTTAATTATATAATTTCATTATACACATGTACAAGAATAACTGTGTGTCAATGGTGTCAATGGTGGAAATGCAAAATTGAATGGTGTCAATGATCGAGGTGTCAATAGTGAAAATTGCATAAAATGTGATTTAATGAAATAACTACAAAATGCAATAGGCGTTGTTCTGGAATGCTGGTGAGCTGTGCCAGAAGGTAAAATTGTCCTTATCAAAATTACCACTATAGGACTTACCTATGATGCCGTCGCTAGGGGTGGAGCATGTAAGCTCCAGGGCATCCGTAATTGAAATTACAAAATGTCGTGCACGCCGTACGACAAGCTGCTGTAGGTCATCTTAATGTGTTCACCTACACTATAGTTTATTTTGTTTTATTTTTGTCGTAAATGAGCAAATTTTTTAAAGAATTTTTAATATCTGTCGGTTCTGGTCTAATTTTTAAATTAATACAAAATGTAATTGGTGTTGCCCGAAAAACATCTTTTAAGATGAGTGGTCGCCGCGTAGCCGTGTGTATACAACACAATACACTTTATTTTAATTTCGGTGTAAGCGAGCGCATATGTTTAAGTAATCCTTGGTTTTCGGGAAATCACTGTGAGTTCTAGTGTAATTTTGAAATTACTACAACGTTTAATCTGTGTTGCCCGGGAATTCAGATGAACGGACGCCGTATGTACACCCACACAACAGTATAATTAATTTTATTTTTGTTGTAAGCGAGCATATTTTTAAATGATCTTTAGTTTTCTGTCAGTTCTCGTGTAATTTTGAAATTATTGCAAAATGTAATCGGTGTTGCCTGGTAAATAAGAAGAGTGATCGCCACATAGCCGTGTGTGTAGCCAATAATACAGTTTATTTTATTTTATTTTCGTTGTAAGCGAGAGTATTTTTTTAAATGAACCTTCGTTTTCAGAAAATTGCTATGAACCCTGGTGTAATATGGAAATTAGTACAATATGTAATCTGTGTTGCCAAGGAATTCAGATTAATGATCGCGAGTAGTCGTGTGTGCATCCACACTACAGTTTATTTTAATGTATCTTTGTTGTAAGCGAGATAATTTTTGTAAATGAACGGTCGCCACCCAGCCTTGTGTGTATCCACACTACAGTTTATATATTATTTAATTTTTGTTGTAAGTGAGCGTTTATTTAATATGAACTTTATTTTTCGGGAATTCATTGTGAGTTCCAATCAGTAATTTTTATCAGATATTTGCTTCCTCAATCCCGAACAACGCTGGTAAGTTCTAGAAACTGTTACACTGCCTGGGATTTAAGATGCAGGCCTTTGGTTACTATCACATAGGAACTCATAGCAAATTCTTAGAGCAGGTTATAGCTAATGATATACATCAACGTACTAATATCAGATCAATAGAGCTGTTATGTACATATTTTACACATTTTTTTCGATAACATGCAATATGCCATGAAAGGTCATCGTCTTAAACTGCGTGTTGTATGTTTACTTGTGATAAAAACACATTGATTAGATGAAATTATGATAACGCCATTTAATTAAAAATCCAAGTAATAATTGCTGAAAACACGCTTCCTGCTCAGCGTGTATGTATGTCACCCTGATATTTATTTCAGTATTATTCATAATGCATTTACAATGATAATTATCAACAGTTTTTTAACATCTGCGAAAATGAAGCAATCTTTCTTTGAGACAGCTCCAACCGTGTTTTGAGGATTTTTTTCAAAAATTCAAAAGCTTGTTAATTGTTTGGGATTTTTTAATGGCTAACTATCCTCTCAAAAATAGCCCTTTCAATAAACACAAACCATCATTTTGAGAAATGAATTGAAATGTATTAGGTATACATACATATTGTGGTGAAATAAAAATTAATATTTGTATTGGTCTACATGTTAACTCACTTCTGACAGCTCTATCTAATATCTCTCCATCTCATCAATCCATCTCTTGCGCAATGTCTTTTGCTAACTCCGCCCTGGCCGCTCATTGGATCACCGGCATCTAAGAGGGGTTTGGTCCAAGCTTCCATAGGACAATACAATCTCTTAGAACAATCTCTTATTGTCCGCGGAATCGACTCCTCAGTGGTCGGTCGCATTCACCTCCACAAACATCATATGACGTGATATCATAAATCGTTGTCCGTACCATAAATCATCGCCTGTCCATAAAATCAAGTTTGGCGCCATTTTGTCGCCCTGTATTTATTAAAAAGAAATTATCACATTTTAAAAACCTCTGTATTACACATAGTTACATACATACATTTTAACAAAGATATTGAAACATAGAACGATAAAGCCAATGCCGGATTTCAAATCAATCATTGTGTAAAAGCGTATTGTACTTTTACACTACATGCTTCAAATAATTCAACCATAAATAAATTTCTTTCTGTTTTTATCATTTCGAAAAAAGTAACCACGTTTCGCTCTAAATACAATATCATTTTTAATCCATTTTAGGATACATCGATTATTCTTTGCATCTAAAAATAATTCTTCAGATTCTATAGCTGTTTTCTTTTAAATTATTACCGTGACACAATCTTTCGCCGATTCCGTAATATTTTTCTAGATATGCAAATCGTTCTCCTCCATTTTATCGTGTTCATGTCCGCAGGCAGAGAAGAATAAGCCATCTCATTCCTCCATTTAGTACAACCCCGGGAAATTTATGAATTTGGTTGAATTCTTTATGGTCGGACGGTTCAATATTTCACAGGAAATTCCATGAACGGAATACGATAAGTGGTTTGAAGGACAAACCCTATCTTTGTGATTTATTTACCCCCAAAAATACATGAAAACAAAATCCTTTTTCACGTAGTTTATAGTGCTATGCAATGTAAAATATGTTTTGATGAAGTGAAAGTTGCTACGATAAAACAAAATCTGGAGTGGAAAATGCATGACTTTAACTGAGGACTTCAAATGACTTGTTTATTCAATTATATTATTACAAATACCTAAACTATATCCATTGACTATCCCTGCGGGAATATTCAATTCGCAGACACCCATTGTTATTATTTGACTATTCGAGTCGCTTGATTTTGGCGAGAAATTTGGCGAAATGTCGACGTTTAGTAATGGCGAGTTCTTGAAACATATCGAATCTTATAGTATGTCAGGAACGCCAGGAATTATTCAATTTTTCCGATTTACGGCCATCGTTCTGTTAGTTACTGTTGGAGTGATACGAGTAAAAATGAATTCTGGATGTTTCAATGTTTTCAGAATCTATTCATGTGTTTTGTGAATTCGTTGAACATTTAATTGCTGTTTATTGTACTTGGCTGTTATTTTGTGACATTGCAGGATAGATAACATGTTATTAGTTGTATCTTGTTCCTGTTTATTCCTTTAAATTGTTTTATCTTTAGTTATCCAGAAATTTCGACACGACATTCAACTGCACCCATGATCTCAGATGATATTTCCTAACATTGTACAACAATTTTAGATCTGTTGTACAAAATAGCAATTCACATTTCCCCCATTCCTTGACCATTTTACCTATATGTGAAATTTACTAATTATAAGTTATGGGCGCGGATTTATTAAGATTTCTCAAGATTTTTTACATTGAACGTTACAAAAATATAAAATATATAGTAATTATGAATAACATAATATACAATATATAATAATAATGTGGAAACATAATATAATTTATTGTAAAAAAGTCCTATATTTAACGTTCTTCATAACAATACTATTATATACTCCAAGTAAGAAAAGATAGTAGCAAAACAAGATTTTTTAAAATTAATAGCAATATTCAATGAAATTTATATATTTAATAAATTAATTTATAATTTAAACTTCAATTTTTTAAATAAAAATTACTCTTATTTTTCTTAGCAAAGTCATAGATATGCCTTTTTTTATTAATATTAAATTTGATTTTGAAAGATTTTATCCATTTACAAACATTATTAATTGAGAGCTTATTGAAGTGAGATTTGTTTGGCAAATGGACAGTCAAAACTGTAATGAGTTGAATTACCTAGCCTTTCTCACATACAATTATCTGAGAGGATTTTGTTCATTCTGAAAAGAAATTCCGGAAAAGGAACGTGAGAGCCATGAGGAATACTTTGAAGATGTGCAGGAAATTTTGTCTACTTTTCTATTTAATAATTTAAATGTATGTCTTCAGATTTTTGTATTATTCCAGTTATTCTGTAATTTTTTGAAAACCTTCCCGCGTGTATTTTTGAATACAATTTTTTTAATTCAACAATTATTGTTTCAATTGTGGTATCTAAAATTGCTAATTATGCTATATTCTCTGAATTTTTATTTCCTATATATTCTATATGTGATTGATTCCATTTTATTTAAATATCATTGTATGATATCACTGTAACATCTGCATTGTTTTAAATTACAAATTACCTATAGTTTTATTATTTTGGAATACTAGAATGTTTGATAAGTCGTATGTTTATATAACTATTGATGTGCAATTAGATGTAATGAAACATTGATAAATTGAAATATGTTTTTAAGACGCATTGACGTATTGACCATTTTGCATGCAGATTTTATTCTAATAAATACAAAACGATGTGCCAATATGATGTAATTTAAATTAGAAACTTTTGGATTTAATGTATTGTTTTCTAATTTGCATTCCTTAATCTTGCCTACAAAATAGAACAAAAAATCGATATTTACTTTACATTGAAGCTAGTTTTCAGTTTAAAGATAATTTCTCCTTCTATTGAGGCACATTTTTAACTTACGCCATTTTGCCATAACTCCAAACACTAAAATACCTTGAGAATATTTTATCCTAGCGAAATACGAATGATTTCATAAATATTACATATAAATAAATGTATGGTATCTACTTAATACATTCTGACGTATTTATTCGCAGGTCATGTGGATAAAGCTGAGTCTGATTTTCCCAAATAAACAGTTGAAATCACGTATAAACTAACTAAATGACTTAACTGACAAAGTTAATAAAAGTTGTTAAGTTGTTACAGTTTTAAACTATCATGGATGTTTACATTACACAGAAAATAACACCGACATACGCAGATGTTCTTCTAAACAGAGCAGATTAATTTTTATGTTGCATGGCAGAGGTAAATCCAATTTTCAACACACTAATATTTTCCAATACATTAGACTGTATGTCTAGAAAATTAATGTTAATGAAATAATTTATGTTCTGTATTCATTTTGAACACCTGTACTTCTGTTCACTTTTGTCCAAAAATATTTTTTTTATTACAACGAAAGCTGTAATATTGTGTTACGAGTGGCGATTGGTGCCGTTCACTCTAGTGAAATGTCTTAAAGGGTAGAACTCGAAAATAAATGTTCAATCTTGGTTTCAGCAAGAATGTGGAATATATAAAAATAAAAATTACAGAAAAGGGCTGCAGCAACTCTGAGCAATCTATTTATTTTAAGATGGTGTTTTATTTGAATCAGGTAACTTTACCTAATTTAACAGACTTGCATTCCACGTCCTTATTATACATAAATAATATACTTCATTTAAAATTCAATTTATAAAGTACGTATCTGACTCTTTTTTAACACTTTACAACATAGTTGAAAAGTGTTTATCACTTTGTTCATCCTGTCTGTCCGTTCGCACGATTACTGCCGTAAAAATGACTTTATCTAAATGAAATTTTAGTATATCTGTTGAGATGGTCTGTGGGAAATGTGGGAATCTCAATGAATAATATCACCCAATTAGTTTTAGATTGAACCTGGGTTAAAAATATGAAATACTCTGAACCCTAAGGGATTTAATTTTTCAAACATTTTAAGGGATTTAATTTTTCAAACATTTTGTAAGCGATGCTGAAATTCACCAATTGCTTAGCAAATTTTGAGAAATATTCAAATTATCCCATAAAATGCCATAAAATTTGTTCATTCTGTCTGTCTGTCTGCCAATTTAAATTTCACAAATTGCTTAGAAATTTTTAGGAGATATTCACATTATCCCAAAAAATATATAAAAAAATTTCAGTAAAATATGTTAAGTAGTTTTTTAATTAAAAATTATTTAATATAGGGAGAAAAACAAATTCAATTAAATTCTGACTTTTGGGATATCCTCCAGAAAGAAAAAAGAGATATATTATATAATAAATATCTTTCCAAGTGTTTGATCATTTTGTATATGAGAGAGGCTTCATATTTAAAAATAAATTTGGTAGATAACAATTTTAAATTTTTTTTAACACTTTACAACAAAGTTGAAAAGTGTTTATGACTTTGTTCATTCTGTCTGTCTGTCTGTCCGTTAGCACGATAACTGCCGTAAAAATGACTTAATCAAAATGAAATTTTAGTATGTTGTTCAGACGGTCTGTAGGACCTATGGGAATATAAATAAATAATATCACCCAATTAGTTTTTTATTGAACCCGGGTTGAAAAAATGAAATACTTTGAACCCTATGGGACCTAATTTTTCAAACATTTTTTAAGTAAATTTAAAATTCACGAATTGCTTCAAAATTTTTAGGAAATATTCACATTATCCCATAGAATATATAAAAAAAATTCAGCAAAATATGTTAAGTAGTTTTTTAATTAAAAAAAATATTTAATATAGGGAAAAAAACAAATTCAATTAAATTCTGACTTTGGGATATCTTCCAGAAAGAAAAGAGAGAGATATTATATAATAAATATCTCTCCATTTGTTTAAACGTTTTGCATATGGGAGTGGCTTCATATTTTAAGATAAATTTGGTAGATAACAATTTTTCATTTTTTTTAAATTTTATATAACTTGTGCCGATTATTAATTTTGTTGATTAAAATTAATATTGTCAAAAAATGCATTTTACATTAAATTAATTATTTATTAGTATATTAATTATACATGTAATCTGTTCTAAAACTTACTGCTGTGTACATTGCGTTGGTGGCCGCAAAACCCACCTATTTCTGTGCTTAACGGGATACTAAGTTAACAAACTAAAAATTAAGGTTAATAGTAAAGGAACAAACATTTATTTATCACATACTCAATTTACACTCTTTAGTTTTACAAATTAAATAAATATCACCATAGTGGAATACATCTCAATGGTAGTTCGGGGGGTGTAATGCCAGATGAATTGATATTTGGTTGGAGCACGTGGTGGGATGCATTAATTAGCTTTTCCTTAAAAACACAAATTTAGACAAAGAGGTTATCCTCATATAGTTTAATTGTACGGTACCTGATCTTCTTTCATATAACTTGGGTAACACCGATGCTTTGTCACACTTTACACTTGCAATACCAGATGAACATGAGCTCTCCTTCGAATTCCTATATCAGAGACGCACACACAACTCTTAACTCTGCTACCGTCGCTTCTTCTTGACTAGTCTAACTCCAACAGCCTGCCTTGACCAATTCTGACCCCCACTTCGAGCAACTCTCACTTATATCCCTTTTTCGGTCGGCGGTCCACGTGCTGAAATGTAGAGCTGAGAGCTAATCCGTAGACATGGCGTCGCCGTCTCGGTTGCCGCCAAACGGCTTAGTGTGGTATGTAAACATGGGCGTGGTATGTAAGATATGGGGCCACCTGTATATTATCGCCCATCTGCTTAGCGTGGGGATAATCCGCCCGCATTCCTGGTTCCATTATTTTTTAATCCTTCCAAATATTTATTACTTTACATTTCTGGCATTACATTCTCACCCCCCCGCGAAAAAAAAGTCCAAAAGTTACTCTCCCACAGTTTCACCCCAGTGGTAAGAAATTAAGTTCACAATGGTTCCTCGCAAACACATAAGTTCATCCATCGTGAGAAAGGCTGAGTTCCACTTTTTAGCCTCGTACAACTCATAGCTTTGATAGTTCTTTGTAGTTTCTTGATAGTTCCCTGTCAAGTTAGTCCATTATTCATAATTGACATAATGTACCATAAATTACATGAGGATTACCAACATTCACATTATTATTAAATTGTCAATTTTGATATATATTATTTGCAATGCATAATTTTCATTTCTCCTTTTACATAATTATTTACATACGACATATCATTACATAACAGCATTCATTACTTTATTATTATTATACATTTTCTTGTTATCATTTCATTTTGTAACATATTGTAGTAGTGCAACTATCAACTTCCGATTCTTGGTTATGGTTGAATTCCATACCACCATATTATTTATAAATTACTTTGTTATTTCACTTTTTTTTTTTTTTTTTTTTTTTTTTTTTTTTTTGAACTTGCCATATATGTAATGTCAGAAATACATAACATACTTTTTGAAATATACTTATATCCACAATTTAAAACATAAAAACATATACATATACACTCAATTATCACTTTCTATTTATGACATTAATTACAAACTTTTTACATATTTTTCATATTCCTTGTTTTATGAAATTACTATTTACAACAATTCGAGGGCGAAAATTATACCCTCTGGCATTATAACAAACCTCATCATCATTTCTATTATTTTCACCTTTTTGATATTTGAATTTAAAATCATACTGACTTATGTCAATTAGCCACCTCGATATGATATTTGGCATTTTATCTAATTTTATGTGGTACATAAGGGATTTTGCGTCACTCAGCAAGGTGAAACTCCTTCCGAACAGATATTCTCTGAAGTGTTGTAAGGATGCGTGTATAGCTAGCAATTCTAGCTTTATTGCAGGATAACGCTTCTCTGCCGGGTTCACAGGTCTTGAATAAAATTCGATAACATGATCGACTACATTTACCCTTTGCATCAAAATACTACTAATTCCCTTACCTGAGCCATCCGTAGTTAAGACAAACGGGTTTACTTCATCAGGCTGTCTTACAACTGGTTCTTTAAAAATTGCATTTTTTAATTTTTCAAAAGCTTTTCTACATTCATTATTCCACTCGAACCTAACATTCTTTTTTGTCAAATTTACCAACGGTTCTGCAATTTGTGCATAATTTTTTATCAGACCTCTAAAATAGTTTGTTGTCCCAAGAAAGCTTTTTACTTGTTTAACCGTTTGGGGTTGTTTGAAATTTTGCACTTTTGCACAGTTTTTTATTGATGGGCTTATACCATTCGCATTTACTTTATATCCTAAAAATTCAATTTGCGATTTGCATATCTGTAACTTCGCCGGGTCGAGTGTTAAATTATTTTCTTTCAATCTTTGGAAAACAATTTTGATTTTCTCTAACATTTCGTCGTTATTTTGTGCGCATATGACTAAGTCATCTAAGTAAAAGTATATTTTTAACTCTGATAGATCTCCTAACACTTTGTTCATTAAAAGTTGAAAATATGCTCCTGAGTTTTTAAGACCAAACGGAATTCTTTTAGGATTAAAATTTCCCATAAAAGTTGTGAACGTTAAGGCCTTTCTATCTTGTTTTCTTAGTTCGATCTGAAAAAACGCCGCCTTCAAATCCATAACTGTATAAATTTTACTACCAGCGATATTTTGTAATATATTCTTCACCTTTGGTAAGTTTATTGGCAAAAGTGGTAAATACGCGTTTATGGCCCTATAATCAATAGCAAGTCTATATTTAGGTTCTTCATTTGGTTTACTTGGTTTCTTTACAAGAATAATGGGACTAGCGTACGTGCTTTGTGAACTTTCAATAATGTCATTTTCCAATAATTCCCTAATTTCTTTTTGCGCAATTTCTCGTACTGCTCTCGGAATTGGGTATGGTCGACTCTGAATAGGATAATTGTGCATAAGTTCGATTTTCGGTACTATTGCTGATGTTTTACCTAGGGTAGCATATGACTTTGAAAAAACCTCTGTATTGGTCATCATTAATGCAATAACTTTATTTCTATCTTCCTTATTTAAGTGCTGTACTTGAAAATCGTCTGGAGATATTTCTTTCTTTCTTAATTCCCGAATTTGTTGATAATCTGTTTTATTTAAATTTTGAATATTATTAATTTCCAACGTGGGTTTACTGCTTTTATTTTTTGTATCAACAATTTCGATTTGTTCTGTTATTATACCCACGTTCATGTTTTTATTAAGTGTAATTTGGCAATTTTTTTCATTGTATAACAACATTCTAATCTTATTTTTATTTTCTATACTTTGGATCGCTTCCTCCGTGATTAATGTTCTTGCCATTTTTATTGGAGAAAATAAAACATCCTGTCCCTCATTTAATTCCTGTGACAAAATCAATTGGACTATTTCTGACTCCCCTGGCTTTAATGTTATTTTTCTTTTCAATTTAGCGAAAATCTGCTTTTCCTCTTTCTTTTTAACATTCTTATTCTTATTACTTTCATTAGAACTTGGTAAGCATTTTTCATCATTTACATTATCGCGAGTGCTACAATTTTGCATATTAGCGTTTTTTCTATCGTTATCGCTTTCATTATCCTCGCTTATTCTACCTTCATTCTCATTATTGAATTCATTACAACAATTATTTATTTCCTCATATTCGTCGTCATCATTATCATCGCTTATTCTATCTTCATTCTCATTATTGGATTCATTATAACAACTATTTATTTCCTCATATTCGTCGTCATCAGTATTATAATTTTCATAATTACTATTATATCTATTTTCATCGCGAATTCCCTGGCTTTGTGGTTTTTGTTTTGAATTCTGTATTGGGTTTGTATTTTCACTTTTATACAATTTAATCGCAGTATTCCCAAATTGTACTTCGTTATCTTTTGTATTTAAAATTGCTTTATGTGAGGATAAAAAGTCGTAGCCTAAAAGCATTTTATATTGCCCCTGAAAGTTCTGTTTTGTCACGAAAAAATAATTTTTGCATGCCTTTTCCCTAATTCTAAATGAAAATTGAATGCAATTTAAAAATTCTATATTTTCTTTAGTAAACGTCTGAAGTATTACTCTTCTGGTTATGTATTTTATTTTTACATTTCTATTCTGTTTTAGTTTTTGAAATGTTTCCAAATCTATAATACTAACTTGAGCCCCACTATCAATTACACTTATTATTTTTATTCCTTTGCAATCTATTTCTACCATCGGTAATTGTGGGCTAGATACGTTTTCACATTCGCTTGAAAGGATACTTTTGGTATCATATTTTGCTTTATCATTATTTTCATAATATTGTCCTCTCTCCAAATTTGTATAGTTTTGCCAGTCATCTCCATTTTTGTTATTTCTATATGTTTGTGAACCGAATTTATTTATTTCTCTGGAATTTGTACGATTCGTTCCTTGGTCCCAAATTCCAGCTCTTAGTTTAAATTACTATTATTATTGTTTCTCTCATATGTGTTTGATCTTATATTTCTTCCGTTGCGCCCCCTAAAATTTCCTCTTATACTTTGCCTCTCTCTATTTTCTACGTTGGTTTCTAATTGATCGTAATAATTTCTTTGATCATTATTATTTCCTTGATATTCCCTATTATTTCTATTATATCCTCCTCGTTCAAAATTTCTGCGATTTTCGTTTCTGTTTCCTCTGATATAATTTGTTTGCTCCAACCCATATTGCTGATAATTCATTCGTTTGGGATTCCTTGCAAATGCAGTATTACACTCATTGTACCAGCAATCTGAGAAATAATGTCCATTTTTTCCGCACCCTATGCAAAAAACAACTCGTTCCATGGATTGATTTGGTATATTTTGCAATTTTAATTTATTAATTTCTAAAGTCAAATCTTGAACCTGTGTTGTAAGTAACATTTCTTTCAGTTCGTTATGTGATTCTTCTGGAGTCCTATCATTAAGAATTATTTCAAACAGTTCGGCATCTTTTATGGCATCTTCAAACCGCTGCGGATCTTTTTTCTTCACTTCAATTGCCAAATCAGGGCGTAATGCGCTAATGAATTTTCCCAACATTATTTTATTGGTTATTTTCTCTACCTCTCCATCTGTTGTATCCTTAAGGTTCAAAAATTTACGCGCTGCGTTTTTTATTTTTAGCACAAGCTCGTCCACTGACATATCAGGCGTTTGTTTTATTTTATTGAAAGCGTCCTGTTCTTGCGTTATCGTTATTCTGTTTGAAAATTTATTTATTAGTAATATTTTTATTTTATCAAACTCCTTTTCGTTTTGTAATTCAGGGTTTTGAATTAAAAACTGCATAGCCTTATCTTTTAATCTGGTTTTAATGATAGCCACTTTATGCTCTTCCTTCCAACTTGCTAACTCCGCTAATTCATCAAATTGTTTTATAAAGAAATTTATATCTTCCTCCTTACTCCCACTAAATAATGGCAGGATCTGCATTACTGGAATATCCATATTTTTATTATTTCTATCCAATTTACTATAATTTTTATTTGATATTTTTGAATCTTCTTTCAAACTTGAACTTTTCACCACTTTTTTAACTGGTCCCATTCCTATATCCCATTTTTCTAATTATACCTTTGATCTCATTTAAAAGCACCATTTTTTCCATTTCATTGATAAAACTTTACATAATCATACATATAACATAAGGAGAAATGAGAATTGTGCACAATATTTTCATAATCATCTATGTCGCCACCAGTTGTCCAACCTTATCAATATTTATTTTTTATTATTATTATTCCTTTTATTTTTATTAATTTCATAAATCCTTATTTTATTCCCGTTACTGCTAAAGTCACGAGCACCAAATGTGCCGATTATTAATTTTGTTGATTAAAATTAATATTGTCAAAAAATGCATTTTACATTAAATTAATTATTTATTAGTATATTAATTATACATGTAATCTGTTCTAAAACTTACTGCTGTGTACATTGCGTTGGTGGCCGCAAAACCCACCTATTTCTGTGCTTAACGGGATACTAAGTTAACAAACTAAAAATTAAGGTTAATAGTAAAGGAACAAACATTTATTTATCACATACTCAATTTACACTCTTTAGTTTTACAAATTAAATAAATATCACCATAGTGGAATACATCTCAATGGTAGTTCGGGGGGTGTAATGCCAGATGAATTGATATTTGGTTGGAGCACGTGGTGGGATGCATTAATTAGCTTTTCCTTAAAAACACAAATTTAGACAAAGAGGTTATCCTCATATAGTTTAATTGTACGGTACCTGATCTTCTTTCATATAACTTGGGTAACACCGATGCTTTGTCACACTTTACACTTGCAATACCAGATGAACATGAGCTCTCCTTCGAATTCCTATATCAGAGACGCACACACAACTCTTAACTCTGCTACCGTCGCTTCTTCTTGACTAGTCTAACTCCAACAGCCTGCCTTGACCAATTCTGACCCCCACTTCGAGCAACTCTCACTTATATCCCTTTTTCGGTCGGCGGTCCACGTGCTGAAATGTAGAGCTGAGAGCTAATCCGTAGACATGGCGTCGCCGTCTCGGTTGCCGCCAAACGGCTTAGTGTGGTATGTAAACATGGGCGTGGTATGTAAGATATGGGGCCACCTGTATATTATCGCCCATCTGCTTAGCGTGGGGATAATCCGCCCGCATTCCTGGTTCCATTATTTTTTAATCCTTCCAAATATTTATTACTTTACATTTCTGGCATTACATAACTCTTCATGATAAATTTAATTGATGGCATTTTAAATGCACTTTCCTAGGTCCTAGAGAGTTAAAATTTGGTAGACAGCTTAAATTTGTTGAACATTTTATTCGACAAAAATTTGATGGATCTTTAAATATAGATTATACATTTTTTTCGAAATGCCCTGAAAATAATCCCCGTTCACTTCTATAAATCATTGGTGTAATATTGTTAAAAATTCTGATGTGGACAGCACATGTCTTTCTCTGCAGACTCATATTCGTTCTCTTTATTTATTCAATGATAATTTGAGTTTATCTGCACAACATAAGTATTTTAAATGACATTGAATTTACACGTTAAACTTAAATTTGGTTCTCATTTGATAGCTGGACTTATTGTCAAAGGTGGCGTAGCGAAAACGCGAAAAAACTAGAATATCTCAAGAACGGCCAGTCCTAGAGTAATGGGGTTAGTCTTATTCTTTTTGTTGTCAAAAATCACATATAAAATAGGAATTTAATTGATATAATTGAGCACACGTAGTCTTTTATTTTTATATATAACGATTTTTGCTGGCCATTTCGCAAAAATAGCCCGTTCCTTTTTCCCGAATTGTAGTAGAATAACCTACAAATGATTTATATACAAAATTTTGTTAAATTTGGTATATAAATCACTTGTAGGTTATTGAAATATTATACTCCAAATTTTGTTAAATTTGGTTCATTAGTTTTTAGCTAGAGTGGATAAAGGCAATTTCTGCGGCCATTTCGCAAAGAAGGCAGATTCTTTTAATACGAATCGTACTATAATCTAATGAACATCAGGATTTCCCACAAAAAACATACCTACCAAATTGTATGAAATTCGGTCCATTAGTTTTTCAATTAGAGTGGATGTAATATCCACACAGACACACAGAAACATACACAGATACACCCTTACACACACAGACGTCTTCCTAAAAGTAGTTTTTTCGTGTTCTAGAAGTCCCAAAACGTGTAGATACTTTGAAAATTCGAGTTCCGATCTTCGGCACGATTCCAATACTTTGAGTACATACACATACACATATATATTATCTGTGTATTATCTGTGTATCTAAATTCCGTGCCTATGCAATTACAATAGTTGTGATTTTAAATGATCCCTAAACTTTTATTATTTCTTCAAGGAAGCCTAATTTTAACATATGCAGAATGCAAATATCTCAAGCGATTGTAAGATGAATTACATAAGAATTGCTGAATTTTTTTCACACAAAGTTATTTAGCTCTGGAGTCTGGAATACAAGTTATATGAATGAAATATTCATTGATTTTGCATAAAGAATCAGATGATTTATATTTCGATACAGTTTTAAATATTTAAGTATAATAAATTACTGTAGTACTGTGATAATGTAAAAGATATTACCACTGAATGAATCACATTTTAGAAATTTTTAAATGAAATTACATTTCAGTTGGAAAGTGTTTCATAATCAATGCTTATGCATGATTGATCTTTCTTGTTTAATTTTATATAACTCTTCATGACATACTTATTTGATGGCATTTTTAATGCACTTTCCTACGTCCTAGTGAGTTAAAATTTGGTACAAAGTTTAAATTTGTTGAATATTTTATTCTACAAAAATTTGGTGGATCTTTAAATGTAGATCATACATTTTTTCGAAATGGCCTGCAAATAATACTCGTTCACTTCTTCAAATCATTGTTGTAATATTGTTAAAAATTCTGATATGGACAGCACATGACTTTCCCTGCAGACTCATATTCACATTCTCTTTATTTCTTCAAAATAATTTGATTTTACCTGTACAAAATAACAGCCATAAGTATTTTAAATAACATTGAATTTGCACGTGAAACTTAAATTTGGTTCTCATTTGATAGCTGGACTTATTGTCAGGGGTGGCGTAACGAAAACGCGAAAAATCTAGAATATCTCAGGAACGGCTAGTCCCAGTGTAATGGGGTTAGTCTTATTCTTTTTGTTGTCACAAATCACGTATACAATAGGAATTTAATTAATATAATTGAGAACACGTAGTCTTTTATTTTTATATTTAACGATTTTTGAGACCTATTTGGCAAAAATACCGCCTTCCTTTTTCCCGAATCGTGCTAGAATAACCTACAAATGATTTATATACCAAATTTTGTTAAATTTGATATATAAATCAATTATAGGTTATTGAAATATTATACACCACATTTTGTTAAACTTGTTCCATTAGTTTTTAGCTAGAGTGGATAAAGACAATTTCTGCCTTCTGCCGGCCATTTCGCAAAGAAGGCAGATTCTTTTATTACAAATCGTACTATAATCTAATGAACATCAGTGTTTCTCACAAAAAACATACCTACCAAATTTTATGAAATTCGGTCCATTAGTTTTTCAATTTGAGTGGATGAAATATCCTCACAGACACACAGAAACATACACAGATACACTCTTACACACACAGACGACTTCCTAAAAATAGTTTTTTCGTATTCTAGAAATCCCAAAACGTGTAGATCCTTCGAAAATACGAGTTCCGATCTTCGGCACGTTTCCAATACTTTGAACACATACACACACACACACACATATTATCTGCGTATCTGTGTATTATCTGTGTATCTAAATTCCGTGCTTATGCAATTACAATAGTTGTGAGTTAAATTATCCCTAAACTTTTATTATTTCTTCAACGAGGTCTAATTTTAGCTTATGCAGAATGCATATATCTGAAGCGATTGTAAGGTGAGTTACATAAGAATTGCTGAATTTTTTTCACACAAAATTATTTAGCTCTGGAGTCTGGAATACACGATATATGAATGAAATATTCATTGATTTTGCATAGAGAATTAGATGATTTATATTTGGATACAGTTTTAAATATTTAAGTATAATAAATTACTGTAGTATACTGTGATAATGTAAAAGATATCAGCACTGAATATATCACATTTTAAAATTTTTTAAATGAATTTGCATTTCAGTTGGAAAGTGTTTCATAATCAATACTTATGCATGATTGATCTTTCTTGTTATATTTTCATCTATTAATTTCGCTATTAAACATATAGCATAATTGTTGTGAAAAATTATTTTTATTGGAATTTCCTTCTTTGAGGTCTCTACATATTAAATAAATTTACTGCGAAGGAAGAAAGTTGAAGATTATTTTAAAGTAGACTACTTAAAACAACGTAAAAAGGCAGTGTGAGAAAAACTCTCATGCACGAAAATTTGCGTTGTTTGAATTGGAACTTATTTGGGATAAGCCAGACCTCAACAGTGGATGTCATGGGAAGCCGCTTGACCCCGCTTGTTCTCTAACCCGTTAATATTAAGAACGGCATTGCTGTCCAGATTTTCAACCAAACCATCTTCCCCAAGCTCGATCTCTGTTTCAAACACAATAACTCATCCTCAGGCTATAATTTACGTTGTTGCCATTATTCGAAAACTCCCATAGTACCTCGATCACATAAAATGTTTTGGTCAATTTTGTTTCGAAAAACTAGAATTCTACAGTATATCCATAGACATCTGACAGTACTAAACATACATTAAAACCTCAGGTACATAAACTGTTAAAATATTTATATTTATGAAATAATACACACACACAATTAAACAGACAAACAGGAAAATAATTATAAGGAACGATTTATTGATTTAAGCCAAAACGATGTAAACAAAATTAACTAGCATTCAACAAATAAAATTATTCTTTTAAAGAATTATGCGAAAAATAAAATCAAAATATGAGCAGAATGACTACAATGACTAATAAGACATGATAAAGTTTCTTCCACATACAAACAATACGTACATCAAGAGTGCTCCAGAATGGTCATATCTACGCAGTAACAAACTATTTCCATTTGATAAAATGCCAAAAAACTCAAATTGAGATAACATTACATAATTTCTTACGGAATTTCATGATAATTATGTTAATTATATTTTGTTCTAAAATTATAATTTTGGATGTAAAAAGATAATTTGAGATTACAGTAATTTTTATTAATTGAGGTCTTACTGACGTATACTTCATCTATATATATATAAAACTTTTCTATCCTTTATACTATTGAATGCATTTTAAATAAGTATCAAATAAAATAAAAATGATTACATCAAATAAAATAACAATTTCATTTCACGAAATGTGTTTTGATATTAATTTTATGACATTTTCCCTTTGGTGTGCCAAAGTCAAACCATTACATATCTTCTTTTATAATGTCAGTTTATTCTTATAATAATGCTTACATTGCATAATATTGCGTTCATGCAAAGTCCACTTTTATTCCAGATATTTTTTATGTGGTATAGTTCAAGCACAGTACGAAAAAAATTCGTTTTCTTGTGCCAGTTTCTTTTTCTAGAATTATAGTCTCCGCCTATATTATTTCCTACGCCCATTGCACGTGGATCGGATGCAATAAAAGTTCATGCTTGGCTTAATGGCAGAAAAACGCATTTTTTAACATCAGAGGGTTTTTATGTTCGGGTAATTCAAGATTTTTCATTGGAAACTCCAATTGTCTTAAAAAAAATTAAAGAAGGCGCTTGTATCGCAGATAATTTTTACAAAAAGATAACTTAGCGAAAACAAATTTCCACTCAAAGAGTATAAAGCAGTTAAATGTGCGATTTAGGCTTAACTAGAGTAGTGTACACTTAAGTAATTATTTTATCAGTTAATTATTAGTGTATACTGCAAAGATGTTTGTAAACAATTACATGCAATATTACTGCAAATATATTTTTAAAAATTATCTATATAATATGCACTGAAATAGATGAGTAATGTATCAAAATTAACAGCCTTATTTTACTCTAGCTATAATCTCGGTTTTGATGTCATTCCTAAATTCGAATCAGCAATTTTGTCAATGAAGTCTACGTCGATCTACCTGCAGAAGTGATAACTATCAAGTACATTGATCAAATGCAATTCAATTTGATACAATTATTGTTTGTAAACAATTACATGCAGTATTACTGCAAATATATTTTTAAAAATTATCTGTATAATATGCACTGAAATAGATGAGTAATGTATCAAAATTACCAGCCTTATTTTACTCTAGCTAGAATCTCGGTTTTGATGTCATTCCTAAATTCGAATCAGGAGTTTTTTCAATGAAGTCTATGTCGATCTACCTGCAGAAGTGATAACTATAAAGTACATTGATCAAATGCAATTCAATTTCATACAATTATCACAGTAAACGACAAAACCATTTTGATACTCAAGATGAAATGTCCAAGGAAAATATCTCAATTTTTCGAACATTTTTTTAGAAAAATTTAGAATAAATTTATAAAATGATAATTATGTTAAAGATTGTTAAGTAACTAGCTATTTAATGTGTAATATTTTATTTGAAATAAAATGGTATGACTTATATACTAATACATGCTACTAGCTTTAGATGCTAACATCTGCCGTTATAGCTATTTTGCGTATTATTTGTTATTTAATATAAAACGATATTATTTATAGGATGTTAGCATACACCATTCTTAAGATATTGCACTTTTTAATTGAAAATGGAAATAACATTGAACTGTTTCAATCACCAAGTCCAAATGAATTGATAATCACTTAAAATAATCACTGAAGTCAAATGAATGTATATTCACCATATGTCTTCAAATAAATAGATAATAATTTTATTGATTGATGCGTTTAAATAATACATTATTCATAAATGAACTGAAATTGTTTTAGAATTTATCACGACCTCTATTAGAGATATTAAAAACACTAGAGAGAACTGTTAAGAGATTCACATGGGATTTGGTATGCTTCTTTGAATCAGATAATTGCTCAATAATGTTTATTTTAATTGTAAACAGCAATAAACCAATTGGTATTCAGCGAGATAGTTGCATAAAAAATCTAATTGTTTCATTGTTCTATAAACATAATTCATCTTTTCGTAGGGAAAGTCACATACTCTACTCGTCGGATTTTTTTTCTATAATGAGCTAAATTATATGCATTTGAATTATGTCAGTTTTAACCTCAAAATATTTTTCTGTCTGGCAAAATGGAAGATATTATAGTGTTTTTTTATATCACTGACTGTTCTTAGTGCCCATTGTACACGCAGTAGGAAACATCACGTTTATGCGATATGAAAAAGAAAGTCATTTTAGATGTGTCACATTCAATGCAGGCTAATAAAAATAAATATTGCATTTTTTTCGTTATGGATTTTTTTGTACCAAGTCAATAATATATATCCATATCATTCCCAGTGCCTTTGGCACGGATGTAATAAAAGTTCACGGTCTGTTGAATAGTAAAACCGTATCGTTTGAACATCATACAGGCCTTTAGGATTCTGTGATATAAGAATTTAGGGCGGAAACTCTATAAATCAATTCTAATAAAACAAAAAAAAATATTTCGATTGTGGAGTCGTTGTACATTTTCAAACATTTTTAAGCTAGTTTAAAAATAGAGAAATGTGTATTGCGAATCTGTTTTAAACAGTTGTGAATCTAATATATGCGATTCTTATGTTATTGTGAATACTTATACAGATAGTTCAAAAAATCATAAAATTGCAGAATTAAAATAAAAAGGCGTTATGCAATTAACGCTGTCAGCTAATAACACAATGCCAATCACTGTGGTACGGTGTAATTTCAACAGTATAAAATGTGTCAAATACTCTAGATAAAGAAATATATTTTTTTAATAAATTACGTTTATAATAAACAGTGTAATTTCATGGATTTTCGGTATTTCATAACTCCTATTTACCCAACTCGGATATCCTAAGCAATGATGCCCATCTACTTCAAGTTAAAGGTGCCTACAAAACATTCACTTATTTAAAAATAATATTTTTTCTTTATAGCTAGAGAACTCGCGCATTATTATCAGAACGTGACATGTAAATAGTATCATTCGCTTCTAAAGTAATCCAGAGGTTGTAGGTATTATCCCGGGCATGACTGTCTTCATTTTTAACACTTTGCAACATAGTTGAAAAGTGTTTATCACTTTGTTCATCCTGTCTGTCCGTTCGCACGATTATTGCCGTAAAAATGACTTTATCCAAATGAAATTTTAGTATATCTGTTGAGATGGTCTGTGGGAAATGTGGGAATCTCAATGAATAATATCACCCAATTAGTTTTAGATTGAACCTGGGTTAAAAATATGAAATACTCTGAACCCTAAGGGATTTAATTTTTCAAACATTTTAAGGGATTTAATTTTTCAAACATTTTGTAAGCGATGCTGAAATTCACCAATTGCTTAGCAAATTTTGAGAAATATTCAAATTATCCCATAAAATGCATAATAAAATTTCAGCAAATTACGTTTGGTAGTCTCTTTTAAATAACAATTAAAATGATAATTACACCCATATTTAAAGAGATCACGTGACCCAATTCAAAATAAAATACGGCATCAATTTTTTCCCAAAGTAAAAATCTTAATTTTTGAAGTTCTTTTAAATTATAATTAGTGTTGCATTCGTACTAAAACCGCTTTATTTTTGCCTATTGTCTGTGCATCTATATTTTGCGCCAACGCAATTGTTTAGTTTAAATGTTCATTAAACTTTGATTATTTCTACAACGAAGCCTAATTTTGATGGATGCAGGATGTAAACAAGTGATTCTAAGATGAGCTGTATAAGAATTGATAATTTTTGTTAACGCAACATTATTTACCTCTGGAGTCTGGAATAAAAGTGATATGAATGAAATATTCATTGCTTTTACACAGAGATCCAGACGGGGCCAACGGCCGTACTGTGCTGAAAACACCGGTTCTATTTAGATCACCGAAGTCAAGCAGCATCGGGCGCGCTTAGTACTTGGGTGGGTGATCACCTGGGAACACCGCGTGCTGTTGGCACATTTCGGGCGCGACAGGTCGGTGGTTTGCGCGCTGGTTCTGCATGCTGCCACAACAGCCGCCGTGTTCATGCGGAGTACGACCACGTTAAACATGTGTGTCCGTAAGTTCTTCCGAGAGGTTGGTGGTAGGGGAAGCAGGGTACGGTCCCTGTGGATGCCTCCACTGCTGTGCTCCGGTCTAAATTGAGTGGCACTTCTCGGCCGTCCAAACAGTTACCTTACACCTTTCTAGTAGGTCGGACGTTCTGGGTCTCAACAACAACAGAGAGCCTGACGATTTATATTTGATGACGTTATTGGAAAAATGTTGATTTTTTTAATGAAGTTTTATGTTTTCAAATATAACAAATTATTGTAACACTGATAATTTAAAATATTTTGGAGCTGAATGTATCGCATTTTAGAAATGTTTAAATAAAATTGCATTTCATTTGGACAGTGTTTCATAATCAATGGTTTATACATGATTGAGCTTCCTTATTTTCATACTAACGGCGCATTTTTGTAGATATGTATAATTAACGCCAAATTGATTGTACTGATATAGCTTGATATAATGCACGTAGACGGACATGGATTGCAAATGAAACTCTTTATATATATATATATATATATATATATATATATATATATATATATATGATAATGGTAAATTAATATATTACTAACCATAAATTAAATTATTAAATTATGGTTATTAATATATAATTTATATATATATATATATATATATATGGTAAATTAATCTAATAGATTTCCACGATCCGAAAGATGTATTTAAATAAATATTATACAAAGAAGAAATAAATGCACAATTTAGAGCCAATTAAATTGTCAGCTTTATATGTTCATAATTTTCACATATGCCTAGAGCCAGATACTCATCTCGAGTACAGCTATATTGTATAGTAAAAATATATCTATTTGTGTGTATGTGCAGTTTGTAAAGGGCAAGCTAAGCATCGTACGACCATGAAATTTAGTACACATGTACTGAAGCACCCGTTTGTCTCGTTGTGGTGTACTATTAAATCGGTCTTGAAATATCGTTCAACGAAACTTACAGCGAATTTTCTAAAACAACTGAAAGTTTCATCCATATGCCCGCTTATAACAAAAATTATATAAATAAACTGCTGCATGTGTGCCCTAAGATGCAACGTCTGGTACATTTTCTAGTAATAAATATAAAGGAAGCACATTATAAAACAATTTTTGACATAGTTTTTTATTGATTTTCGAAGAAAAAGATTTGAAGTATTGAAGGCTGTTTTATGATCCAATATTATCTTGATTCCACAAGTCTCTGAATTTACTGGTTGGAGTAATCATACCAAAGAACATTCGATTATAAAACTATGTTATATAGATATCGGACTCAGAGACTCAAATATATACACGCATGACTTGACTAAATTTGTATTCCTGGAATCGTATTCAGAGATACTCAAAGCGTGTAGATCAAACCAAATACGACTTATAAACTCTTATTTTTTACCCATTAAATTACTAACTCTTTAAAGAAGGTGCACTTTTAAAAAATTAATGACTTTGGAGCATAAAAATAATGTATTTTACCGCAATTGTGAGCTTGTATTGTGAGAATTGTGAGTTTGTTGTTAGGTGCATAGTGTACACAATACATAAAACCACTTTATTCAACACATATTTAAAACATTTTAAATGTGATTCAGTTCATACACCAGAAAATAAAAATGTATTTTATAGTTCCAGATATATGTAAAAAGTATCATTTCACGTCCTTGTCATTTTCCCTGTCCATTACACAATGGAATAATAGCTCACGTTGCTTTGTAAAACCCACATTCTCTGAACATCATTCAGCTTTTTATGAGAGGGCGTATCAAGAATTTCACCAGAATCTTCATGAAAAGTTCTTAAACAAAACTAAATAAATAAATAAAATTGTTGAATTATATAATATTTTTATATTTTCGAACACTTTTATATTGAGTTGTAAAACAATATGATGTGCCATTATGTGAATTTTATTACCAATAAATATATTTTGATATCAATAAATATTGGGAGTAAACAGTAATTCAAATGAAAAGTTTATTTTATTCGAATGACACTGCACAATCAAATTTAAATTGCATTACATTTAATTACATTTAATTACATTAAATTAACATTTTCTGTACTAAATTTCCTTTAACATTGAGCAATAACAGACAATCATTGTTATTGTGTTAAATTAGGGTTTCCTGGCCTAAGCGATATTCTCGAAACCTTGGTTCCATATTTGTCAAAATATCACCAACTTGCCTTTTTTTTTCGAGACTTCTTGTTAGTTTTGGAACCACTGCAACTTTCTAGATATATCCATTAGTTTTGAAGATACGACCTATTTCTAAAAAATTCTATGCAGAGTACTCGTATGTAAGGGAGTCGTCGTTCATTTGGACAGAGAGGACGTAATGTAAATTGAATTGAATTGTGAGATACGTAAATAACAGTTTCTGCGTTTTGTGAGTTAGTAGTTGAGAATTTAATTATTTTATTGTACATGGCATCATTTTGTCATCTTGCAAGATATCTATAATTTTAAGCTGCATATCGGTAATGTTGAAGCTAATTGGTGGTTTTAAATAAAAAAAGTTCGTTATCCAGAAAATGTAGTTATCCAGAAGGACTAATTTTTGAATCTATATTTGTCATTTTATGGATGTTTCACTCAAATGTTAGATTTTTTTTTTCGAGTAAATGCAAAACGATCCTTCTTGGGCTAAATAGTAATTGAAAGTTTATAAACAGATCGATCACAATTCGGAGTAATAAATACATCGATTATTATTTGAATTTGCAAATTGTGAATTATTGATGCTCAACAAGTATGTTCAACGAGTATGATGCTCAACGGGTAATAGAAATCCCAATATACTAACGTTCAATTTGTTGGAAAGGCAAATAATCCACAAACAAATTTAGATTAAGTGCAAAATCTGACAATCCAAAATTTTTAGCAGAAAATATTGGAGCAGGCGTAAAGTGAATATCCATAGGCAGTCAAAGCTGTTTTGACATGCTACTACGAATTTATAATTGGCACTGCCTAGAAATACGGCTAAATGATGCCTTAAAATGGCGAAGTTGGCAACTCTACCTAATAATAATTTCTAATCTGCTTCATATCACATGAACAATACATATTGTGATCATGTCTTTTAAACATATGGAGCCCGATATATAGCCAACAAGACATCTGGATTTATTTTATTTGTACACATTAATATTGCGATTTTTCTGAAAGTTATTTTGAAAATGATTATATAAAAATTTAGTTTTCTTGCTGTATTGTTATTGCTGCGCAGATATAATATTTCCTCAATGGAGGCTTTCGTCTCTTTTTTAATATCTTCTTTCACGAAATTAAAACCTTCTTGTCACGCTTCCTGTCCTGCTTTAATCTTTTTTACCTCTTTTTCCATCTCCGCTTGTCCGGATTTCTTCATTACTTTCTCCTCGTCCGACTTTAAATTTGTCTTCCATTGCTCCTTGTGCGGCTTTCATCTCGTCCTGTACGGCTTTCATAGCTCTTTTCATATCGTCTTGTCGAAATTTCATTTCGTCTTGTACGGATTCCAAAGCTTCTCGCATAACTTCTTGTCTAGCTTGCATAGCTTCTTATCCGGCTTGCACAGCCTCATGTCCAGCTTTCATAAATTCCATAATCAGGCATAAATGGTCCTCTATTGCTTGGGGAAGCAGTAACCGCTTGTCAAATTTGCAGAAATCTCACTTCTGACACCAATTTGTTACGGCGCATCTATGGAAACGTGAGTGTGCACATAGAATACAAGAATGAGAACATGGTTCTGGATAACTAACACGTTTATTCACAAGTACAACGTAAACAGAAACAATATACAGTCAAGCAGTACTTAATTGATCCACTAATTTCACAATATGCTACTATTCTCGAAACGTTGACAAAAATCACAGTAAAATGTAGCTCATTTCAAGTTAACTAAACTTCAACTGGGTGATGATTCCATTTATAGACTCTCCATAGAGACTTCTGGAAATATCTCCTAACACGTAGACTACGCGTTATTGCGAGATGCTTCTCGAAGATTCAGAAAGCCGTCAAATTTTGGAAAATTGGCGATAAATCGCCAAGTAAGGCAACCCATCGTTGGACTCAGAATTCTGGTAACCCTACTCTCACGTCATGGTTTGTACAGGTCTTTTCTCTGTCTGGTTTTCGAAAGAGACGAAAGAAAAGACGCCAGTGTTTTAATATTACACGTTTGCAACATTAAAACCCTTGTTAAACGCCTTTTATAGAAAGCAAAAAATTAATCATTTGGATATTTAACACTTTACAACAAAGTTGAAAAGTGTTTATGACTTTGTTCATTCTGTCTGTCTGTCTGTCTGTTAGCACGATAACTGCCGTAAAAATGACTCAATCAAAATGAAATTTTAGTATGTTGTTCAGACGATCTGTAGAACCTATGGGAATATAAATGAATAATATCGCCCAATTAGTTTTGGATTGAACTCGGGTTGAAAAAATGAAATACATTGAACCCTATGGGACCTAATTTTTCAAACATTTTCTAAGCGGATTTAAAATTCACAAATTGCTTCGAAAATTTTAGATAATATTCAAATTCTTCCATAAAATATATATAAAATAATTCAGCGAAATATATTCAGTAGTTTTTTAAATAAAAATTGAAATAATAATTACACCTCTTATATGAAGCGATCACGTGACCATGATACGAAAAGATCACGCTTCAAAATGATATATGGCATCCATCTTGTCTCAAAATCGTGATTTTTTAAAGTTCTTTTTAATTCATATTGAGTGTTGTATCCGTCCTAAAACCACTTTATTTTTGCTTAAATTTTGTGCATCTACATACTCAAACAACGTAATTACAATATATTTGAGTTTAAATGATCATCTAAATTTGATTATTTCTACAACGAAGCCTATTTTTCACCTATGTAACATGTAAACAGCAAAATATGTAGAATGAGTTATATTAGAATTGCTGTATTTCTTTAACACAAATTCATTTAGTTCATGGAGTCTGCATAGCTGATATGAATGAAATATTCATTGATTTTTCAAAGAGAAGGACGATATCTTTCGATGAAGTTTTACGCATAGAGTTTATTTACTTGTAGGTTTATGGTCCTAATTTTTAAATAAAATAAATTATTATAGTATTGTGATGAATGACATAAATGGGAAATTATTTATGAATGGAATGCTGCTTTTATAGAGAGAGCCAGACGTGTTATTTTGTCTATGACGTCATTTGAACAAATTTCAGTTGTTTTCAAATATAATAAATTATCGTAGTATTATGATAATTCTAAAATTATTACCGAGCTATGTATCACATTTTAGAGATTCTTAAACCAGGCAATTTATATTTCAATGCCGTCATTTGAATGAAGTTCATTTTTTTCGATGAAGGTTTAAGTTTTCAAATATAATAAATTAATATAGTATTGTGATAAGTTTTAAAATAGTACCGAGGAATGTATTGCATTTTAGACATGTTTAAATAAAATTGCGTTGAAGTTGGAGAGTGTTTCATAATCAATGGTTTAAGCATGATTGATCTTTCTTATTTTCTTTTTCATACGTAGTATTGAGAAAGAATCTACACGAAAATTTTCCATTTCGAGAATTTGATGATGATGTGTGTTTTAAGACCACCTGAACACCTTTTTACTATTTTTGAAGTGGTGTCTCTCTGTATGTCTGTGGTCGATTTCCTGTGTATGTGATAGCGATCACAAAAATATGAACGGATTTTCACGAAATGTTGTATCCGGCTTTGTTATCAAAAACATCTAGAACTAGATATAAGTGTTATGCGACCGAAAATGTCGAAATTTATTTGAAATTTTATATATTTTTAACATGGCAACATAGGAAAAAATTTTGCATAATCTTGCATAAAAGTGTTTAATTATGGCACTATAATCACGAGACTTTACAGTTTCAATCATAGCTTTGTCAATCATAGTTTTTCTCTTCGTGACGTCATTAACATCCCTAGGAGGGCAAATTATCCGCCCCTTCATTGGGTTCATTGTCAAGTATAGTAACGATTGAAATATCGTTATCAAGCCTTTTAAATAACCATGATATCGATTTTTACCATGATATCGATCGGACCCATGGTATCGATTTTTCAATATTTTTTTTGTAAAATTGGAATAAAAAAGCTGCTAAAAATGGATTCTGGTATGGAAAAGTCGAGTTGAGCCAGTTAAATTTCGCACACATTACGTAAAGTTTAACGCATATTGGACGTATCTAAAAGAACAGCTGATTCACAGTATTATAAACATTTTGTCATTAAACTATGTGAGTGAAGTGGTTGTTTATTCGTATTTAAAACAAACCGCTTAATATCCTTATGAAATTCAACCGTTGGATGAATTTTGTGACCACTCTTACTCAAATACGACACGCGGTAGGAAGATTAAATATTGCACACATTACGTAAACTTGGTCTCTTATTGGACGTATCATAATTTCAGTAATTAAAACGAAATGTATTAAGGCAAAAAACATATTCTTGTGCATTCTCGTGCCGTTTCTTAAATAGTGGCATGTAAAAATAATATATAGGTCTAGTGGTCCTTTGGATATGAACAACCATTGATGTACAACAGTTAAAAAGAGTCAGCTTCACACTCCTACTATTTTCCTCCCATATTTTATTATCACTTTACAACATAGTTGAAAAGTATTTATGACTTTGTTCATTCTGTCTGTCTGTCCGTTTCCACGATGACTACCGTAATTTAATTATGTTGTTCAGGCGGTCTGTGGGACAGATGGGAATATAAATGAATAATATTACCCAATTAGTTTTGGATTGAACCCGAGTTGAAAAAATGAAATACCTTGAACGCTATGTGACCTAGTTTTTCAAACACTTTTTAAGCGAATTTAAAATTCACAAATTGCTTCGAAAGTTTTAGGAAATATTCAAATTGACCCCTAAAATATACAAAAAAATTTCAGCAAAATATGTTCAGTAGTTTTAAAATAAAAATTAAAATAATCATTTCACTCATATTATATGAAGAAATCACATGACCCACTTCAAAATAAAATATGGTATCCAACTTGTGCCAAAATCCTGATTTTTAAAGTTTATTTAATTTATATTTAGTGTTGCATCCTCCCTATAACCGCTTTATTTTTGCTTAATTTCTATGCATCTATATTCTGAAACAACGCAATTAAAATATATTTCAGTTTAAATGATCACCAAACTTTGATTTCTACAATGAAGCATAATTTTCTCTTATGGAGAATGTAAACACATCGAACTGAAAGATGAGTTGTATAAAAATTGCTGACTTTTTTAATGTGAAATAATTCAGCTCTGGAGTCTGGAATAAAACTGATATGAATGAAATATTCATTTATTTCACGTAGAGAAGCAGACTATTTTATAACTTTGACTTTTTTAATGAAGTTTTGAGCTTAGAGTTAAAGTACTTTTACCTCCATGGTTTTAAGTTTTTAAGTAAAATAAAGTATGGTAGTATTGTTATGAATGAAAGGAATGGAATAAAAGCGTATGATTAAAATATTTACTGCTTTTACGTAGAGAGTCAGTCGACTTATATTTCGATTACGTCATTTGAATAAAGTTCATTTTTTATGATGTTTTAAGCTTTCAAATATAATAAAATATTGTGATTATATAATTATTGTGATATATAATTATTGTGATAATTTAAAAATAATACCGCTGAATATATTGCATTTTAGAGATGTTTGAATAAAATTGCATTGCATTTGGAAAGTGTTTCATAATCAATGCTTTAATCATGGTTAATCTTTCTTGTTGTATTTATATTTGTACGAATTTGTCGGTGGCGTACTTTTATAAAAAGGAGGTAATTTCAGTGCGATTTCTTTGTCTCGATCAGGAAGTAGGTGAAATCTATTTTTTATTCTTATTACATTTAACTTTTGGTTGATACATTTTGCTCAAAAATTACAATAGGTAAGCATATGAGCTTTTATTATTTATTATTTATTATTTATTATTGTGAGAAAATTATCACAATAATTATATATCACAATAATTATATAATCACAATATTTTATTATATTTGAAAGCTTAAAACATCATAAAAAATGAACTTTATTCAAATGACGTAATCGAAATATAAGTCGACTGACTCTCTACGTAAAAGCAGTAAATATTTTAATCATACGCTTGAGCCGGAATGAGTAATAAGATAAAGTTTTTAAGACGAAATATATCCGGGCACAATGTCCATTTTTAAACTACACTTGCTCACTACACTTCGTACAAATAGCATGTAAAAATAAAATAATGCCTAACGACGTTTCGGATATGAATAAATATTGTCGTACAAAAGTTAATGAGTCGAAATTAGCTCCACTATTGTATTATTTTCACTTTCTTATACGTAGTATTGAGAAAGTATTGTTTTCGCAAAAATTTTCAATCTTGAGATTTTGATGTCAATATATGTTTTAAAAGCTTCTGAACACGTTTTGATTATTTTTGGTGTAATGTCCGTCTGTTTGCCTGTTTGTCTGATGTCTGTGTTCTATTTCTTGGGGATTTCTTGTGTGTTTTATTTCTACACAATAGCAGTCTCAATTTTTCTTTCTCTCGGAATTTTGTTTTAATTCGAGCGAAAACATTAAATTTTATTCTAAATTTTACATTTTTTAACATGGCAGCATATAAGACAAAATTTGACATAATGATGCATTAAATGGTTTATTTGTGACACCATGATTAAGAGACTGAATAGTTTCAGTCATTCTTGTGAAAATTTGTCGCGATACAAATTTAATTTGTTTGTGAAGTCATTAATTTCCCTAGGGGGGACAGTTACCCACGGGGGAGAGGACATTTTTAACAGAGTATCATTTGAACTATTTATTTTTCAAAGTGAATAGCAGCGCGCTATATGTGCATTCATTTGAACCCACAATACCAATTTTTCAAATTTTTTCTTTTAAAATTTGGAAAAAAATGAATTCTGGTATGCGAAAGTCGGGTTGAGCAAACTCCTGTTAATGTTCCTTATTTTATTTCATTTAAATGTGTAGGAATATTGTGTTGGCAAATTAAAAAAAATGCCGCAATTTCCGCGCGATTTATTTTCCTCGAACTGAAATTACATGCTTTCTAGAAAAACGTGGAAAAACACAACGGTATAACAAAAAAAAAATGGAAATAGAAGTTTATGTGTCCCAAATTTGAAGAACATATGAGAAATCGCATTTGTGTAACTGTGATTTAAAGGCGCTCCTGTCACACAGGGAACATTTTATAATTCAAAATAATTATAAATAATTTTGCAGTAAATTATAATATCGTCTAAACATAGAAGTCACAACATGAGGATGGCTGTAAATCAATATCGTCACACATTTTGCATATTTTTGTATTTTTTAATTTTAGTTAGGGCGTTTTGAAAAATATTCTTCGACTCGTACAGAAGAGATTATCTGATTAAATTCTGTTTGAAACCAATGCATTACTCTCTTCTGGTATATAGTTTTGAAGTAGTGTTTGAGATAATCTCGATCTCTTGCTCAACAGTTTGTTAATGGCATAAGTAAATTTTGACTTTTAACTTTGGTATTTCCCTTCACTTCAGAATGTCCTGAATCTTTTGATTAAGTCAGCTATTAAGGAGGCTCAGTTAATAGGCAATTTTCTAGTTAATGAAATTAACATTTCCTTTTTTTAAAAAATAAACTTAGAGAGGAAGACCAAGTTAAAAGTATCAGCTATAACGTCTTTAGGATTTTGCTGTCTTCTTTGCGTTTCATAACTATTTCCTCACGTGTAGAATCTAAGATAAAAACTATTGAATTATTTTTATGTAGCAAATGTATGTTTGCGAAATTGTTTTCCTTAAAATCCCCTTAGGGCCGTTACACCGTTATTGCATCATGAATCGTCTGTTGTAGATCTTTCTGAACATGATGGGCCTGTTTTCACTTGAATCCATATAGACACATACACTTTCGTAACGAACTTTGCTAATACAGTTTTTCTCTTTGGGGACAAAGGAATACTTCAATTAAATGTTCAACTGAGGCAAATGACTAATCTATTTTAGCGTACTTCTAAATTTTGTATTTATTATAAAGGACTGTAATACATACAAAATTTATATCGACATTAATAAATTTTACATCTTATAGTACAGAAATAACAATGATGATGCAGCAATTACAATGACAATACAATAATAATGCAGCAGCAAAAACAATGATAATACAACAATGATGCATCGATAATAAGGATCATGATAATAACTGCAAGAATGGTCTAACCGGAAGTTTTGTACCGGTAACTGAATGAATTTTTGAAAGAAAATAACATTTTGATTCATGGAATGACTATATATTTCAATTAATATTTTTGTTCGTTATAAGATATGCATAACTGAACTATTCCGAACTATAAAAATCAGAAATTATAGTAATGTATTTTTACAATATATCAGTTCAATCGCATGTGTTTTTAAATTATACTGAAGTTTGAGCCAAATAGGGCTCGTCGAAATATTTTGAATATGTTATTTTTTTTTAAATTTCATCTAGACTGTTGAATGCTATTTAACAACTTAAATGCAATTTTTTTTCATTATAATCAGCCTATAAAAACGTTTTCCGTATAGTTTTAAGGAATATGTGGACGATACATGCGACATATGTGGACCATAAGGCATCTTTTCAGTATTAACCGTAATTGAAATTAGAAAAAAAAATGTTGCCCGACATATACATATTTATGCTATACAAACAATTCGTAACCCGGCAATAAATCGTTAAAAAGCTTTTAGGTGTTGCTTTTTAGATGTTGAAAAAATATGTTCTACTCATATAATTCCCATACGATTTATATAAATATATTTTGACCTTTGTCTGTCTATTTAGATTCTGAAGAAACTTCTGTTAACCCAGGTGATTCAATCTTTGTACTCTAATAGCATCGACCACGGAGCAAAACCTAATGGAGTGCGTTCTTCGATTCCGACGGACTGGAAAAACTGTTCTTTCAAAAAAAAATAATTCCTTCAGAAGTCACCGGTGACCTACAAGGCTAAGTTATTGCTCACATATAATTATAGATCAGGGAACGAACAACACGTTAGTAGAACAATTTTTGAATGCGGGGACTACTTTTCACACCAACTGTCATGTATAATATAATAAAGTAAAACTTATTAAATGAAAGTTGTAAGTTATGTTTTTCACATTTTTAGTTTCTCTGCTTTAACAGTCTTAATTACTATTCTATAAATCTGTTTGTTTGTTTCATCATCACGGAAGAATGGCTGAATCGAATTTGATGAAATTTTGTGGGTAGCCTTGACTTACAACCACTTAAGATTTAGACCATATTTCGAGTTTCTGAGATTAGAGGTTATCGAGATACTAATAAAAAACGAAATTTTCATGGGAGTTCTACTCTCTAACTCCATGGTTCCTCCAAACGAAAAAGGTTGAAAATCGCTGGTTTAAAACGTGAAAGTGAATTCAAACTCTATCTCTGAGTTTGGTGGGAGTTTATTGCCCTTACTTTTAAAAATCACAGGTTTGAATCATGGAATGAAAGAGAAAATCTATCATTATGGTTAATTTTTCACAGGCTCTTATTCAACAATGAAACGTAACAAGAAATCAAAATGGTTATATAATTATGAGTATTTCATGAGGAAAATTCTTTCTTTTATCATTTTTTTCTCAGCAACGCAATTAAATCAAATGTGTTTGTTAATTTTTAATATTTTTTCTTTCAATTTGAATAATAAAGTGAATATAAACATATGTCTTATAAATAAATGGTTTGATTTTTCTTTGAATTATATTAATTGCGGACTAGGTACATCACTTTCATTTATTTTGGAAAAGATATTTCAAACTTATATGTTGTGTTTACCCTATAAACGCAATATATTGTGTTTAACAAATAAACTCAGTTAGCCGAATGTTGAAATAGAATAAGTTTAGAACGGGTACATCTCATAGTACAATTTTAGTGTTCTCATGTAGTATACACAAAGGGGTCATGATGTTTTATTCTTCAAATCTGAAAAGTCAGATCTGCAAATTTGGCGGGATATCGCTAACTGGGCAGATTTTCTTAAATGTTACTAAATTGACGGAAATGTCACAAAATTGATAAAAGCGACGACATATCAATGAAATTAATTTTGTTTCGTTAGAAGATAGTACTGAAATTATATTTCGGTAGCATTTGTCTGTCAGTCCAAACGTCCTACTTAGTAACACATTTAGCGAATTTTTAAAATGTCACCAAATTTATAAAATTGTTTATAAATCTATAAACATAACTTGAAATTGAAAAAATTGTTCTAAATACATGAAATTAATTTTGGCTTGTTATAGTATAATATTGTGGCGATGATTCGTCAATTTGACGGTTTTTTAAAATGTGGCTAAATTGACGAAAATTTCGCCAAATTGATAACATGTCGCTAAATTTATCAAACTGACACCGACTCGATGAAAATTTAATATTTTGCATAAATACGATTTTCTAGATAATCTCTGTCGTTTTGTGAGAATTAAAAAAAAATTATTTTTAAGATTTGCTTGCAAACTTTACCAGGATGCTTTATTCTTCAGATCTGCCTGTGACGATAATTTTGCATATTGATCCCAGAGATTTTTATACATTTTGTAGAAAAATAAAATTAAATATTTTAATATAATACTTTGAATGTCAAAGTTATTCAAAATACTATTGGAATGTACACATAATTGTAAATGTTTAATTTCTTTATATTATACTTTCCGTACCTAGAACGGGTATACTGATAGTATAAGACGCCATGCTTATTGTCGAAAACGTAATACCCAAATACTAATACGTACATATTCATGAAAATCATGTATTTCTGTAAAATAAACCCAGGTATGTTTCAATTTATAGACATTTCTCAAACGATTGATTTTCATTATAATGATAAATAAGAAACTGCTAGTGACAGTTTTGTATAATATATACGCAAGTAAATATCAACAGAAAATTTAGGTTGTCATAATACACAATATATATCGAATAACGTTTTTATAAATTTAAAACATAAAATGTCTTTAAAAAATTTAATATCTCTGGAAGCAGAAAATACAGTAATACTGGAGATATAATATGATAAAATGAAATATCCAAATATTGTCAAAAACACTTTATTTTCAAAACGAAATGCAAAATATTAAGAACATCATAATTAGAAACATGTAAAGGGAAAAGACTCTATTAATATTCAGAAGTCAATATTAAAAACTACAAAGCATTTTTATGCTGAATGAAAATGTGACAAGAATTTAATGAAAAGATAATTAAAAACGACAAAGATCAAGCATTATTTTTTAACGAGTTTTTCATCATGATTTGATTCAAGATTGAGAAAAAGTATTAAACTATTTTTATGAACTCATCTTTTCTGAGGCATTTTAAGCTGACAGATTTAAATGAAAAATTATACAGATTTAATATGTCGCACCACTTGTATATTTTAATTTTTTATTTCTCATTTTTCTTATCAGAAAAATAGGAATTTATTAATTGCATTTTATAGATTTTTTACAACAAAAACAATCACTTCTAAAAATTAACAATTAAACAGAATAAATGTATAACAGAACAGGATGGTACATACAGATATAATGCAACAAATCAGATGCAGGCAGAACATCATTTTCCCTACAGCTTCAAATTCATTTTCTCTTCCTGTCTCTCATAGTTCATAAAAATGAGTTTAATTGCACACATACACAAATAAAAGAAAATAAAACATGGATCATTCTCTGAAATTACATTGAATTTGCAATCTTGCTTAAATTTTCGTTTTCACTTGGTGACTTGATGTGGTTGCAAAGACGGCGTGGAAAAAATGTGTAAAAACTGAAATGTCTCTACTCTAAGATAAGTCTTAGAGTAGTGTCCGTATTATTTTCGACGTCAAAACGTACGTATAAAACAAGCATGTAATCGATACATTTAAATATATTCAGTTGTTTATTTCAGGTTTTTGCTGTTCTTGCAAAACCAAAACTATTGTACAAAAATAGGCAGATTCCGTTGTTCCAAATCGTACCAAAATCTAGTCAGCACCAGTGTAGTGCACCTTACATACAAAAGTACCTTACCTATAAAATTTTGTGGAATTTTGCCCATTCGTTTTTGAGCTATAATGGTTGCATATATTGCACAGGCACACACATACAGATGCCATGTTAAAATTGTTTTTAGTGTTTTAGAAAGCTGGGAACGTATAGATTGGTCAAAAACTTGAGTTATAAAAATTATAAAGTTCGATGTGGGCAGCACATGACTTTCCATAGAGGCTCAAATTCATTTTTTCTACACTTTTTTTATCATCTATCATCTATTGATTTTATTGCACAAAATGTCAAGTATATTTATTTGAAATTATATTTAAGTTACACTTTTAAACATTGTATTTCATCTGGCGACTTATCGCATTGGAAACGTCTCTAACTTGCAAAAATTAACGGGACAAAAATCTCAAGAACGGTTGGTCATAAGGAAATGGGGTTAATCTCAATTTTTCCTGGTCTAAAATTAAGTATGAAACAAGCCTTTAATCAATACATTTTAATGCATTTAATTTTTTTATTTCAAATTCTGACGATTATTATGGGTCGTTTGGCCAAATTAAAATGCAGGTCCTTTCTTTCCGAGTCATACAAAAATCTATCCATTTTCGAGATAGCTCGCCTAATACCTACCAAATTTTAAGAAATTTTATAAAATAAATTTTTAACTACAGTGAAAAATATCGTCAACTCATCAAAATTCCATATACCTTAATATCTCGATAATGGTTCAACCTAGAGTAATGAATGATTCGTCTTATCGTTAAACATTACGCACGTATAAAACAATCATTTAATTAATGCAATTCTATATATTTAGTCTAATATTTCAGGTTTTAACCATTTTTACGGGTCATTTTGCAAAAGAGCAGGTTCAATTGCAGAGTCCATTTCGACATTAAGAGTTTCCAATTCCATCCCAGTAGCTCAACGGTAGAGCACCGGCTGGTCAGGTCAGAGGTCCAAACTTCGATTTCCGCTTAGGGCAGTAATGTTCCATAGAATGGTGCCTGTACAAATCAACCCTGTAGGTTAGTGCAAGGATGTCTGAGGTCTGAAGACCCCAGACCGTGCGACTCACATATTGGGTTTAGAGTAGCTATCTGCACGGCCGGGAAAGGATACCTCCTGCATTCAGGAGGCACCCAAGGGGATGTCTGTGGTCTGAAAGTGACCCTAGTATGACTAGCAAGGGTTCAGTGGACGTTGTGATATGGAGCACCGATTTCAAGTTAGGAGGATAGCGACCACGCAGTAGTATCGGAAGGCTAACCTGAGGTAAAAATAGTAGTATCAGGAGGCTAATCTGAAGTAAAAAGAGTAATATCAGGAGGCTAATCTGAGGTAAAAATAGTAGTATCAGGAGGCTAATCTGTGGTAAATATAGTAGTGTCGGGAGATTAACCTGAGGTAAAAATAGCAGGAAATGGTCAGTCAGATTGTCAGTTGCACGCCAATCTGGCATTTGAGAGTGGAGAATACAGAGCCAACTTCGACAATAATATATTGCAATTTCGTGCCAGTAGCTCAACGGTAGAGCGTCGACTGACCAGTTCGGAGATACACGGTTCGATTCCCGGTTGAGGCCGCCAGGTCCTTTACACAATTTTCCCGAATCGTATCAAAATCTACTCAGCCCCAAGGTAACCTATAGTGCAAAATTACTTATATGCAAAATTTAGAAGTAACTTAGTATATGCAAAATATTGTGAAATTCCAGCGAATAGTTTTTAAGCTAGAGTGGATAAACAGAAAGACACACCGACTAAATATAGTTCTTCCATGTTCTAATGCGGCTGAAACGTGTAGATCCTCCGAAAATTCGGGTTACGATTTTCGACATTACTTTGCTTATGCATTACTAGATATTGAAGGGAAATTAATAGTTATATTATAATGTCCTATTATAATGAGCCAATTATCATATGTACTCATTTCATTTATATTAAATAGCGAATATCCGATAATGGAAAATTTACAGTTTCAGATTTTCATTCCGTTCAATGATATATGCTGAATGGTAAAGATTGACGTTACCACTGATGTTTGCCGAATTTTACTCTTAACAAGTGTCTTTTTTATACTTATATAACGGCAATTTATTGATTGTGAGTGCTATGCAGAACAAAACTGGTTCGAAATCGGTGCTAGTTATTGCAATGGATGCAGAGTCCAATTTACTAGAAATAGTAGGCATGGATGTTATTTTTTGATATAGAATCGTGTGCGGTCTTGCATTTCGATCAAAAAGTATTCTTAAATCTAAATGTACCTGCTGTGTTGTAGAAAATAAGTGGCATATAGTTAGTTGTCCCGAAAGTTAGCCTAATATACACATGTTTTATACATAAATGTATTGTCTGTGAATGAAATACTACTTACGATCATTGAGGAGCTGTTAATTGAGGATCATTGAAGACATTGTAGAGCATGTAATACGATCACTGAGGAGCTTTGAACTAATCCATTAATGTTGGTTGCTGTAGTGAGCAATGTCCTACTATATGGAAATATTTTTCAATCGATATGACATTGATATGTTCCCTGGCAGATGATTCTGATACACAGTCTTACAATAGGAGTTGTAATATACTCTCGGCGCTGTAGTAATACATTCTCAAAAATACTGCTTTCTTAAATACTGTACTAAACATTCATATAGCACCCTTCAAAGGATTGGAAGATTACAAGCATTCGATTACATAAGATAAACATTTAGTATACTACTGTTTTTATTTTTACCCAGGCCATCCAACTCACCCAAGGGGTTCTCCACAGCTACAACGAACGGATAGGCAAAACACAGAAATAACACACTGAATAAAAACACAATATCACACTCAAAGATAATCCATAAATACATACCTAAACGATAAGCATATACATATTTTAATAAAACTACTCACGCGTATATAGTAAATTAAACAGTATATGTATATATATATATATATATATATATATATATATAAATATATGTTTGTGTGTATGTGTCTTATACTCACCAAGTTCTCAGAATATATAGTTTTTATTGAAATATCTGAACTTTTAAGATTTCGATACACCTGCACAGTCTCTCGTTGCACTGGCATATGCAATCTATGCATATTAACTGCAAATGCAATCACTTTCTTTAAAATAACTAACTTTTGATGAATTTCTATTAGTAGCTTCCGCGTATTTGCTTTTTCGCGGACGCATGCAATCGAGGTACGTATATGCAGCACAGTGGTAACATGCCTTAAACAAACATCTGAACACACATTCGTCCACTGTTTAGAAGTTCACATGGTCTTCGTTAAATCAAGATAAGATGTAACATCTGGTAAGCGAATCTCTAGCATAATTAGAAACTGGGACGTGATCAATCTAGTGAAATGTTTAAAATTGGGAAAGGGAACTCGGTAATTAATATAATACAGTTCCATAGAGTTTGTAACCTTTTGATTTTTATTTATTGGGGTATAGAAAATTGAAGATAGATTAATATGAAAGGAATATGTAAGTAAATCATTCTATATGTGAACTTCATTGTATTATCCTATATATTGAAACGCACCACTGAAGGCTTTTCTCATATATATCGGGTAATTATAGTCAGAACTTCACAAAAATATATATTAGGCATAATTTCGATGTGATATATATTTTGATCAGATAAAATTCGGGTGGGTGTTGGCATTTAAAATTTCAGAAATAATATAAATACACAGAATGCATAGAAATAATAAACAAAATATATAGAGATAAATATAAATTTAAGAAATAACATAAAAATAAATATAAAGAAGGTCGCATGCAAATAAGGTACATAAGATTTATAACAAACATTATTCCGAGTCTAATTGTACTTTTTGTTTGTTTGTACAACCCAAGGAACGTGAATTGACTGTACTTACAACTCAATAAATCTAATTCAACTCGGAGAATATGTTTGTAAAAATATTTCCAGGAAGTTTATCATTCTACTAAAAAAAAAGAAACTGACGTGGGCAGCATGACTTTTCCTGCATACTTAAATTAATTTTCTCTTTATTTCTTTAATAACTCTTTAAATTTAGTTGAATTGCACAAAATAACACTGAATTTGCACTTTCAATTCAATTTTTGCTTTTATTTGGTAACTAGACACTTTTTTATTTATATTTGGTAACGGGATGCTTTTTTTCAAAGCTGACGTGCTAAAAATGCCAAATAACTTAAATATATTAAAAATGGCTGGTTCTAAAGTAATGAGGTGTATTTTATAATTTTTCTCCGTCAAAAAATTACGTATAAAACAAGCATTTAATTGATACATTGGTACATATGTAGTCTTTTATTTCAGATCTTGTCGGTTTTTGCGGGCAGTTTTGTAAAAAAAGGCAAATTTTTCTTTTCCGAATTGTACCAAAATCTAATGAACACCAAGATATCCTACAAGTGACTTATCTACCAAATTTTGTGAACTTTGGTCAATTAGTTTTTTGCTAGAGTGGATTCAAGAGATTTTGCAGGCTATTTCTAAAAAAAAGGCGGCTTCTTTTGTTCTGAATCGTCCAACTTTTGTGAAATTTGGCCAATTAGTTTTTTAGCTAGAGTGGATACGAAAAATTTTTGCAGGCCATTTCTCAAAAAAAGGCGGCTTCTATTTTTCTCAATCATACTGAAAACAAATCAGGACCAGGGTCACACACAGTGACTATCTAACAAATTTTATGAAATTTGGTTTATTAGTTTTTGAGTTAGAGTGGATACATACATTACACAGACAAACACACAGACTGACACACACACAGACACACAGACTGATACACACACACAGACAGAGACGTCACGCTAAAAATAATTTTTTCGTATTCCAAAGGTCCCAAAACGTGTAGATCCGTCGTTAACTCGAGTTGCGATTTTCAGCATGATTCCAATACTTCCTCTATACATTGCCATGTATTGAGGAGAAGGTAGAAACAAAGATATTTTATAACAGGAACCTCCTCAAATTAACAACGTAAAAATTCCAGACAAGCGTATTCCATTTCAAAAAGAAACTTTAAGATTAAAATAAACATTTTGAAGATAGTTTATTTGTTTGTTACATAGAAAATCTCACCTCAAATAATTCCGTTTAAAATGAGTTCACATGGCTTAATCTCTTATCTTACTAAACGTAATTTCCCTTATCTCAACGGAATGCGAATTCTCTCATCTCACTGTAAATCAAATTCTATTATCTCGCTCTGGAATACAAATACCTTATAAAACTATACTCAGAATTTCTAATCACTCAAATACAAACATTAAAATATTTTGTAACAAGAATTGCTAAAACTGAAAACGTAAAATTCTTACAGATTTGTGAAAACCTATAGAGTTTTCTTAGAAAATAAAAATGACGTGCAACATTCATTCCCGCATGCAAGCCGATTTAGAGAAATATGTATATTTATTGACAGTTTTTCCTTATTGATAGGTTTTAGTGCTGTGGAATATATATTGTTGAACTGATGGTCACTGTCATATTTTTTATCTCACGTATCGACTAAGTGTCTGCATTTTTATCTTTTTTACATTTAGAAAATATACATTATATAATATTTTATATATGAACCTGAACATGCACTCATCATAAGCGTATGTACGTTGCACCACGCTCAGCGTTCTCACTGTATTATCTTTATTTAGTATATTATTATTTAGTAGATTATGAAGTAGATTCTTATTTAGTAGATAATCATTTAGTGGATTATTTAGTAGATTATTTTGTAGATAATCATTTAGTGGATTATTTAGTAGATTATTTTGTAGATAATCATTTAGTGGATTATTTAGTAGATTCTTGTTTAGTAGATTATTTGGTAGATTCTCATTTAGTAGATTATTTAGTAGATTCTTATTTAATAGATTATGTAGTAGATCCTCATTCAGTAGATTATTTAGTAGATTATTTAGTAGAATCCTATTTAGTAGATTATTTAGTAGATTCTTATTTAGTAGAATTTAATAAGAATCCAGTGAGTAAAAAGTAATTTAAGGAAGATAACGATAGTAGCATTTTATATATGAACAAGAAAGAACACGTGCTCATGATAAATGTATGTATACTGAGTACATCATTCTAGTCCTGCACATATTTGTGTAAATTGAATATAAGAATTCAATATTTCAAGACATTTTATGCAAAATAAAGTTGTAACATTTTATTTTTGGACTAAAATCTGCATTCATACATAAATGTGTGTATATTACAAGCATTACATCGTTAGAACCGAGCAATTTGTGTGAATTATAAAATGATAGTCCAATCAAGCAATCATCCGATCTTTTGAGCCATACGTAATAAAATCAGTGTACATAACAAGAAAATAAGTTTATCATTTTGCACATTTTATACCTTTTCATACAGCACGTTTGCTAAATTTGTTAATTTGATCTTTTGAAATGTTATAATCTTAAAATTAAGACTCTTAACCGTAGATATCTATTTTGGGTACACATGAACCCCATAGAACTAAAATGAATGTTGTCATTTGCTCATAGTTGAAGACCCAGTAGTGAACATCTAGGTAGTTTCTTCTTGTCAAATCAGTACTTGAACAGGTTTGGGAGCTGTGACGCGGTTTTAATTAAAATGTTATTTAGTGCTTCGGGTACAAATGTACCCCAAAGTAGAATATTAATATTTCATATTTTACTATCTAGATTTTCTATCACTGGCAAAGAAATACATATATTTTAGCATATATTTTATCATGGATTATACATTGATATTGTTAATAAAATAAGACAATTAAGGTTTAAATGGGAAGGTAATGTGCCAATTTCTAAACACTATTACGAAAAATTTTCCACCGAACCAACCATAATTTGAACATTTACATCTATACATACAACGAAGAAATATTTGGATAAAAAGTTACGGTGGTAGGTAATTGACGCAAATATAAAAATATGATTTGGACAGAACATGGCTTTCCATACAGACACAAATTAAATTTCTAATTTTTTACTTCACACTGCATTACATTGAGTTTAATTGTAGAAAATAACAAATATACTTTTCTGATGTTATATCCAATTTGTATTTTTAATGCGCTTTTATTCTTTCGGCAAATCAACCCACTTAAAAGTCTTCAGCTCCTCAAAATTTCAAATATCAAAAATATAAAATATGTCGAAAAAAGTTCATTCTAGTGTCATTGGTTCTGTCTTATTCACTTTGATAAAAAATATTACATGAACAACAAGTAATTATTTAATATATTTCAACAATTTTACAGCAATAAATCTGAAGAAACTGAACTTCTAAATTTTAGGGAATTTGATTAAAAAATTTTTAAAGTACAGTGAAAAACGTCTTCAGTTCCTCAAAATTAAAAAAAAAAAAACTAAATATCCATAGAATGGTTCATTTTAGAGTAATGGAGTCGGCCTAATTCGTTTTTTCGTCATCAAAAATTAAGTCTATATAAGACAAGCATGTAATTGATCCATTTGAACGTATGCAGTCTTACTTTTTATATTTTGGCATTTTTGGGGGGACATTTCGCAAAAATAAAACGAGATTTTTCTTCTCGAATCATACCGACATGTAATCAGCACAAGATATACCCAAATTTGACTTATCGACCCAGATTTGTAAAATTGGGTCAATTAGTTTTTCAGCTACTGTGGGGCAATTTGTAAAAAATGTCATTGAAACATTTGAGTATAAGTAGTCTTTTACTTTAGAATTTAAATATTGCTGGCGGCCATTGCGCAAAAAAAAAAACAGGTTATTTTTCCTCGACTCGTATCAAAATCTTATTAACACCAAAGTCACCCACAAGTGGCGTATCTAACAAATTTTGTGAGATTTGATCAATTATTTTTTTAGCTAGAGCGGGTACATGTGATTTTTGCGGACCATTTCCCGAAAAAGTAATATTGTTTTATCCCGAATCGTACCAAAATCTAGTCAGCACCAAGATCACCCGCAAGTAACTTGTCTATAAATTTTTTATAAAATTTGGTCAATTAGTTGAGTTAGAGTGGATAAATAAATTGTACAATCAGACGTCACACTAAAATAGTGTTTTTGTGTTCTAGGGTGAGTGTAGGTACGCCGAAAACTTGAGTTCCGATTTTCGACATGATTTCAGTATTTTACCTGCATATTACCATGTATTGTAAGGAAAGTAAAATCATCATTCCTGGATCTTACCTATTTCGTTTATAGAAATTAAAGGCACACTGTATATATACGAATGGGGAGAAGCCGAAATAGATTTACATATCAGTATATATTTACATAACCTTGGGATAAGCTCAATTCAACGAATTTGCCTGTGATTGTTGAATTTTATAACTCCACAAAAGGACACGTCGACACCCTGGACCATTTATGCCACACCTACTGTTGTGCCAGAAAAACGCGTCATGGTCCTTATGTTTATTTTATAACATGTTAAACATTGAATTCAATGACCCTCTTGAGGGGGGTCAATTGCGTTAGATAATAAAGTATGCTAAGTCGTTTGGAAATGCCAAATTCATGTCATGGATTTCTTAAAACTATATATCACATTTTAGAAATAAGTCCCCCGGATGGCGTGCCAGTAATGTCACAAACGACCACCGGAAGTTGTTATTTTTATCAATAACCCCAAGAAAGGAACTCAAGGATCAAGCTAGCTATGTGTAGTCACTGTATTTGTCTTGTGCAGGAGAAAAAAGTTTTTCCAGAATGTGTTTAATATAAAAGAAAAATAAATATTACGGTGCAATAACAATTTTTAAGCATTGCAACTTTTACTCCGAAATAAAAACTGTTTTTTTTTACATGTTTTAATTTGGGGTACGGCTGTACCTCAATATAGCATTAATGGTCAAGAAAGTCAGTGTAGAATTATAGGGTTAATTTTAAATTGAGGGTGTCATTAATGTATTTATTTTTTCTATTTAAACACATTAGCTGAGAAACATTATCTGTAATCAGCTTTTGTAGCACCGATATACCGCTGTTGAATGAACATATATTGAGCTTTCGTAATAGTCAGTGTAATATTCGTAAATCCTCTTAGATATAAAATATTAGTCTTCCATTAGTTGAATTCTCATATAAAGCACATATCTCATACCCGTCACGTACGTATAAATTCTCGATAATATTGATTAGCGTTGGAATATGGACAGGGTAAACTGATCTATATTCATTACACATGTGTCATTATTTACTGTATTAAGCCTAAATAGTGGAAACAGAATATGCATTAATAGAGCATAATTTAGCACATATAGTCCTATTCATAAGTTTCCAGTCAGTACAAATTTTGGTGTAATGTATAAATTCGAAATAAATTGAAATAAAAATTTAATAGTATTTTATATTCTACCAAAAGTAATACGTTTAAATGATTAATAACATATTTTTTACTGAAAATATTTTTTTTTCACAATCGGAATTGTTAATAATATAGTTTGCAACTAAACTAAAGAAATAGTCTCATGCAATAACATTAAAATATATTAAACATTCTGCCCAATTATAGTTAGAAGCATTTGCAGCTATGCAGAGGCGTCGCATTGATTTAGTTTTTAATGTAATTGGGTTGATTTCCTTATCATTCTTTGTTCATTAGTTAACAAACTCAGTGGCATTTGAATATTCCCTTTTATAAACATATTAATGTAATGTGTTCAAATATTCTCGATGGAATTTAGGTCAGATGACTGAGATACGTACTCTATTTCGCAGAATTTCTTTGAAGATACACAGCTGTTTACAACAGAGATGGGATTAGGGGGGTTACCATGTTTTCAAGAACCAAATCCAGACCCATTCAAACAAATCGCACCAAAATATCTTATGAAGAAACTTTATACTTACCGACTTTCATAGTACCTTGGTTTTGAACATACTGACCAACATATTCAATAGAACAAATCTCAAACTTCTAAACCTTTACTATAGAAATCTGATATCCACCTTCATACTTTAATGTAGGAATCTGATATCCACCTTCATACTTTAATGTAGGAATCTGATATCCATCTTCATACTTTAATGTAGGAATCTGATACCCACCTTCATACTTTAATGTAGGAATCTAATATCCACCTTCATACTTTAATGTAGGAATGTGATATCCTTCTTCATACTTTAATGTAGGAATCTGATATCATGACTGTTGTCAATTGTGCTAAGTAAGTAGGAGTCGTAATATTCTACTGTATATAAATTTGATTATTTGAAGGAAACAACTTTGCTTCATTTTTCCTATGACCAACCATTGGTATTTCTGACAGTCATGCCTTTTTTAACACTTTCCATCATAGTTGAAAATGGTTTTTGACTTGAGTCATTCGGTCTGCCTGTCTGTCAGTCCGTTAGCACAATAACTGCCGTAAATGACTTTATCGAAATGAAATTTTAGTATGTGGTTGGGGCAGTTTGCTGGATGTTTGGGAATGAAAATGAGCAATGTCACCCAATTAGTTTCGAATTTAACCTGGGTTGAAAAATGAAATACATTGAACCCTATGGGACTAAATTTTTCAAACATTTTTAAACGAAGTTGACATTCACAATTTGTTTCGAAAATTTTTGGAGATATTCAAATTATCACATAAAATGTGTAACAAATTTCAGCAAAATATATTGGGTAGTTTAAAATAAAAAAAATGATAAATAAATCCATGATATATGAAGAGATCAAGTGACTCATTGCAAAACCGCTGTTACAGTGATTTTATTCCCGTTACCGCACTTTTATCGCTGTTACCGCTATTTTACCTCTGTAACCGTAGATGCTTAAAGATCATTTAACTTTATACAGGGTGAGTCGTAATTGTTTTTACAAAAGCAGCGGGGCGATAGAACCCCACCAGACGAGCAATAATTACCATAGTACATAGGGTCGCATTGCACTCTGAGAGGCAGAAAAGAGGCACGTCGAACCGCGTCGAGCATGACGCAGTCAGCGCCTCGGACATGATTGTGTACCTTCCTACGTAGTATCTCTTACGCCAGACATGAATGCAGTTACCGTATGCAAATGTCCAGGGAGCAGAATCAGCATAACTGGCTCTTAGTAGGTTCCGGCGATAGCCAATCAGAGCACACGTTGCCCTTTGAAAACCGGCACAACTTCAACGCTGCAAGTTATTTCCACTGGACTTTTTCTTCTATGGCCACATGAAATCTTTAGTGTACGAGACGCCTGTAGACTCGGCGGAAGATCTCGTCGCGCGCATCGTTGTTGCCGCAGACCACATTAACACAACACCCGGAATCTTCGAGAGGATGCGTCAGTCATTCCTTCGCCAGTGTGAACGGTGCAACGGCACGCGTGGTCGCTACTTTGAGCACTAGCTGTGAGTTTGTCGCTGCACAATAAATCTGTTTGTGCAATGCGACCCTATGTTCCATGGTAATTATTGCTCGTCTGGCAGGGTACTATCATCCCTCTGCTTTTGTAAAAACAATTCCGACTCACCCTCTATTTAGTGTTGCATCCGTCATAAAACTGCGCTATTTTTGCGCATTATCTGCGTATCTACATTCTGTGCCAACATAATTACAATATTTTTGATTTTAAATAAGCACTAAACTTTGATTATTCCTGCAATGAAGCCTAATTTTAACGCTAAACTATAGCATGCTAAATGTAAACAAATCAAGTTATTGTAAGGTGAGTTATATAAGAATTGCTGAACTTTTTTCATGCAAAATTATTATCTTTGGAGTCCGGAATATAAATGTTTTAAATGGAATATTCATTGATTTTACATAGAAAGACAGACGATTTATATGATGACTTCTTTTAAATACAGGTCATATTCAGTAAGTAACGTCGTTTTTCCATATGACGTTTTAAGTTTACATGTATAATAAATTACTGTAGTACTATGATCATTTAAACATACCACCGCTGAATGTACCATATTACTTTCCTTATATACATAATGTATAAGGAAAGTATTGTGACGGGGGTCGAAAATTCCGAATTTTTATTCCGAAATTTTATCCGACCATTCATTCAGATGCTCTAAGTCCAAGGACGAGCCGGATGGTCTGGGCTTTCGGGGGTCGAAAATTCGAATTCGAGTTTTCGACGGGAGAGCACGTTTCAAGCATCCCTGATCACGAATCAAACATTTTTGAAGTGATGTCTGTGTGTGTGTATGTGTGTGTGTGTGTGTGTGTGTGTGTGTGTGTGTGTGTGTGTGTGTGTGTGAAAGTATGTGTGTGTGTGTGTGTGTGTGTCAGTGAGTCTGTGGAGACGATAACTGACGAACGAATGGACCGATTCGAACCAAATTTGGTACAAAAATCACAATCCGTAAACACTGGAAGCCTATTGTTTTTATACGCAATCGAATGTTCAGAACCCCCCTAAATTTTCGAATGAAATTTTTAAAAAATCGTCAAAAAATCAAAACCACTAAAATAGTTACGCAAATTGACATTTCTTATGTAATTTTTCATTAGAAAACGATTGGCATAAATTTTAGAACGCTAATATGAACCGTTCTCGAGTTATTGCACATTTTTAAAAAAAAATTATCAAAAAGTCATAAAATTAAAAAAAATATTTCCTATTGAGAAACATGTTCACTTTTCATATGTAAAACCATACGATAAATTGGGTGACATCATTCTCGTGGATCTAGCTCGTTCCATTCATGAAAAAATATACTTTGAGCAATACGTTTGTATTTGAACGCCAATAGTCATTTGTCTGTTGTAAGAATAACTTATTTCTTCGTCCATAATTCTTGGCGAGATTTTGGCGACGAATTTGGCGGTTTGTCGCCAACTTGGCGACTTTTTGAAATGTTGCCAAATTAACGAAAATCTCTCCAAATGAATGAAAATGACGCTAAATCAATGGAAATGACGACTAATACTCGAAAATTCAATATCTTGGAAAGAATATAAATATCTACTATGAGAAAAACCTATTTTTTGTACTGTAAAAGTAGTAAATTCAGTACATTATGTAAGGAAAGTCAGGTGTTGCCCACATCAGATTTTTTTTTCATTGTAAAAGTAGTAAATTCATTGCATGATATAAGGAAAGTCATGTGCTGCCAGATCAGATTTTTTTAGAAATGTTTAAATAAAATTGCATTTCATTTTGAATGTGTTTCGTAATCAACGCTTTACACATAATTGATATTTCTTGTTCTTGTTTAGTTTGCAGTATATTTCTTAACACTAACTGCACAGAAAAGATGTATTTTATGTGGCCTTCTAGTCAATGGAAAATGGTTGATATCCTTATGTTTTTTTCATTGCGTACTTCCTGTGAAATCTACACAAAGCTTTCTTTACAATAACTATATATTCGGCCTTTATTAATTTGTCAATTATTGTAGTAATTCATTGTGGTCATCTTCTCTGTGGATGGACTGATAAAACATATCCAGATCGATACAACTTTAAAACGCCATGTGCAGTTACTTTTCCAATCGATAGAGAGCTAGAAATCCGTGAGAGGAATTTTCATTTTCGGATAATTGAACACCTGTTCACGCAAGTGTAGAGCTGTGTTATTTTCGTTCCATACTGCAAGTTACTTTATCGAAGCACAATATTGGAATATAATAATATATTCTATCAAAAAATACATTGCAATCATGGTTTAGTGGCAGGAATCTTTTGAAAACTTGAAAACTCAACTATTGTATTACTACATGTAGTAACCACTAAATAGGTAATGATTTGATCAGCGCTGATTTGCTTATTACTTAAACTTATTATCTGCAAATGTATATAAGCGATCCCATGTTAAACAATTATAAATGAGATATGCATTACACTGTATATCAATTATTCTATCTTTTATCATAGATTTAAAGTTTTGTAAACTATATTGTTACATAAGCTTAAAAAACTTATGTAACAATCGACACAACTCATGACCATTAGACCTCGATATAACATTTACTAAGTTTTGGTGATAGGCATGGAATGAATTTATTTAGACTTCAAGAAATTTTGCATTGCCAAGCATATACAATACGCAAAACATATTCAATACATAAAACTACAGAATTTCAGTATTTACGTTCTATTAGCAACATTATATAAAAATAATAGTAATGGAAAAACATAATACTATAACATAATTTATGGCATGAATGTCCTAAAGTTCTTTAAAACAATATTACTCTTCATGCGTAAAAATAGAAAAAACAAGATAAAAACTTGTAATAATATTAAAATTGATAACTCGTTTTAATGATATTTATATGTTAATAAATAAAATAACTATTAAATTGAAGTTGTGGAGCAAAAATTAATTTCATTTTCTTTAACACTTTTGTATAAATTTCTTATTTTACTAATATTAAATTTGTATTTTGATTTGCTTTAATTCATTTACTGACATAGTCATTACTATAATAATTGAAGCGATTTTTTCTAGGCATTCTAAAATATAATGAGGTGAATTGCCCAACCATCCACATTTGCAATTATCTGAGGAATTTTTGTTGATTTATGTAACACAATGAGTTCAATTCCATGATTATTTGATAGAGGTGAAAATGACTAAATCCATGTATAATTTGTTATTTCACAGACAACAGTTTACGTCTGATAATTTTCATTACACTGTACCACTGTTCATCAAAAACAGTTCCTGGTATATTTTATGCACAATTACAATATTTCTAATATAAATCTAAAGTGCTGTCGACTATATGATGCTTTCATAATTTATATTACACACAGTTCAATTCCATAATTATTTCATAAAAGTAAAAATGTCTAAACCCAATTACAAATTGTTATTTTACAAACAGCAATTTACGCCTGATAATTTTCATTACGATGCATCGATGTTGATAAGAAACAGTTCATGGTATTATTTTTAGACTACTATGGTATTTATAACATAAATCTAAAAAGCTGTAGACTATGTGAGGCTTCTATAATTTATGTTACACATACAGTTCAAGTCCAAATTATATGATAAAAGCAAAAGTGTGTAAACCCATTTACAAATTGTTGTGTTACAGGCAACAGTTTACACCTGATAATATTCATTATGCTGTGTCTCATAAAAAACAGTTTATGGGGCACATTATGTTAAAGTAAATATATCGTTTTGAAGTTTCTTCAAGATCCTAGTTAGGACTTCTAAATCCTAGAGGGTATTTTCCTTTGCTTAAGATCGTATACTGGCTAGATATGTTATCCTAACGTCAAGATGAATGCAATAATTTTAAAATGCCTTAAACAGGAATTCTGCCCATTTTCTGTACTATTTTTATTATTTTAAGAACATTAATAATGTTCACAAATTTTTACATTCAGATGTTTGAGTTTGGGCTCCCTTGCTGCTTATAATTTAAAACTGTCATCTAAATGCTGTTCATTGTTCTTGATATCCAGTAAAGCTTATTCCGAGAATGACATGAGGAGAAGAGTAAAAACAAAGTGAATCTTCCAAATCGAAAGACGAATTTATAACCAGTTCAAGTAATTTATTACTTGATGAACATAACATAACAATTCTTCATAACAATTTGAAGATTATTACAGGAATATAGAATAGAAAATGTTCAGTTCATAGATTACTTTATACTATAATTAAATTAATCGTAGCCTTCAAATTAGAACAGAATATTATTTTTCATTTCTAATATACAGAATGATAGATTGTGGAAAACATGATAGCATGGTGTTAAAATTTTAAAAAGGGGGAATTGTTGATGCTAATGAGGCACAATATATAAATTAAGAAAAGAAAAAGGCTTTCCTAGGACCCGGGGTACGTATCCGAGTTACGTAACCAAGGTAAGCAGTGTGTACGTATCCGAGGACACTGGTGTGATGAAGTGGATAATCATTTGAAAAGAGAGGGGGGGGTAATAACTGGAAATCTAGCAACGGTATTTTATCTTTCTATCGTTTGTATGCTGAGACCACCTAAGACTTCATGTAACAAGAAATTGTGTATTTAGCATTGTCAATCTAAAGTAGTGAATCCAAAAAAAGAATTCTTACATTTTGATGACGTCTCCTTAATAAAAAGAAATCTATTCGTGTAGTCACCTGGTAAGAAAACTGTTGTCTCTTGTTCGCTAGTATGTGTGATAGGTTTGAGAAAGAGAAAATATCATGGTGATGAACTCAAACATGTTTTCAATGAGGATAGAAAGATGATTTTTTTATAATTAATTTCCTTATATGCATAATGTATAAGGAAAGTATTGTGACGGGGTCGAATATTCGAATCCGAGTTTTCGACGGGAGAGCACGTTTCAAGTATCCCTGATCACAAATAGAACATTTTTGAAGTGATGTCTGTGTGTGTGTGTGTGTGTCTGTCAGTGAGTCTGTGGAGACGAGATCTCACGAACGAATGGAGAGATTCGAATGAAATTTAGTACACAAATCACAATCCGTGAATACTGGAAGCCTATTGTTACAAAACACAATCGAATGTTCAGAAACTCCCAATTTTTCGAGTGAAGTTTTGAAAAAATCATAAAATCAAAACCTTTAAAAATTACATAAGAAATGTTATGCAAATAGCCATTTCTTATGTAATTTTTCCTTAGACAACGATTGACATAAACTTTAGAACGCTAGCATGAACCGTTCTCGAGATATTGAACATTTTTCAAATAAATTTATCAAAAAATTCCATAAATTAAAAAAAAATATTAACTCTTAAGACACATGTTCACTTTTCATATGTAATATGATACGATAACTTTGGTGACATCATTCTCATGGATCTAACTCGTTCCATTCACGAGAAGAGGTACTTTGAGTAATACTTTTGTATTTGAGCGCCAATAGTCATTTAACCGCTGTATGAATAACTTATTTCTCCGTCCATATTGCTAAGGGAGATTTTGGTGACGAATTTAGCGGAATGTCGCCAACTTGACAACATTTTTAAATGTTGCCAAATTAACGAAAATCTCGCCAAATGGATAAAAATGTCGCTAAATCAATGAAAATGACGACTAATCGAAGAAAATTCAATATCTTGTAAAAAATATAACTATCTACTATAAGAATGATATGTTTTTTAACTGTAAAAGACTGTAAAAGTTGTAAATTCATTGCATTACATAAGGAAAGTCTTGCGCCGCCCACATCAGTTTTTTTTTATTTTAGTTCGATTTTTCACTATGTTTTTTTATTTTATTCATTCCAAATGCAGTAACATATAAATAAAATGAAATTGTCATAAAGAAATTTCTATATTATATTTTAAGTATTTGCTGATTTTTGGATTTGTAAGAAATTGTATATGCATTTATCGACAGAGTAGATGCTCCCCATCTCTCTCTCTCTGTATATATATATATATATATATATATATATATATATATATATATATATATATATGATATATATATATATATATATATATATATATATATATATATATGTTATATATGTTATATATATATATATATATATATATATATATATATATATATATGTTATATATGTTATATATATATATATATATATATATATATATATATATATATGTCAAATTTTAACTTTATTTTTATCTCATTATCCCTAATCTTATCACTTTAAAATGTCTTGTAATTGTATTCCTAGGTAATAACTCTATTCTTAGCCATTGTTTTTGTGATCGATCTTAGTTTTTCATATATTGAATATCTTATTGTTTTTTGTGATCGTACGTAGCCTTTCATACGTTGAATCTCTGATTTGTTGAACCATTAAATAAATGTATATTTATTGGAAGAATTTGAATCCTGTATTTACAGCAATGGTTGTATTATTCCTATATTATTCTTAGATTATATTAGTTCTGAAGTAAAAATTGTGTTTCATGTTGTATTGATGGATGTTAATTTGAATCAATTTATTCTGGAATAGTCAATGTGTATATGTATATTTTCCCACTATCTATCCTAGTTTTGCTTATTCCTAAGCATTTATTTAATCCAGGTTTTAATGTGTCTACACATTAGTTTATATATTTTCAAAGTGTTTTAGATGATCCATTAGTTTGAAAAATAATGGTACCTTTCATATGTTCTAATTGTGTCTCCACCTTTGTAATTGAATTAAGGTGCATTCTTGGATAAAGAGTCACTTTTTTTAATGCAAGTGCCTTTATTTTGGGGAAATAAAGGTTACAATCTTTCCCTATTACATGATGTCTTATTATAAAAAATTAGCGACTGGCAACTGGATGCTCTCTAACATCCAAGCTCGGTATTCGAAAACTTGTTGGGGTTCTCCTAGATCGTTATCCAGCTACCAACAATATCATTTATCCTCTATGACTATTCCATCTTCATTCGGTACTTCCAGCCAGTATTCCTTGTTCACTTCATATAACTTTCAATCGTACAGCCATGCATCACTAAATAACACACTTAAATTTAAATCTTGTAAATCTAATAGATGTAAAACTTGTCCGTTTGCTAATAGTAATCAGATCAATTGTAACAATAATCTTGTCTTCTGTAAAACATATAATTGTATCTACCAAATTTTATGTAAAAAATGTAATATGTCATATATAGGTCAAACCAGCAACCCTCTTCATCTCCGAATTAACGTACACAGGAATCACATAAAATTTTTTTCAAATAATGCAACTTCCTTTAATGAATCAAAATTTGATTACGAACATTTTTCTAAACATGGGTTCGACAACATTGAAATTAATATTCTGTGTATTAAAAAAAATTACTATGACAGATTGTTTCTTGAAAATGAATTCATTTGTGTACATAAAACTATTTTTCCATATGGACTCAATCAAATATTTAATCATCATAATATAGTTAAAAAGTCCTTTAATTCTCCTAATGAAGACCATAATATTTATAATTCCTTCAACAATCATAAAAGTAAATCAAAAAGAACTAAAAGAGCAAGTAAATATAATAAAAAATTGCCATCATTATCTGAACTAAAAAATGCCATCCTTCAGCAACATGCAAATTTTAAAATTACTTTTGATTGGAAACAATGTAAAAACTGGATTTTCGCAATTAAAAAACAGCAATTAAATATGGTATATACCTTTTTCTAAGTACTGCATTTGATAACGTTCATTTTAAACATATATTCTATGATTTGCTCATTACCAGAAGTAAAAATCTTAATGGTTATTTATATGTCACAGACGTAAACTTTAATGACGAATCAAAACAAAATACTAAAATAAACGAATATTGTACCTTGAATTTTACTAATTCTGTCTTAAATAATCTGAAGATAAATAATTTTTTAAAATCGGTTTCCAATTACTTTCCAGTCAAACATGTAAATCCTAAAATTGCTTATAAATATAATAAACCGCTAGGACGTTATATTTTCAACTATAATCAAATTGCCAAATCAGTAGATATTAATCAAAACTATGAATTGGATAAAGAGTCATATTGCCACTGTCATTTAGAAAAATACAAAGACTTCGTAGATAAACACCATGGGCATGTTATAACGGGAAATCTAAATATTATTAATTATGATGCACTAAGATCACTGATGGTACTGGGTACTAAGTACCGTCTACCTACTAAATTTAAACATAAATTAATTTGTAAAGGTTTATTTCTTGACTTAAATAAATTTATCTATAAAATCAGTTATAAATATCAAATCCCTGTAGAAGCCTTTAAACCCTGGAGAGTCTTAATAGAGCAATACTTAAATCATTATATATATAATCAGAAAATTAATAATTCATATAAACTTAATTCAATTAAAAATGATATTAAAGAAATACAAAATGATTTTGTCATTACATATGTCGATAAAGCATGTGGAAACTACTCAATTATATGTAAATACTAGCAGCATACCCGTCCTTCGTACGGAGTATATAATATAAAAAAACTTATAATTAGCAATCATGTGCAAATTCTGATAAAATATTAAATTTATTGCTCATAAAGAGAAGTTTAAGAATATCTGTTCTCACTATGCAAAATTATCTTCACGGGCAAATCTGAAGAATGAAATATCCTGGCCCCTTTTGTGAACAAATTCACACACAAAAAAAGAATTGAATCAATATATGCAACCACGTACTACTTATATTGTCGCAAATTAGAAAATATTCCAGTGTGTTAGAAGAAGCTTAAACATATTGTAATATGAGTCTTAAAAATATTTACCAAAATAAAAAAGATGACGTAATAAATTGAAAGTATCAAAAATCCCCGTAATCTTAATACCAGAAGGTCGTAATTGATTCCAATATATGCCAACATATATAAAAATTTTGCCAATATACCTGTACTACTTATATTGTCGTAGATTAGAAGATATACCCGTGCATTTGTAGAAGATTATTTGTACAACGTACTATATATGAGTTTCAACAATTTTCGTCACAATGAAACAATGGCATAATAATTTGAAAATATCAATAATTCCTGAATCAACTGTTCCCGAAATATCAATAATAATGATGTTTAAACCTGAAGACCGTAAATGATATTATCCAGTCAAAAATGCAATGTCAATGAAATTTATTTTATATACACATTTTTATTAGATTTAATAAAAATCGTATGACACATAACACATTGGATCCGTTGCTAAGCGACATGATATCATCTGCTTCAAATAAATTGATGGAAATCATGTCGTCTGAATAATGCGATCTTCATGGAAGGTTTGGCGACATTTTCGTCTCCATGATATTTTTAAGGATTTACAAATATTTTTATCAATTTAGTGATATTAAAAAAATTAGTTAAATGCGTTACTAAGTAGGATGGATGGACTGACCGACAAATGCTACAGAAACATCATTTCAGTACTCTATTCTAAAAAAACTAATTTAATTTCATTGATTTGGGTCATTTTTATCAATTTGGAGATATTTCCTCTAATTTGGTAAAGTTTAAGAAAAGTTACCAAGTTATTTAGAGTTATTCCGCTAAATTCGTAGCTCTAAATTTACAGATCTGAAGAATAAAATATCTATATCCCGTCTGTATATATACTAAATGAAAACACTAAAATTGTATTAGAAGATACATACATCCGTTCTACTCTTTTTCTGCTTCAACAATCGGCTAAATGAATATATTGTGTTAAATATGAGTTTATTAGCTAACCACAATATATGAGCTTTGAAACCTCTTTGCTAAAATAAATAAAAGTGTGATGTACGCAGTTCCCAATATATATTATTAAAAGAACAATCAAACCGTTCATTTATTATGAGTTTATTAGCTAAACACCATATATGAGCTTGAAACCTCTTTGCTAAAATAAATAAAAGTAATGTCCGCTGTCCGCAATATATATAATTAAAAGAACAATCAAACCGTTCATTTATAAAATATATTTTTACATCCATTTATTTATTATACAAATAGAAAAAATAATAATAATCATTAACAAACACATTTAATTCCATTCCTTTGCCGTGCAACATGATATAAGATAGAATCTTCCTCATAAAATGCGAAATTAAATAACCATTTTAATTTCTTTATACTTCTAATCGTTGAGTAAAAGTTTGTGAAACAAATGGAGGTAGATTTTTCCATTTAAATTCATGTTTCAAACAATTCATGCTTTCAGATAGTGACTACTGGGACTACTTAAACAAACGATTTTTATCCTTTCCGTTTGGATAAACCACGGAGTTGGAGAGTAGAACTCCTATAAAAAAAGTTCCGTTTTTCATTAATATCTCGACAACCCCTGGTTTTAGAAACTTGAAACTTGGGCAAAATTTATGGGGGGCTATTTCAAAGCCACCCACAAAATTTCATTAAATTCGGTTCAGCCGTTCTCTCGTGATGATGAGGCAAACGAAAGTTTCGTTTTTTACTAATATCTCGAGAACCACTGGTCGTAGAAATTCCAACAATAGACTAAATTTTAAGTGGGGCTATTTCTAGGCTACCCACAAAATTTCATCAAATTCCGTTCAGCCGTTCTCCCGTGATGATGGGACAAACAGACAGACAGACAGACAGACAGACAGACAGACAGACATATTTTCAATTTTATTTATATAGATTACTATAAAAATACCCTTCAGTCACACTTACTTAATAATCAAATCTATAATTTACATAAAACTAACCTTAAAATCTTATACAATAGAATATCAGCCAAATATAAGCAAATCCATCTAAAAAATAGTTGTAATAACATTCCATATATTGTTTTAGTACCCAAGTTTCATAAATCCCCTGTTGCTTTTCGAACCATTACCAGTGGGCATAATTCTTACATTACTAATGCTGGAAAATTATTATTAAAGATATTACATGAAATATCCTTGTCAGATGAAATCTCAAATAATTGTCATATTGTAAAAAACAGTTTTGAATTAGTTAAGAAATTGAAAACTCTTACAAATATTCGTAGTATTTATACCTTTGATTTCAAAGATTTGTTTAATAATATTAATATAGATGATCTGTATAAAGTTATATTAGGAATTTTTGAAAAATATAATATCAACCTAAAATATTCAAATACTTTTTTTAAACAACAGGTTGGTATCCCACAAGGGGGGTGTGCCTCATCATTGTTAGCTAATCTGTTTTTATTCTTCTATGAAAAAAACATTAATCCAAGCTTGCATAATATGCACATGTTTAGATATTTAGATGACATTTTATGTGTATCCCCAAATAATAATATCCCTATAGTATTAAACTTTTATCCAAAAAATTTACAATTAAATGCAAGTAATAATGACACAAATGTTGCAAACTTTTTAGATTTAAATTTAAATTTACAAAATTGTAATATGATTATAAACTTGTATGATAAAAGACAGGATTTTAAATTTAATACATCAAAAATTCAACATTTTGACTCTTGTTTGCATATATCTGTATTTAGAAATATTATT